>CM076739.1:3273825-3327546 GCA_038501795.1 Pseudopleuronectes americanus | reverse complement strand
AGCAAATTACATTTCTTATAAGTGATCTCCTGTGCGCTGGGTCACTCTGTGCGCTTTGTGTGCCTGGTGACACAGTCACGTTCACTGCAGTGATTTGATGAGATATTATTAAAAACTATTTATGACTCGGCTCCGTAACTCCGCTGTTAAATCGAATCTGAACGTAATTTGCTTTAAGTTGTTTTATATATGCTTTAATAAAAAGGCTTGTGTGGAACAGATGTCGCGTGAGCAAAACTAAGCTGTTGGTAATAATGTAAATGATCAATAATCTGGCTTCAGTTCACCACCTCACGTCTGCATTAGGGCTGAACGATTTGGGGAAATAATCTAATTGCGATTTTCCCCCCCAAATATTGCGATTGCGATTTAATAGGCGATTTTTTTCATTTTAACGCAAAAAGTTAATGAATGATTTAGATATGACCAACACAATATAAGATACATTTACTGTACAATATTCTTTCCCATATTTTTATTTAACTGCTCACAACAGAAACGAAAACAAATCTGTGTGCATTTAAAGAATTTAATCAAAGACATTGTAATTATAAACACAAGCCATGCACTTTTTAAAACCTGTATGCAAAATGTACCATCTTGAGAATAAACATTTTTTTAAATAAAAGGTGTCTTACTGGTCCCAAGTCAGTAACTTTTACAGTGTTGGGAGGGATACTTTCAAAACGTATTCCGTTACAGAATACATGCCCAAAAATAATCTGTAACGTTTTCCGTCACATTAACTAATCTGAGTCACGTATTCTGAATACTTGGATTACTTGGAAAGCGGCGTTGTTATAGTCAGTGGAGCAGCAGCAGTTTAAGCTCTGTGTCCGCGGATGCAGCGGGCCGGCTGTATGAAAGGGCAGCTCGCGGAGCAGCAGCTCCGTAGATTCCCGTTCATGTCCGGGTGGTCGTGCAGCGGTATGGAGGCGCCGGGCCTCAGCAGGAACAGCCCCATGCTGAACACCTCCGTGTCGCAGATGTGCATGTAGGTGACCGGGGGGCTCTGGAGCCACGCCGACCCCGGAGCTTGGCTTGCTTTTCCGGGGAGCGATTTTCAGGTCCGCCTCCCGCCCCGCGGTCACCGTCGAGATGAGCTCGCTCTGTGTGTCCGCCCCGTCGGGCGAAGAGTTTAGGACCCTGTAGGTGATACAGGCTTGCTTCGCTATCTTCTGGATCAGAGGAGTTTTGTGGTCCCGCGGGCATTCTTGCTGCGGGTGAGGACAGCAGCCCGGTGCCCTACTCTCTTTCGCACGTTTTAAATCGCGCACGTTGCGATTAGAAAATCGCGTTTTATCAAATCGCGATTACATCGCAAATGCAATTAATCGTTCAGCCCTAGTCTGCATCGCCACTTTCTCGTCTCCAAAACGTTCGTACGCTTGGGTCTAAGTTTGATAAGAAATACGCACATTTTCCCGTCAAGTTCGTTTTTATAAATCCCAACTTTGCCGTGAGAAGTGGCGTACGCACGTTTCAGGCCTCGTTTTGTGCGTACGTAACAGTTATAAATTCAACCCTGCTCTGGCAACAACTTGTGCAGCGTGGCAACCCTGAGATGTTCCCACTCACTGAGAAACGGCATGATGTCAACACTGCTGCAATGTGCGAGGTGAAAACTCTTGAGGAGAAGTTGTCATTTTATTTCTCTTGAGCCTTCACAAAATGCCTTGACTGGGTTAGGGACCCATTCAGCTCAGCATCAGTGGCTGGAGAGGGCATGACTTTACAGGAGCAAGAGGAACTCATGAACTGAAACAAGATCGTGGTTTAAAGCTAAACTTTGCTGATCTTCCTTTTGAAAGTTTGTTGTTATCTGCTGCCAAGGAGTTCCCCAATCTGGCCAACAAAGCTATTTGGAAATTTCTCCCGTTTTCCACAACATATCTGTGTGAGCTGAGCTTTTCAAGCTTGACTAAGATAAAAATGTAAAACAGAAAGACACTTAGAGCTATTGAGGAAGAGCTTTGTGTGTCTTTCTTTCATTCCTGCCAGGATATCAGTTTTGTGTTCATCTAAACAGGCCCGGGTTTAACACTGAGTAAGTATAAATACATTTAGAAACTATATGTATTATATGTACTGTTTTAGGCCATAGACGGTCATTTTGTGTCATTTCGGTTGGTAATGTGACCCAGGATTTTGTAAAAGTAAAAAATGTGCCGCTGCTCAAAAAAAGGTTGAAAATCACTGCTCTAAACAATAAAGCAGGAGGGTGGGGGCAGGAGCAGTTTGCGCCAGATATATGGCCTTCCCGCCATGACTTATAATGACCTTTGCTGCTTAGTGTTAATCTTGAAGTTAGCTAGAAATGTGTGTGCGTAACATCGGTTGTCAGTCTCACATCTGTCTTGATAAAAGGACAGACAGAGTGACGTTGTTTTGGTTTGGAGAATCCGAATGTTTACACAAACAGAACATACAGCCGATATAGCAGGAATACAATATTCTTTACTGCAATGAACAACAACACTGACCCACAAGGCTTCAGCCGAGTCAAGGCTAGTTTATGAAACACAAAATCAAACTGTCATGGTGGGGAGATTTGTCCAGCAACTATCATAGGAGGATTGGACTGGGAGTGGTTCCTTGTCACTTCCTTGTTCCAGTGCCAAGAGGCGTGGGACTACGCCTGTGCACCACCAAGGGAGAACCAAATTGTGGGCACTTCGTGTTATAAATATTAAAAACGACTTCTGTTCGGTGCGACTATTGACTACCCCGTGCTACTGAATAAGCCAAGGCTGTGCATGAGTGCCCATAGCTATGCTGTTAACTTTTCATCGCTTCTTAATAAATACTTGTTGAATTAGACAAGACCGGCTCTTCTCATATTTGCGATAAACAAACACGTTGACACTTAACCTGCTAACTAATGGCCCCTCGCCCTGTTCTCCTCTGTTAGTGACCTAATTGGTTTATTTGGCCTCAAAGTGGCTTTGTTTTATGCTGCTTCCTTTACGACCTGTGTCGTAACACCAACTGTAAACTACCTAAACATCTCGACTTCATGAAAGTGATCGTTCAAAAATCAGGACAGTCGACATAAAGTGACACAACACAAGTTTTTCAAAACACTTAAGGAAACTCTGACATGATAAACGTGTGTATTTGTGTTTCAATGTGTCCTGCAGATGTCCGGCAACTGAATGTAATTAAAGTAGAGGTTCTGCCGGAGCAGCAGAACTGGAGCCCCCTTGTGGTCCAGGAGGACCAAGAGCCCCCCCCACATTAAAGAGGAACAGGAGGAACCGTGGACCAATTTGGATGGACAGCAGCTTCAAGGACTGGAGGAGGCTGATATCAAGTTCACATTGACTCCTGTCGCTATGAAGTGTGAAGAAGATGAAGAGGAACTTAAATCGTCAAAGCTTCATTCGAGTGAGACGGAGGAGAACAGAGGGAACCTAAGGGGCAATCTCAAGAAAGATAAACCATTTAGTTGCTCTGAGTGTGGTAAAAGATTTAACACAAAGGGCAATCTAAAAACACATAAGAGGCGTCATACAGGAGAGAAGCCATTTAGTTGCTCTGAGTGTGGTAAAAGATTTAACCAAAAGGGCAATCTAAATACACATATGAGGCTTCATACAGGAGAGAAACCATTTAGTTGCTCTGAGTGTGGTGAAAGATTTAACCAAATAACCAGTCTGAATACACATATGAGCCGTCATACAGGAGAGAAGCCATTTAGTTGCTCTGAGTGTGGTAAAAGATTTGACCAAAAGGGCAATCTAAATACACATATGAGGCTTCATACAGGAGAGAAACCATTTAGTTGCTCTGAGTGTGGTGAAAGATTTAACCAAATAACCAGTCTGAATACACATATGAGACGTCATACAGGAGAGAAGCCATTTAGTTGCTCTGAGTGTGGTAAAAGATTTGACCAAAAGGGCAGACTAAACATACACATGAGGCGTCATACAGGAGAGAAGCCATTTAGTTGTTCTGAGTGTGGTAAAAGATTTGACCAAAAGGGCAGTCTAAAAATGCATATGAGGCTTCATACAGGAGAGAAGCCATTTAGTTGCTCTGAGTGTGGTAAAAGATTTAACACAAAGGGCAGTCTAAAAATGCATATGAGGCTTCATACAGGAGAGAAGCCATTTAGTTGCTCTGAGTGTGGTAAAAGGTTTATCCAAAGAAGCAATCTAAATACACATATGAGGAGTCATAGAGGAGAGACTGTATAGTTGCTCTACCTGTGGTAAAAGATTTACCGAACATGGCAGTCTAAAAAATCATATGAGAAGTCATTAGGGTTGCAAAATTCCGGGAATATTCAAAGTTGGAAACATTCCATGAGAGTTAATGGGAATAAACTGGAAATGTTGTGGGTAAGTTATACTAACTGTATTTACCTTGGCATATACAGACATAAATATAAACATTTTGTTTAGTCACAAGCTGATTTGAGCCCTGAGGAAACATTGGGCACTTGACTATATGCTTCTGCATCTTTGGGGCATTCTTAACAGAGGTCTTTGCCCTGTATTTGCAAATGTACATAGCTTTTCCTTATAGATTGGCTGGGGTGAAATGTCTCCACATGAGATAGTGCACGTGGCATTGTTCTGTAGAATAAGATGAGAAAAAAGCTTGTAAAAACACTAATACAATGCCAGAGATATAAATAGTTAGGTAAACAATTGGAATCGTCTTTAAAAATATGTTACAATTGATGGATAAATTAATAGTAATATCATCAAAACTTACCTGACTCATCCTTGGGCTAATGCAGTAGTGTGGTCTCAATAGCCCTGCTGTAGTTTGCAGGATAATGGGAATTATCTGTGCATGTGATGGAGGAATGCACAGTGCAGGGTTGAAATTCAACGTGCGCTGCATTCCATACATCTTTAAGTTTTAAATGCTGTTCTCTTGCTCAGCGTTTAATTTGCGGTAACATTTGTTTTTCAAAATTTCCGGAGCTTTACTTCCCATGGAAAGTTCCGGAAAGTTTCCATCCCTTTGCAACCCTAGGATTCATACAGGAGAGAAACCCTTCAGTTGCTCGGACTGGTAAAAGATTTAAGATTCAGTTCTATTGTACGAGACGTTAGGATTCATAAATGAGAGAAATTATTCAATAGCAACCATTGCAACAAAATATTTTTTAGGATTTATCAGCAGATATTCATATTACCGTAAATTCCGGTGTATAAGCCGCTACTTTTTTTCACAAGCTTTGAGACTGCGGCTTATACAACGATGCGGCTAATATAAGGATTTTCATAGCGTTGCAGTTATGGCCTGCCCCTTTAAGAAAGTTGTTGTGTGTGTGTGTGACGTAGTGCACCTGAGAATTGTGGGTAGGGCACTACTGAGACGCTAGAGACGGCAGCATGAAGACCTGACTCGTTGTAAAAAGATGACAAAAGCTTTCAGAGGCAAGAAAATCAGACAGCCCGAACTTGAAAACGTTCTTGAAGACTGGGTGAACACACAGAGAGCAGACGGAGGAGGTGTTTCCACCGTGCAGATCCGACTGAAAGCTAAAACAAGTTGTGGATGTTACCGGAATTTATTTAATTAAAAGTTTTAAAAAAGATCTTTCCTGTAACATCTTGCCACGTTAATATCTCATGTTTCAACGGGGACACCTGCAGCTTATATACCAGTGCGGCTTATTTATGTACAATTTCTTTTTTCTTTTAAAAATTTGCCGGTGGCTATAGTCCGGAAAGTACGGTATACATATTCATAGTTTACTGTTTTAAATAGACTATAAACAGTTATGTCCCTAGAAATTATAACTCATTGAATAACACGAAAGATTCATGTTTATGTATCTTATTTCTACTGATTTCTACATAATTTATCTATTTTTCATAATGTCCTTCATGTCATTTTAAGGTTAAAGTGTGTTCCTTGCCCAGTATGAATGTGTGTTCTTAACTAATTCATATGATTAAATATGTTTGTTTTAAAACAATGGTTTCTTGATTTGTGAGATCTCCTTTATGTATTGAATTTGTTTCCAAGAATAAAAGTCTAAAAAAAGAAACACACACACGGACAGTGAAGCAGCGGTGACGGAGGAGCCCTCGTTGACATTCATGTCAAACACAGGTTTCCTACGGTCATGAAAAACCTGGAAATGTAACATGAATACTGTTTGTTTGATTGAAAAAGAAAAGGTTCATCATTTGAATTACATGTTTTTTTAGTCCCTAAAATTGGAATTTTGTGAAATGTTTCTGATGAACTCAACTCAAGATGTGTTTTTCTGTATTTGCAAACATCTAATAATTACAGAATGTACTAATAACTTAAGAAAAGAAAAGAAAATCTCTTGTTTCTGGTACCTTTAGGAAAGTGAATTAGTGCTACAGGGGACTATCCTGCCCCATCATCGTCCACTGCAAGTGAACCACGCATGTCTTCATTTTTTCACCTATATTAGGAAATGGAGACAAAACATTTGTTTCTTTCAGTTTTTTTTTACTCAAGTTGATCAAATGCAGTTTTTTCCAATTAATGCTGCGAAGAGGAACTCCATTGTAGTACCAAATTATACCACTAGATGGCAGGCGAATGCAGTATTTGACGGAACTCTCCTTTCACCCTGATGTTCCCATTGTAAAGAACATAAAAGATGCTTTAGTACATTAGTGCATTAACATTTTATTTTGTATATTTTGTGTCATAGCGTCAGGGTCATAGCGCCACCTACTGATCAGTGTGAAAATTAAGTTGTTGTAACATTGTCCTGGTCACGCTACATCAGAGCCCCTACTTGAACAGATCTATTAGTCTTTAGGTAATAATACTGATGGCGCCATCTAATGGCAACAGGAAATAAGCTTTGTTTTACAACTATCATTCAATTTACATAAAGCTTTCACAGTGTGTTCAGTGCTGCTTTTCAGTCCCAGTAATTGTCGTTTATTTTTGGTTTTACTGGTTTGTTTAATTTAAATATTGAGTATTTGTACTTCACTGTCTTAGTACTTTACTTGTAATGGAATATTACCTTACTGTCTGGTTACTTTTACCTCAGTAAATTATCCAAATTCTTCTTCCAACATTTTGTAAGTTTATTTTGTTGCTTGTACTTCAGTACTTGTTGGACAAGTACTTGTAACAGAGTATTTCTACTGTGCAGTATGAGTACTTTCGTTTCCTCTCCGTCCCCAAGTCCAACAGGGGTCGCTGCTGGCTCGGAGCTCGGAGTCTCTGGTTTCCGAAACTTTTCATGGGAATTAATGGAAACTATATTTACCTCGTCATATACAGACATAAACATTTTGTTTTGTCATAAGCTGATTTTAGCCCTGAGGAAATCATAAGCTGATATGGGCACTTGACTATATGCTTCTACATCTTTGTTGCATTCTTAACATAGGTCTTTGCACAGTATTTACAAATGTACATAGCCTTTCCTTCTACATTGGCTGGGGTGAAATGTCTCCACATATGAGATAGTTCACGTGACTTTGTTCTGTAGAATAAGATTAGAATTATGCATTAGTGTAAAAAACACTAATGCAATGCCAGAGATATAAATAGTAACCCTAACGCTAAAAATATTTTACAATTGATGTATAAATTAATAGAAATAGGCTAGATGAACAAATTAACTATCCTCAATTAGCATGCTAATATATTTCCCAAGTGATATCATCCAAACTTACCTGACTAGTCCTTGGGCTAATGCAGTAGTGTGGCCTCAATAGCCCTGCTATAGTGCGCGGAATTGTCTTTGCATGTGTTGGAGGAATACAGTGCAAGGTTGAAATTCAACGTGCAGCGTGTGCTGCATTCCATACATCTTTAAAATAGAGTTTGAATGACGTTTCAATTGGTCAGCATTAGATTGTTAAATTCAGAAAAGGCTGGGATTTCCCCAATCTATAAAATTTAAGATAATTATTTTTAATATGCTTGTGTTTGTACTGGAAATGGTTCGGTTCCGTCGGTCAGTGTGTGTGATAATGGACTCAGTAGATCACAGATCTATATAAAACAACATAGATTCAAAACAAACTTATTTGATCTAATGAGCAAGAATCGACATCACATGACGGACGCAGGAAGTAAAGCGTTTATCCTTGTTGCAGTGAGCAAAACACATTTTATGCTTTAAAATGTATATGGTCGTATTATTATTAGTATTATTATTATTAGTAGCAGGAATAGCAGGAATAGTAGGAATATTAGGAATAGTAGGAAAAGTATTAGGCGGAACCTTTGAAAGGCGCTGTTGTTTCACGTCGGCGTTGCAATCCAGACTGTCAACAAGACCTGCCACGGAAGCTGCTTCTTCAGTGGCACCCGCTGGTACATTTAAAGTATTTATACACTTGTTTTAACAGTATTTTCAGGGTCTCTGCGATTGTTTTAAGATGCTGTGGCAGAATAGAAACTGAACGACATTCAACTGCGTCAGACAAAGGTACCAACGGCAAGAATATCGAGCTCGGAGCTAACTTCCATTGTCAGATAATGCTTCGAATTAGCCAGCAAAGCTAACACTTAGTGAGTAGAAGTGGACATTTCGGATGTAAATGTCGTTTGTTTCCGGCGCCGAGTCGAAGAATAGATTCTATAAATGCAGTCAATGTTCAAAACCAGGATCTATCTCATATCTGTATTTGATTACAAGCCCGGAACCCTTAAAATTCGTAGATTTTTCAATTGAGTTTGGTTTTAAAATACCCGTAAGTTTCAGAATACAAAAGAACATATTTACTTATACCTTGTACTTTCTCCTAAAAGAATTGAAGAAAAATTGAAAAATCCATGCACGTTGCTTTTTGCACTGAATTGTTGCAGAATTTAAGAGGAGCTGCTGAATTTCAATGTGGATGATGATCAAACAAAAATATCTAGAAGGAATGTGTGTTGAGAAACAAGGGGATTTAAAATCCAGTCTTTTTTGGGCAGAGTTTGGTGGGACACAAGCCAGAAGGGAGCGTGTCAGGACTCCCTCCTCCCCTGATAACCTCTAACCACTGGCATCCCTGCCCAGCTTTGTATGGCTGTATTTTGCCGTCATAAAGTTACTGATTTGGGATTTTTGGGATTTCCAAATTGGCGTGAGTCGACCTCGGAAGTACTCGCCGTGCTTCAAATGCCGCTGACGAGAAATACCTCTTCTCTTTCCCAGAAAACCGCCCCATAACAGATCAACGGCGAGGAGCCGGTAACCCGCAGGAGCTGCAGGCTGTGGTCGCCCGCTCCGGGGCAAGGGGGTGATTATGTGGCTTGGACGGCGTCTGTAACGTGGCTTTTAACAGATCTCAGGCCAGGCTCAGAGAGGGCGCATTCCTCGGAGGTGAGCGATTAAACACATTTGATAAAGGGGAAAACTGCACAGTGTTTTGGGTGTGGGTGTTCATAGGCATCTACTTCAAGTTTGTTTGGAGCCTTAAGCTTTTACCCACATTCTGAACCGTCCCACGAGTGTGTAAGCTGCATATATATATATATATATATATATATATATACTGCTGCAAAGAACAATCTGCACATTCTTTTCTCAATTATCCATTAGTTGTTTTGTTTTCAAATCGATACTGCCAGATCTTGAAGTGTTCATTTCAGATTTCTTGTTTTGATGCAGTGACAGTCCAAAACGCAAAGATGTTCAGTTTATGATGATGTGTCAGGAGAAACATTCAAAAAGTATTAATTTCATAAGATGTTAAGTTCATCTTTAAATATTTATATGTGGTGGCTTCATTTTCTAAACAAAAACCAGTCTTCTAAGTGTAGACCTGCAAGAATTCTAGACTAATTGAAAACCCTGTTTCTCTGATCAATCTAATTGTCAATCTATACATTTTTCATTGATTTACATGATAGTGCAGCTTATAGCTTTGTGCTTTAGTTGGATATTAGAAATGTAATTACTGTTATTTAATATCTGTTTGTACTAGAAAAATATGATGAACATTCTCCATTTTATTATGTTTTATACCCCAAAAAGTTACCAGTTCATTGATCAAATAAATAAAACAATTAATTTGAGCACAGAGATGGATTATAGTCCACTTCTCCCTTCAGTTTTTATATCCATATATATTTATCGCCTGGACTTTCATGTCCATCTGAGACTTGACATTCCTCATCTCTCCGTCTCCTAACAGGAATTTTCCCATTTAGTGTGTTCACTTCATATTAATGCAAAGATGGAGGTGAACGGAGCCCCCCCCGACGTCCTCCTCCAGCATCCCTGGCTTCCTGTGGGCATCAGCGGCTGCCAGCTCCTCGCAAAGATCTGGTTTGGAGACGCGGCGTACCACATCCTGCTGACTGACATGAGCTGCGTATGGGAGGAGAGGATGGACTCAGCCGCCATCCAGAGGCGATCACAGGTACGGAGAGGCAAGGCAGAGGCTTTTAACCAGGGCTGCAACTAGTGCTGCCTTTCTTTCATCTATTAAGCTGTTTTTCAGACAAGAACTCTGGGGAATGTCCACAGAACTGGGTCCAACCTTTCTCTGGAAAGAAAATCCAGTCACATAGCAATGACTTTGTGGTTAAATAACAAAATTTGTCATTGAAATGTAAGACATTTATAAACAAAAATCCTGAAAAAAAACAGGGTATCAAACTGGCCTTGTTTTCAAAAGTCAAGACTGAATGTTTTTCTCCGGTAAATGATTCACGTTTCCTTCCACCAGGAGCTGAACCGGCGCCTGCGAGCCCCGGTCAAAGCGTTCTTCTCCCACCTGTGTGAGGTGGCCCAGCCCTGTCTGTCGGGAGGCGGCGAGCGAGCCGAAGGCGAGGCTCAGATCTCCCTGACGCGACGCGAGGACGACAACATCAGCATCAGGCTGAAGAGCGAGCTGGCGGAGCTGCCCTTCTACTGGGAGTTTCGCTGCACCCCCGCCCCCGTCACACTGGTACGTTCCACGTTTCAGATCTGACCTCCTCAGGGTATGTGAGGGTGTTTGTCGCCCTGCCGCTGAGTATTCATATCCTTGGTCTGTATCAAAATGTTGATACAGCTCAGTTTGACATAGTGTGAATTAAATCCATGACTCTCGCATTCTGATAATCACCAGATATCTGTTTACTAGTGTCTCTGCATTTCTTTAAAAACAAACAAATGAGAAAGTTGAAACATTTTAAACAGAATTGCTATACATGTTTAAAAAAAATAATTAACCCTGACCCTCACAGTTGCCTCTTTCACTGCATCCTGTGTGTGTTCACAGGTGTGCACTCAGCTGCTGCGCCCCCTGCTGGCGATGAGCCGCCTGCTGCAGCGGCAGGTGGGGCAGCTGGGAGGTCTGCTGGTGAAGAAGGACGTGGAGATCCAGGACTACAGAGAGAACGGAGCCACGCTCAGCAGAGGTACACACACACATGCACCTGTATATAATATAACACACATACAACATGACTGATATTGAATAATAGTACTCTGAGCCCAAAGTTGCTGTTATTCAAGTGCATGTCTAAACTGTAAAATCATCTTTACGTTCAGGTTTTTGGGAACAACAAATGTGTCCGAATTCAGACTTAAATGTTTAAAAATATTCCTACTTATATTTATTTTTACATATTTTATGCATTAACTCTAAATCCCCAAAAATCCAAGAACAGCATCATGAAAAATGTGGGTATAAAAAATATACAAATAATCTATAACTTTGTGCTTCCCATTGGATTTTCATCTACTTTCTTATATTGCTAATTAAATATTTAATTGATTTAATATATTTATAGTAAACACTTAAGATAAATTCATGCCGATTTATTCTCTTTAATGTCTTTCCTTGACCTCATGACTTTTTCGGCATCGAGGAATAGTGGTTAGGAAAATTGAATTGAATGCCAAATGTTCAGGATGTACACGATGAGTATTAATATACAGTATATGTATATTTATTATTAAGGATTTTCCAAAAACACAAAGAGAGGAAAGTAATTATGCAACAAAAATATTAAAACAACTGCTTCTCACTTGTTGAGTAGCAGACAGTGAGAAGGTATGTTTTTCAATGCTCATAGTCCAAGTCTGTGTGTGTGTGTGTTTGAACCCAGAGCGGCTGCGGACAGATGTTTTTGAGGAGCAAACCAACAGAGAGAACTTCATTTCAAAGGTGAGAGGTCAGCGACACACACACACACCGCAGCCCTCGGCTGGCCGGTTGTTTTGGGTCTGTTTTTGCCGTCCTCTCTCGTCCATTCCTGATCGTAAACCGGCTGTGGCGAGCGCGGCGAGAACCACATGATAAAACACTGCGGCCGCTGGAACGCGCGGCTCTCTGTCTGACTGAAACAGGAGCCGCCGTGCCCAGCTCTAAAGTCGCTGCATGTCACCGTCCTGTCAGAGCCATCGGCTGATTTCTCAATGTGTGTGTTTGTACTTACTGTATGAAGGTGTGAAATGTCTCATCTCCGACCATGATGACCTCTGACTGATTGTGTGTGTGAGTCAAGGCATTTCAGATCTACCTGTGGAATTTCCAAGATGCGTCTGTCGCTCAGGGCTTATTTTTGGTTTACTTTTAATATGAGGGCTTGGTGATTTTGCCCAAAAATATATCATGATGAAAACTCATCTCTAATTCTCACGATGAATGTCAAAATTATTATTTCTTTTAAGTTTAAAGAATTATTTTTGCTTCTGAGTGAAGATGGTGTTTTCAAACTATTCATGGGCTAACTGAGGAAGATCAGTGAGCAACATATCATTGATGAAAATTATATTACAACAATTTTTGATATTGTTTTGTCGCCCAGCCCCTGATTAATATTCATTCCTTTATCAGATTAGGAGGTCGACAGATTCTGAGGCAATTTTAATATATTTTGGAGTTTCTAAAAATATTCAGGCTGGTTGTTTTCTGTGTGTGGAAACATTGTCCAATTCCCTGGGGAGGTCGTGACATTTCCTAAGATTACTATCAGAGAACTTGGATGTGGGGAAATTTTCCCTTCATGGGTGACTGGGAGCTACACACTGTACGGTAATTCAGAGTTTGTGTGACTCATCAGTTGCATCATTTGGTGGTTTTCAGGACAGAAACGTTGCCTGTTTGTTGATGCTGTTGAGGTGGAAAGGCTCCAGCTCCAGGTACAAGGAGTCATGGAAAGTTACATCGGGGGTCACAGATGCGGCTCTGTTTGCAGCTTTTTGGTGACCATATGATGGTTGAGGGTGAGGGTGGGCGCACAGCGAGAGACCACAGAAGAAGAAGAGGGAGAAGAGGGAGAAGAGGAACGCTGCGGCGGATCAAAGTCCTCTCTCTCGTGGCAAATTCCACCGGGCTGCGAGGAGACTGCCTGCAGACCAAAGTCCAAGCTGAAATTAAACGTGTGTGTGTGGGGGGAAAAATGTCACCGGGATGCGTCAAAGGAAGAATCGCACACACTGGACTAGCCGCTGTGTGTGTGTCGGAGAAGGAGTGGAGGCGTTTGGCGTCAGCGTGTTGTATTTATCTGTGAGGGTCGGGCCTTTTGCGTGCTGTCTGTCCACCCGGTGACTGGTGCTTGTCTGTGTCTGTCTCCATGGCAACATCGGCCCTACCCATCAGTGCTGCAAACTGAGCCCGGGCTTAGGATTGTACCGTGCTAATCAATAGGTCGATCGTGAGAGAGCTATCAAAAACATTCAAGGTCCACTTACGAGCAAGAATAACCAAGACAGAAAAACTAGACAAGATGCTTTCAGACACGCACTCAACTCTGGATATTCTCCTGAAACTACTCCGGAGAGGCTGCATGTGAGAACACGAAGGTCAGAGTCAGTTGCCCTGGACCTTCTCCAGCGAGTGGGCATGTTGATGACTTTTGTAAAATACGTCAGTAAAATCAATGACGTAAATAAATAAAACAAAGCCGAATGATTTCTTCCGCGTGCGTAAACAAAGCGATGTCAAAACCCCCAGCTGCGTTTTCACACAGAACTTGGCAGAACTGTTTTCCCTTTATCTCCATGCTAAGTCGGAGCAGCTTCCCTTAGAGCGATATCAGTCTTCCAAGCCTATGTTCAAAAATGGAGTTTATAAGTAACCAACCAGACGGATCCGAGTCACAGGTACAACGCAGAGTCTGTGTGTGTCTCCTGCGTCAGTTTCGCCTTCAGTTTTTCCTTCCTTGAACTTGAACTTCTGTGACATTTGCGCAGATATTTACGTGGCGAGTGCCAAAAGACAGCAGAGCCTCATCACCGCCTGCCCCCCCCGCGTCCGCCCTCCTCTTTTACCATTTCCACAAGCGTGTGTTTGTGCTTGCGCCATTTGTGGCCTTTGTGTCCCACACCAAGGGGAACGGGAGCTCAGAGGGACAGTCGGAGAGAGACGATGATGATGACAGGAGCAGGAGGAGCTTTTATTTTCTGCTGCAGCTTTTCCATGAAAGCCCCTCCCCACGCGGCCACCACACAAACACCCCACCCAGCTCAGGTCAACATTTACATGGGTGGAATTAGCCTATATGCTTCCCACTGATACACACACACACACACACACTTGGATTTAACTTGGGTACAAGCAAAAGCTGGTCATGGAGCTGTAGGATGATTTAAAAGGGATCACTTCAACTTCCCTTAGGTCCTAAATTTAGTGCGTGCATTTGTGTGTGTGAGTGGGAGTGTCTATTCTCCACACAGTGCAGGCTGTGACGCATGCGTTTGGTTTTTCAGAGTCGAGTGCATTTCAGTTATCGTCACATTTGTGCGTGTGTGCCTGTGCACCCCGGTGACCCATGCTCTGCAGCTCTCAGCGCCGCGTCACACTTGACAGCTCCGAATTGAATTGTCACCACTTGGGACCGTCGCCCGCTTCCTGTTTCATGAGACGGCGGCTTCACAGCTCCACGGTGACCGCGCTGCAATGAATGAAGCGACATGTGACAATTAGTGGCCGCCTCTGACCAAAACACCTCACTTGAGCTGCACAGAATCCCATAATTGGGTCCGAACGTTTGCGGCATCCAAATTTGGCGTACTTGCTCTGAATCTCCCCAAATTGAAGGTTTTCCTGGTCGGGTTTTGCGCTCGGAGCTACTTAGATGAGAATCATTAAGAAGCCGCTGTGTGGAGATGTGCAGTTTTCCGTCTCCAGTATAAGCGTCTGTAATGATTAGGTGCTCAAACGGGTGAAGACATTTTCCGTAAATGCAGCGTAGCTCCCCACATGAAGCGCTGCACTGTCACAACAGGAGGAGTCAAATCCTAATATCTGTTTGCCCCGACCAGAGGCTCTAAGTTAAGAGCAGAGCAGAGCAGGAAACTTTCATCCGGCGACCGCAGCAGCTGATGGAGCCCGAAATACATTTTGACTCTAAGCGACCAAACTTGACATGAAGAATGGAGGGAAGCCGTAGATATTGATTTGGTTTAAATTCATAAAACACAACCCGGAAGCTCTTTTTTCTTTTTGTTTTCATGTGGTTACCAGACACATGTCGTCATTTTCAGTCCTCCCGCCAGATGTTGCACGGGTTTGCTCTCGTTCACCCTCAAGGGCATTAGTGAGATTGATGTAGGGGTGTGTGGTTTACAATAGTTTGTCAAAGGGCTAGGTTGTAGTTATGGCGACACCACGGTGCACGTGACGTCTGTGGTTGACATGAGACACCACAGATGTTACCGTGCGGTGATCGGCGAGAGCTGTGACTGAAGACTCAGTTATCTGTAGTCCTTCTGTGTAGCCTGTTAACTGCTTACTATTTCTATTATATATACTGTATATAGATCAAGATGATTCGCCTTCACGTTGGTGGAGCTGTCACGTCGTCCATCTTTGACCCAAAACCACAATAAAATATATAAAAAGTTGGTGAAAACAGTTATTGTGTGTAATATGATCAAAGTATAACGTGGCCTGATCTCATAGAATACATGTGTGTAGTGTTGTTAGTGATATTGATGGCTGAAACCTCCCTCCTCTTCTCTCCCTCGCTCCTCAGTCAATCATTGACTCTCATAAACGCAGCGAGCGGCTTTTTATCTCACTAACCTGAGGAATTCCGAGCCGGGGTGGTAAGTAGGCGAGGCCGATATAAGTGAGGGCAACACACAGCCACATGCAAGTGATGGTGAACTCCCAATATTCCGCTTCCAAGCTGCATTCCGCGATATTTGCGTTCTGTTCCAGTCTGGGTCTGCAGGTGTTGAATCGCGTAGTTTGTGAGTCATATGTCTTCAGATCCAGTAACTGTCATATGTTCTCATGAAGATGATTTAAAGGAGTTCGAAGTTTGCAGCTGATATAGATTCGATCAAGCAAGACCACATTCTGAGCAGTTAACAGCCCTGGTTGGATTCAGCTTTTCTTCAGGTCTGGAAATAAAGAATCTGGACTTTCACCATTTGATAAGCAAATCAAATTAGTAACCTGAAAATGTATTACCTCAACCCTGTCTGGTTGAATGGGATCCAAATGAAAATCTGGATTTAGTGGATTTAGATGTGGTTTAATAAGGAGAATGTTGGCCTTGGCAGATGTATGAACTCTACTTAATGACACCTAGTTAATAATATTTGACAAATAGTGTAATTTACAATTTTTAGACTTGGCTCTAAGATAACATAGATACGCATGTTTCTTCTTGAACTCAAACATTTAGGTGAACAAAATGTCAAACTTCCCGTGGCTGCTTCTCGCAATCTGAAAATCTCTTCAGGTTCTTTTATTCATTATATTCTGATTTAAAATCATATAAATAATCACCACTTGTGTTACTGTAGTTTTTACTCTGCGAGGAGTAAAAGACGGCAAAACAAAAACATCTCCGCGCAGTAGATCTTCTCCGCCTCCTCCTGTGCCTTCTGTCAGTTGCGCACAGTTTCCACAGGGTTGTCCCCCGCTCCGGGTCTGTAATTAGCCGCTCTGTGGCCTGGCTGCTTCTCCTCTTCAGCTGCTGGTCGCTGGGCCGAGCCCTCGGCCTGGACCGGCCCGAGTGCGGCGTCCCGCAAAGACATCACGGGCAACATGAGAGCAGCAACACGGAACACGGCTTCAGCAGCAGCGGCGCTTGTCAGCACGTGAACACGCAATTTGCAAGAGCCTCCTCCCGGGAGACTTTGTTTCACTTTGTGACACCATACACTCGCTGTCACAGCAACATTGTGGACGAGTGCGGTGGCAGCCAGTCGAGCTGAAACTGCTTCAAAGTGATCAAGGGCCACAAACAAACATGAGGCTTTTCCTCAGCTGACAGAAGATGAATGTCCAGTTCACACCTGAGCAGTGCAGTGGTTTTGGCACAGATTTCTCTTTCGACTCTTCAGCAGGGCTTTGTTTACAAGGTCTATTATGTGTGTGTTGCCTACTGTTTACTTCTACCAAGGAAGTTATGTTTTTGCTCCTGTCCTTTGGTTTGTTTATGGTTTTTCAGCAGGATTAAACAAAACTAACTGATTTCCTTTTAACTTGGTGGAGGAACGGAGTATGGGCCACTAAATGTTGGTGTGTTTTTCCCTCCATTCTCCATTGTGAGACAGACATTATGAGGTTGTGAAATTTGGTGCGGCTTGATTGAACCGCTGGGTGCTCTACTGTGTGCCATCCCAGTTTGTTTGTTTATCAGTAGGATCATGTAAAAACTACTGAAAGGATTTCCGAGAAAGTTGGTGGAAGGATTGGACAAGAGCCAAGAAAGAACCCATTAAATTCAGGGGTGGATCTAAGAATTGTTCTACCCTTTTTCTAGCTTCGAGAGATAGGGCGTTTGTTTGACATCTTCCACATTTACCTAGGGAATAATTCTCGGGACATATTTAGGGAACTGATATCTATGAGTGTTTGCTTTATTGAATTTAAGGGGACTGATGTATCGACTCAAATTGAGACCTGTCAAACAAACTCAAGTTTGAGATCCATAGCTCCGAACCTAGTCACTTCTGATTCTATCGACCTCTTCATTCTGCTCAAACTCTTCCCTCCTTCCTTGAGTTTGGTTAAACCCTCCGCTCCTTTTCCAAGGACACCACCTCGAGAGCTCAGGGTTCAATCTGCAAAGCAACACCTCGCTCTCTGATTCGGGGCAGGAAGCTGCGAAATTGAGGTTTGCGAGGAAAGAGGGGAAAGTAAACACGGGTTCAACAACAGAGACGAGGATGACGGGGAGTTTGTGTGAGACTCTCTGGCACCAGACCTCCTCCTCCGCTTCAAAAACAACAACAACAACAACAGCAGCACCAGCGCGTCTAAAATCAGAGCTGTTTACCCGCTAATAATAGAGAAACACCAACATGCTGCCAACTCTTCCCCCTTTTCTCTCATCACCTTCACCACACATGATGCTTTACTGTGGGGTAGGAGGTTTGGCTACCAGGTGAGCCCTCCTCCTCCCCCTCTTCCTCCTCCTCCCCCTCTTCCTCCTCCTCCTCCTCCTCCTCTTTCTCCTACTCCTGCTTGTTTCCTCTGTGGTAGGAGGACTTTGTTCTGCAACACGAGCAGAGAGGAACTTTCCAGGACGCTACTCAGCTCGAGAAAAGCGAGCGAGAGGTTATTGACCTGCCGTAATCGCCTCTTTATTCCCCGTCTGGCATTTCTTTCGTAGTCAGCAACAGCAGGTCAGAACAATCCTCTCACTGCTGAGCTCACTGTCATACCTTTCCTAAAATAAAGGGAGGCGTGGTTGTGCCAAGAAAAGAACAAAATAATAATAATAAACTACAGATTAATTATTGTTATTATGGAAGTATGCAGGATTCTTAACATCTCTTGGTTATTTCTGTCTTCTATTTGCGTGAAACCCCCTCAAATAAAATGTTATAATGAAATATCAACTTCTAATTTACATAAATTAGATTAAAGTTGACCTATTAAGTCAAAATAGCGATGAGTTGGGTTAGGTTAAGATAGATAAGGTTAAACTTTATTGTCCAGTGTGCAAACTACATTGATTGTAAATAAGAATATATAAAAAAACTCTGGATAAATCTGCTCGATCACAGACAGAGCCAGTAGTTTTCCACACAACAGAACGGCTTCGTCTGGAAAATAACATTTTGACCATGAATAGATTGATTTACACAACATTTTATGGATTATAATTAATCTTATAGTTATAATTTTGCCTTTGTATTTTATTATTTTGACCTGGTAGCTCATGATTTGACATTTTACCTTCCCACAGGTAATAAAGTCATTTCATTCGGCAAAACTATGAATCAGTTGTTTTAATGGGAAGGGTGGATTTCCATTAAAAACAAGAAATTACGTTTGAGAAAGTGAACACAATATCACTTCTTGTCAGATCAAACAAGAAGTGAGCTGGGGGTGCTTAAAAAGAGAGAATAAGGATCGGCTTTCTGCTGCTTCCTCTCCCCTCTGCACATTGGTCGCTCTGTGTTCCCGAAGCAGAACCAAGCCTCACCAGAGCATACATTTATTTTTACGATATTTAAACAAACAAATAACAAAAATAAATCAATGCGAGACCTCCAAACCTGACCAAAGTGTGTTTAGGAGCCCCTCAGCACTGACAGCGAGCGGGGAGACCACCAATTTCTCCCGGTCAATATTTGAGGAGCTAATTTGGAGAGTTTGTCCTCTCCATTGGCGGAAAAAAGAAGAAGAAGGGATTTAGTGAATAGAGCGTGTTTTTCTACGCGTCAGACGTGTGTTCGCATAATAAGGCACAAGTTTACACGCACCCTTATCTGTCAGTCTTGCGGTTGACCGAGCTGGCGTGTGTGTTTTTGTGTGTGTATGTGTGTGTGTGTTTTAGTTGTTTCTGTTCACAAGTCTACCTGTGGTCAGCTGTGCCAATAATGCAGCTTTGATTAGAGGCTTATCGCAGCAGCAGCACGCCCTGCATCACACCTCAGACATGTGACTCCCATAGTCGGGCCGTAAAACAAACACAAACCCGAGGCACCACGCTGCGCCGATAGAAGGGAACTTCAAATCAAGTTTTTATTCCAAGCGTATGATTATTTCTTTTCGTGGATTTGTGGATTTATTGGCTTTAAGGCCGCGGAATGAGGGCATAAAAGAAAAGGTCCATGTGACTTCTAATAGACATGTGGGTTTATATGCTTTAAGGCAAGAAAAGTGGGCTGACCTTGTAGATCAATGGTGCAGAATATAATCTTATACTTTAAAAAATAGACATTCAAACATTATAAATTACATTTAAAGGACAATGCTATTGGATCAAACTACAATGAAAGCACCCACTGAACTCTGGACATCTTCCTGAAATCCTATTCTAGCAAACCCCCAGTTAAATGTCAGCAGAACGTCTGGGAAACTTCCCAGTGAGCACGTGGGTGTATCCATGACATTTCTAAAATGTGACGGGTGTGAGACTGAAAGAACACAAAAACATCAGGATGAAAAAGAGGTGTCATAGACGTAGAAGACTGAAAGATGTCAACTTGGAAAGACAACCACATTTGAGCGGTTGTGGGGATAAGGGCCGACGCCGTTGTTGATGTGCTATAAATAAAAGCTTGAAATAAAAAGTTCAAATTAGTGTATTTTGAACATAATGAAGCTCTAAAACATTTGATAAGGGAGTAAAACTGGAGTTGAACACACTTGAAATGCCTGTTATAAAAGTAAAGCAGGTTAAAGTTGAAGCAGTAATAAAAAAAGCCTGTAAACTGTGACGGATGTTTATGACAGAGTGAAGATTAATTGTGTTGTTCATCTTTACTTTCTTCTTTAGTTTCATTTTTCTAAGCTGCTGGTTTGTTTCCAACATGTCTGATCTGACCTGTATTTATAAAATTAATATCTTTATCGCCTAAGCAACATTACAATAATCATGTCATCTATGTTATCAGCTGTTTGCAGTTAAAGGAAACTCGGTTCTCATCTCTTCCCTCCGTCTCTCCTCCCTTCAGGCTCTCCCTCTGGTTTGTTCTGAGCAGCAGGAAACTCTGGGCTTCGACGACGACCTGCAGCAGCTCTACGCCTCCATCGTCGCCCACGGAAACACACGTGCACTAAAACGCAAGCTGTCGGAGGAGCGCACTGTTCAGGAGGACCGGCCGGCCGCTGAGGAACATGACCTCACGCCATCCTTAGGTTTGTTTGGTTTGAACTCTAAAAGCTCACTGCTGATGTTCACACTTGTGTTTCTTATCAACGGCTGGTATAATAAGAGCTCCAAGCAAAGGCTCAGTGACTTTCAGTTCAACAAACGATCCTGCAGGAATTCAGCTAATGGTCATTTAGATGCTTGATTAATCAATACATAGATAAGGAATTAACTCTTTTAAGTCCTGAACAATGTCTTCAGGTAAACCAGATGATCTGTAAGCAACCAGGCTTTCTAGTTTGTTTATTTAAGTTTGAAATGTAATGGAATAGAAGTACTAAGTACCTCAAAGCTGTACTTAAGGATGGTACTTGAGAATATATACGTCATGTGTTTATTTTTCAGCACTGCTCAGTGGTCTTTTTATGCCATATTCAGATTTTTGGTTTGTGGATGTGGGTCAAAGTCACAGGGTCAGAATGTGATGCTTTAGATCTGGTGTTACCAGATTTTATTTTAGTTTCAAACTCTAAAAGTACATGAATAAGTTTACTTCACACCTAACGAGTGTATTTGATCGTCTTTATCCTCGACCTTTAGCTGTCGGGTCTGTCAGTGAAACACCTGATAAGGTTGGAGAACAGAGCCACAAGCGGACCGATGCGACTGGAGCCACAATGGCCGACAGAGCAACGGTCCAAAAGGTACGACTGGAATAACAAATCAGCTTCATTTTATCTTCAGGATAATCGTTCCTAAAAAAACTCTAATATCTGTCTCGTCCTCTTTGTCCTCAGTCTTCTGACCTTCCAGCAGGGCGACCGTCCTCCAAACCAAAGAAGAAGAAAGTCGGACTGTTCCGATGAGCCCGTGCAGTAGGACACACACACACACACTCCATTAAGACCTTCATTAGGAAAAGTGCTTTTGGAGAAAAATGGAAAACGGGTCTGCCTTGAAAACCGTTTTAAACCTCTACTTTTGCAGTATGGTATATTTTATCTGGTTTTAATATCAAGCAGAACTGATCGTAGAAACAGATTTTAGACTTTTAAAGTTTAAATTAAATAATGGCATTTTACAAATTTTAATGATTTTATGGTCTGCAACATGAAGCTTGATTTTAGTTCTATATTAAGGTTCACATCTTATCTGTTCATTGTCATCACACTTGCTGTTTTGTGACTCATTTGGAGATGATTAAGCAGCTATCCAGTTGTGTTATTATGTGTTTTATTGAACAATCAACTTCTGTGTGGATTGAAACTGATTCATTGTATTTCTGGGACATTTGGACAAGTCAAACAAGGTGTCGATTAAAGATGAGAGTATCAATTTGACGGCTGTTCTCCATTATTAACAAACCAATATCAGAAAATCATTTAAATGTAGTGAAGATGTTAACTCTTATACCTCCAGATCTTTTTATTTATACCTATTTTGCTTTAAACCCACTAAATCGTCTGTGTTAATGTCTAAAGACGCATTTCGGAGCCGTGGCTTTCGTCCTGACCCCAGACGGACGGAGTATAATGGGTCGACAGCGGTCGATTGAGCAGCCTCTCTCCCTTTTTTCATGGAACGGTGAGATGTTGACTCAAGGTGTTGCAGCATCTCGGGAATGCTATTGAAGCCTTATTTGTAAAAAGTCACTGTTTGTCTGCACGGCTCCGAGGGATTTCAAGTGTTTCTGTTTGAGTAACGTGACTGAGAAGTGGTTTCACGTTAGCTGGAAATTTATCGTGAATACTTTACTAACGTTTCCAAGGAAAATCCTGGTGATCCTGGTCCGACTAATATCCCAGGAAGAGGTTGACATTAAACTGTTAATTCTAAGGAAACTTCCATCTATCGGACACCACTATCATAAAAGTTTCCTGTGTGGCGATGGTTGACATTGAGTTGCGTTACTGACAACAAGATATGGTCAAAACTCTTATTTTACAATCATAATACTTATCATAATATCTGTAATTTCCTCCTTGGGTATAAATAGGCTTATTAATTATTTTATTTTCCATCTGAAGCCTAGACCAATAACAATCATGCATTTTTATAACTTTGCACTTTCTCCAATTCCTAAGTTCGTCATCTTACATTTTTCTAATCGATTGACAGTTTGGGATTTTCCAAGTGAAGTTGCATCATATCTGATGTTCCTCTGCTTTGCTTGATCTTTTATAAAAGTAAACTGATTATTTTTGGTTCTGTTGCTCGGATAAAACAAGATATTTGGTTATTTCACCGATTTCTGACTGTTTTCTTGCGGGCTCAATCAAGAAATCAGTGGGCAGGTAGCAGAGTAATGAAGATAAAATGTTTATCAACTCTGACGAACCAGCACCAAGTCTCGTAAGTAATTTCCTCCTTCAGCATGAATGGATTATGAACTCGTATGTTTCCATTTAACTAGTAGAGCATTACAAGTTATAATCAGTACCACATTAACTGCCCTCTCCAGGAAATTTCCAAAGAATTACCAGCAAACATCAAGGGAATTAAGGAAACTCAAATTATTATCTATTGTTTGATTGTATTTAAAACCCTGTCACCCATTTGGATCACTAACTCGTGGACTTTACATTTGTCCTGAAACCTTGAGAAAGGACAAATACCAAGTTATGATCCCTAAAAAACATTTAAAGGCCCCCGCTAGTTCTCAGACCCTAGTTTGGATTGGATATTATGTGAGAACAGGTAATAATCTGCTCTTTCTAATCAAGAGATCTTTAATTCATAATTTTTCATTAACTTCATAATCCCAAACCATCCCTGGCTGTATCATTAAACCACCTTTTAATTTGGAAACTACATTGCACAAGAAGCAGCAAAGTCTGAAGCTGCAGCAAAAGCTTCATAAGAAATTCATGGTGGTGTCCCATGATCCCTCAGAGAAATCTTCATTCTCACCTTGTAGTATATTGTGATACTGTAAACTTCATGGAAATCCACTTGTCAACGTGTCACCAGCTGAGATTGTAAATCAGGTTCAGTTTCAGTACCTCACCACAAAATAATAATGACAGACTGATCTTTTTCTCTTGAGGTTGTGGTTTTTCCAAACTGGGGAACTGGGCCCTTCAGGTGGTTTCAGGTGGTTCAAGGTCACTGTGAGGCTTCTGCAGAAAGAGAAGAACAGATAGAAGAGTTGGTTTTATGCTCAGAGGTTTGTTACTTCCTCACCTGCAGCACAGACTGTTATGTCACTCTGGACCAGGTCTAAAATCTTTCAGAGGGTGGGGTGAGAGTCTCGCAGGTCTGAGAAGGGTGCACCTGCTCGTGCGTCTTGGAGACGAAGGTCCAAAGGACGCAGCGAGCGCGTGCGCCGGCCAGGACAGTCTCGTGGCTCGGTGTTTGTCTGTCCTCTGGGCTGAAGCCCCGGCTGACAATAAACAGATGAAGGCGGCCGCGGGACCTGTGCCACCCCGATGGGAGGAGAGGACGGAGCAGAGGGCAGGTCCGGCAGGGCGCGGCCTTCTTCTTCTCCCGCGGCACCTCATCTGCACTGTAGTAGGATCTCTTCCATTTCCATTTCTGCCAACAGCCCTGCGCCACAGGGACGCATTGAGCACAAACCCGAGAGGCAGAAACCGCTGCGGGGACACCCTTTGACCGCCGTGCCCAACAGGCACAGCCTGCCTACGCACCGCGCGCCTCCCTGTCTGTCTGTAGCCCGTTTCTCACAGCTCCGACACAGAGAGAGCGCTTTGAACCTGCCTGCCAAGATAAACTCACCTCGCCTATTTATGCCCCTGCCTCTGCGTGCACTCGGGACAGGAGGGTGTCAGCAGCGCACGGGACAGGTCCGGGTCATTGCAGCTCGTCTCTTGCGGCGCACTGGCCACTTTTACGCGCCGGGAATGGCGACTTCTGGGGACTCGGGGATGAGTCCTGCTACGTTACCTCCACTCTAAAATAGCCCAGGGGGACCCACGCGAGGGGACACGACAAGAGACATACAGCGGTGACAGTTTGGCCACCCGCCGGGGGCGAGGGTGACACACCGGCCCCGGGGCGGAATGCTACTCCCGACGCTGGTGACGTGCCTCGCCGGGTGCGCCTTTCTCCTCTCGCCGGTCAGCGAGGGCTGTGGACCGGGTCGAGGTTATGGCAAGAGGCGGCCGCAGAGGAAGCTTGTGCCGCTCGCTTACAAGCAGTTCAGCCCCAACGTGGCCGAGAAGACTTTAGGGGCCAGCGGGAGATACGAGGGGAAAATAACGCGGAACTCCGAGCGCTTCAAGGAGCTCACCCCGAACTACAACCCCGACATCATCTTCAAGGATGAGGAGAACACAGGTGCAGACCGCATGATGACACAGGTAACCCCGCCGGCTGCCGTAGTGCCTTTTAGCCTTCCTCTTTCAGCTCTGGAAGAGACTCTCCTGCGCGTTATGGTGCACTTTGCCCAGTCTTTAAACGCGTGGACGCTGTTATCTATTTTTCCCGTATTTCATGTTGACCCAAGGCTCGTCACTGCAAAAACAATCATTCTTGACAAAGCAAATCAAGTATATCACACTGCTCCAAACGGATCTGAACCAAATACACGTCGTGTTAATAAGAGAAGGGGTCATTTCTCCTGGATATCAACAGATTAAGATTTTCAGAGCCTGTTTTACAAGTCTTTCTATCTTTCTCGAATGAACGCGGTCCTCAGATGGATTTTTCTTGCAGTGCTGCTCTTTGGAAACAGCGATTACAAGAGCCTTCTGTTTGCACAAGTCATTGTCCAGTCGATTCCCAAACAGCCCGGCAGCTTATTGTCTCAGTTTGTGAGAGCTCTCTTCGTCTGTGGCACATGAACTTTCAGAGATCCACTGTGGGCAAGCCGTGCGTAAAAACGAGGGCAACCCAGCGTCTATATGGAAGAGTGGTCGCTCGTAATTAAAACACTGTGTCCTCTGTTTTACAACATGTTTTCGGTGCGGGGGGGGGGAGCCAAAAGTAGTATTTGGTTAGAGCCCGGGTCAAGCGTGTACTGATGTTTACCGTTTTCGTTTAAGTTCCGACTGGCCAGGGTTAACAGTCGCCTTTTGGACTGTCAGATTGTTTTAACGACTCCGCTACTGATGTGGCGCAGGGTGGAATTTATTTGACTCCCAATTTCCCCAGGAATAAAGTATTTATATCTGGCTCTGGTGACCGCGGGCTTCCTCCCCGAGCGGCGGCGATTATGTCCACAGACCCACGTGGGGAATGAGAGCGCGCAGTCCTCAGTCTGGAGCTGTCGCCTCTCGGCGCGCACTGCAAGAAATATCCCCCCCAAACTGCAGCCTGGTTGAAGTGAGAAATGTAAAAGATAACGCATTTTTAAATGCAAGACGCAAAGATGTGCAAACAGGGGTTAAGTTTCTTCAAAATGTCAAATGCAAAGAAATAACAAAATGGAGGTGTTCTAACCTGGAAAAGCCGCTGATATGCAGCTGCAGGATAAGTAGGAACCATTTAATTTGAACCTTGTTCGTGAAAATAACAAATCCAGGCAGCCCCTAATGAGAAGCTTCTCCTCCAAACAGGACATTTTTTGCAGCGCGCACCAAGAAGCCGTCGCCGCCGCCGCCGCCGCGCGTCAACGGCGCTGACCTGCACACAATTTATGGGCTCTAAGCCACAGGAGACAGCCTCCTGTTTGTCTTTTGCTATTCCGTGTTACTTTTTGTTTGTTTTCGCAGTTCGCCGTGTGCAAAAATAGCCCACTCCACTTGTGTCGCTGCCTTAATTATACAGATTTTTTTTTCTTCACCCCTTTAGTTTTTATTCGCCTTTTCCTGGGCGCTCTGTGCCACATATACTGACGCGACTGTTCAGGGGCGAAGACGCACTGCAAAAAGTGTCCACTCTTCACGTGTAACTTGCACTTGTGATGGATTTTGCATTTACCGTTTTAAAACTCATGCACGGAAAAGCCAACCCTCATTAAATTTAGGGGGATTTCTTGCAGAGATGATGCGTAAAACCGCGAAGATCCCCACTTTTACGCACAGGGAGATTGAATTAAGGGAGAACTAAAAGCAGACTGTTTGATTTTGAATGAAAACACCGGTGGTTTTGTCCCTTAATTTAAAGAAAACAAGCCTTTTAGACGCCACATGAAAACTAAACGAGCCCCTCAGAGGGACACTTCTTGCAGCGCGGAGGTGTGCATATAGGCGCATGTTGTCAGCCCGCGCGACTAATGTTTGTGCAGCCAGCGGTTTAGTGCCGAAACCGCTCCGACAGAAAACCCCCGTCGATCCATATACCTTGAAAGGGGAAGCCAGCTAAATCTATCGTCTGATTTATGAAGTCCACCTCGTTGCTCTGACCGCAGAGAGAAAACACGAGACGTTAAAATCCACACTGAACACCGTGAAAAGGCATCTGTGGCCACGGGGGCCGCGAGCTATTCTTATCACAGCCAACATGGAAAGAGACATTTATAGGGTCTTATCCCCGTTTTCAGCCCTTAATTGGGGCAGATTCAGGAAACGTTGCATCACTGAGACTTGCATTCAGGGGCTGTGCGTATAGCTGTAGAATGACCTCCAGTCATGCGAGCTGGGGTTGTTCAAACTTTAAAGGGCTCACTGCGAATTCGGATAAAACTGTAATAATAAACTTCACATGTAATCAGATACGTTCTCTGCTGAATGTATTTTGACATTATAAAAAGAGGTCATAAAGAGGAAGTGAGCAGACAAAGTGTTTCAATTCACATTTTACAAATGATAAATGGCATAAAGGAAATACCTGAGCAGAGCCAAAATGCATCACCCCTGTAAACTCAAGTTAGAATTCACCTTAAGAAACTGCTAGGTGGATTTTGAACAATACCCAACACGCTCTTGTTATATTCCTGCAAAGCCTTCGTCCTTTGTTGAATTAGGTTCATTTTCTTATCATTTCTGCCCAATCAGATCGATCAAATCCTGATATTTGACCTTTCTGCCTTCGTTGGAAATAGCTGCTTCACGCCAATCAATGTAATTCTCCTCCGACTTTTGACATTTGCTGTTAAAGCCTGTATTGAGAGTGACGCCCTGACAATGCCGCCTGGGTGTGGATCAGATAAACGGGGCGGACTGGAGGATTTATTTGCGTCAACGTGGGGCGGGCGGGAGCCCAGCGAGTCCCTCAATGGGCCCTCTCACCTTCTGTTTGCTCACCCTGACCAGACTCCAGGTTTAGAGGGACGCTGAGGACCTCTTGTTCATGTAGCTGTCACCCACTCCCCCCTGACCGCCACCCCATAACCTCACAGTCACCCTTCCATCCCCAACATAGCCTCTCGGCTCCCTTCGCTCGCCACAGTGAGCAAACATCAGGCCCGAGGTGGGACAGCAGGGGTGCATTGTGGGAAAGCTGAAGCCACAGACAAGGGGGAGAGGGGTGACTGGGGTGACGGGGGGGTTTGGTGAAGTGGATGGATGCAGGGAGAATGGGTCTTTGTGAGGAGTCAGGCTCTGAGTGCAGCAGTAGCAAGCAGAGCTTTAACTTCTAAAACATCATAAATTTCAAGCAAGCAGCAAGAAACAAGTACAAGGGTCGAGTCTGTGACAACACCGCTCAGGAAAATAATGTGACAGGAGGACAGGAACAAGACGTCGCAGATCATAATCTATTTTTTTATTTGTCAGGGTGGAGGAGATTTACATTCCTTGGATCACTTATCACAGAACCTCACATTGGATCCTTTAGGAGACGCTAAATGTAGACAACCGTACTGCCCAAGTAAAACAATCACAAGTCATAAAGTCCCTGATTCTAATACAAACTGTTCCCCTGTCTCCTCTCCTGCAGCGCTGCAAAGACAAGCTCAACTCTCTGGCCATCTCGGTGATGAACCTCTGGCCCGGGGTCCGCCTGCGGGTCACCGAGGGCTGGGACGAGGACGGCCACCACTCGGAGGAGTCGCTGCACTACGAGGGCCGAGCGGTGGACATCACCACCTCGGACCGGGACAGGAACAAGTACGCCATGCTGGCGCGGCTGGCCGTGGAGGCCGGGTTCGACTGGGTCTACTACGAGTCCAAGGCCCACATACACTGCAGCGTCAAGTCAGGTGAGAGGCCGCCGGGGTTTCTGATCGCGAGATGTAGCTTTTTTCAAATGAAGGGAAAAAAGAGATCCAGCAGGTTTAAATGTCAAGATGTCTCAGCACGTCTGATGGCAAAAAATACAATGAGGAGGTGTGACCTCCACTAGAGGGCAGCGCAGTGTCGAGAATAACATCCGAGGTTGTGATGACGTACCTCTCACGAAAGAAAGCTAATCCTTTACCTTTCATCCACCTCTTTTCCCAACCTTTCCTCTAAAAAAAATAGACCCTTGATGGGATGGAGCTATTTTTTATTCGGAAAACATTTAATTTACAGAAAACAACATATTTCATAATTTTTTACATTTCTAAGTTTGTCGTGGGTCTGGGCTGGTGCCGACGGCTTCCAGGGGGAAACCACAGCCTCGAAATCTGAGCGGGACGCCGACAAAAGCTCTCACTCTCTCCCTCCCTACTCAGCTCTGATATATTACTAATCACATTACACGTGTTTTCTCGGCAGTGAATTTCCACTTAATGCCCAAAGCTTTAAGTGTCCCACACAGCCGGAGAAACACTGGATCTACTTTAACGCTAAGGCGTCTCAGTGGAGTGATTTTCTGGTTCAAGTTCAGAAACTCCACAGCAGCTTTTTAACAGAGACCTGCCTCTGCTGCCCTTTTTATTTCCCTTCTAACAGTTTTTGTTTCAACCCCTGATCACTAACTCTTTTCTTGTTCGCATTAAAAGCAAATGGACGCTTGCTCGCTCTTTTATTTTCCATCCTTCCTCCTCATCCTCTTCTTCCTCTTCCTCTCCCTCATCAGCCACTCACCCCATGTTTTCTCAGATTGGCTTGTTTCTGGTGGCTTCCTGGCTTCCCTCAAACAAACGCAGGCTCATCTCCTTCATGCAAACACACATCTGCTGATTTCAGAAGGTTAGGTTATTAAATGCCTGTCTCTGAAAAGCTTCCCCATCCCGAAAAAACTTGTGGTTCAACAAACACAGATTGATTAGCTTGAAGACCAAATGTCCAACCACACTTTTAGAGACAAACTTGGCTGTTACCCCTAGTTTCGGCTGATTATTCACACATTTCATCACTTATAAGTATGATCATTTATTGAGTTACATATTTGCAATCGTGTCAAACAAGATAGAAATGAAGCACAGATCCATTTAGATCTTCTACATCCACTGAATTCAAGTTATTATTTAAATGGAGGCTTTGCAGCTAGTTTGTGACCGATTTGTTTGCGCTGCTGCTTGTTGTTTTAGTCTGAATCATTTCAAATGGTGAGGTACACTCTGTAAAGGATTTCAGCACTAAAAGGAAAGTGGGGATGGTTTAAAAGAATAATATCATAAATACATAAAAGTGCTATAAATAGTTTTGAGGTACATACTTGTCAGGAGAGTTGTTCCAAGCATCTTTGAGAGCTTGCCACAGCTCTTATGTGGATGTAGTCGCCAGGACCAAGATAGATAAAGATTCTAAACATCAGGAGCATTTGATCTACATGGAGCCAAACCCCCCCAAGATGTTCAGTCTCGATTTAAGAGTCTTACACCTTGATCTGATCCCAACACCATTTAGCCCACACGTTGTTTCGAGTACTATTGGCCGCTGTTGAGTTCTGCAGGTTAATTTTGTCGTTGATGCCGGGAAAGTCGGTCAGGACATCACACATTCTACATATGTGTACGTACAGGAGCATTGGGAAAATGTGCAGCCAGCATGAAAAGTAACGCAAGCGTGTGAACACATAGACATGCAGAAAATCGCACACTGCTGTAAAAAGGAATCTGAATTTAAACACCCACTTAAACACGGCCTGACACATTTGACACCGAGTGGTAATGAGATTTTTCCTTTTTCTTTTTTCCCCCTCTTTTTTCCTCCCTCCCTCTTTTTTCCTCCCTCCTTTTTCCAACTTTATCTCCCTTTTCCCTTCCCGTGTCTCCTCCTCTCTCCTTCCCTCCCAGATCGGGTTGCGAGGGCCCAGTCCTTGTCTTGATCAGAGGGGCAACCAATCAAGTTGGTATTTTATTGTTCTCCCTTTTTTATTTTTCATTTCGCCGTTTTTCCTTCGAGAATTCCTCAAAACAAGGCACAGAAAAAGTTCAAAAAAATCCAGTCAGATGAAGAAAGGTAAAGGATCATCAAGTGATCCAAGTGGGGAGGGGGCAGCAATAGGAAGTAGCCACTAGGAGGCAGCACAGTTCCAGGACCCTGTAGATTGACTGGACTGAGAAAAGTGGGAGACTGAGGTACACATTAGAAAAATGAGGAAACGAATGGATTAATATTAACAAAATGTCACCTTAGACCTTAGATCAGCAAGTTGAGAAATATTATAAACCAGTATATTTGAGTTTTTCTTATTTGATGAGGAAAACCTGTGACTGTATTCCATGATTTCTGCCATTTTCTGCCATGTCTTCTAGATTATTTCAAGCCCAGGATGCATCAGGTGCAAACACAAGAGAATTTCATCCTTTTCACTTAATATTTTATCATATATTTGATCTCTACACAATTTAATCCTCACATTCTGTCTGGCTTTTATTTTCAAGCTTCTAAATTGAAAAAAAGTATTTAAAAAAATTGTTGTTTTGTCATGTTTTGTCAAAATTGTGACAGAATTAAAGATTTTCTAAGTCAAACCTTCTAAATTACAATTTAACTTATCCTGATTTACAGTGTACGAATTCCTCTAATTTATGAATGATTAGATAAATAAATAGAAGTTATGCAAGGGGTGGGAGCTGTAAAAAATAAACAAAAATATAAGCAAAAAATATTAGAATATGATCAATTTAGCAAATTAAACTTTTATAGTGATAAAATAACAATAATTGATTATTGTGATGAAATGATTAGACAATCATAGAATAAAAAATGAACTGCACATGGAGGAGATTTGTTTTAACCATGTGACCTGCATGTGGACCTCGATGTGGACCCGTCAGATGATTAACCTGCTGCTGAGTTTCCTGCTCTGCTCCTTCCTCCTTCACCTGACTTATCTTATCACCTGGCCTTGACTTTCCTGCCTTCCCCAAATATTTATCTCCAGATAGACTTGAGACAGTCCCCGAGTGTCACTGTCCAGGGCCTGGACGCATTGTCTCTCTCACACACACACAGAGTTGTTATTCAGGAGTTTTTACCTGGCAGCTCAGTTATTGTTCTTTTTATGTCCCGTGTCAGGAAAGTAAAAAGTCAATATTTAGCTAAAGGGAGTTAGAAAGATTTATTGTGTTGTCGTGCCCTTTTCCAGAAGCTAATTCCTGCCAAAAACATTAATGAAAACTGTAATTATTCCTTTTTTTTCTACAATCACTATACAAGTAGTCATAAAAGGCTAGATTTTCCTCCGTTTTAATGTCAAAATTTCCATATATGAAGCCACACTAATAACTTTTAAGGTCAAACTGTTTTTTATTTCAATTTATGTGAACTTTTTTTGTCAATTTATGATATAATGAGGGATAACAAAAAAAGGAAATAATTTACTAGATGATAATTTTAAAATAATCTTTTCAAGTAGTCAGACATATGATGTAATATCAGGATACACTGGTCATACATTTAAATGTCGTTGTTTTTTTATTTTCCTGCCAGGAATGAGCACTTCAGGAGTGAAGACATCTTCTCTAACCTTCCCGTCTGTCTCTTTGTCTTTCAGACCACTCAGTGGCCGCCAAGTCTGGAGGTTGTTTCCCCGGCGAGGCTTTGGTCACAGTGGAGAGCGGCGGTCAGAAGCCCATCAGTGATCTGCAGCCTGGTGAACGGGTCCTGGCCTCGTCGGGCAGCGACGGCAGTGGTGAGCTGGTTTACAGCGAAGTCCTGACCTTCCTGGACCGTGACCCTGTGACCCGGAAACTTTTCTACACTCTGCAGACTGAATCCAGGACACAGCTGTCTCTAACCGCCGCCCATCTAATATTTGTATCTGAGGGGAACTGCTCAGAGGGGGCTGTGCCGGCCCCTGGCGCCCTCAGGACTGTGTACGCCAGCGATGCCAGGCCGGGACAGTGTGTGCTGGTGTCAGAGGGTAAACCGGGTCAGAATCACAGAGAGGGGCGTCTGTCTCGGATCACGCAGGTCACCCTGAGAGAGAAGAGGGGGGCATTCGCTCCGCTGACCCAGCAGGGGACAGTGGTGGTGGACGGGGTGGTCGCATCCTGCTACGCTCTGGTGGACCAACACTGCCTGGCTCACTGGGCCTTCTCCCCGCTCAGGCTCATGCACAGCTGGGCCGGCACCACTGGACCCCACGGTGATGGGATCCACTGGTTCTCTCAGCTTTTACACTGGCTTGGGAGGCTGCTGCTAGACTCTGGTCGCTTCCACCCGCTGGGCGTGGCCCAGGACGGCAGGTGAGGGAGGAAACAACAGGTTCAAACGGACAGAAAGGAACCTGAGCTCCTTCACCTTGGGAAGGACATGGACCCAAAATACAAACCTGTAAAGCTGAACAGGAACCACGACCAACTACCTACAGGATGGGAGAAGTTTGGTTTCCTGCTGAAGCATGATGGGGAAATAACTCAGACAGAGATATAAGAATATGAGATCACTCAGAGTCTGAATGACCTCAAAACACAGGGGTATTCACTGTGTACCCTTGAAACACGAAACATTAATCCTGTTATTAATCCTTCATTTACCCCAGAAAACACACTAAGCACCTTAACTTAAGTACAGATTGTTGAATTTGAAAAATGAAACACATTAAAGGTTTGGATTGTGTCTTATGTATTTTCAGGTTCAAATAAATTACATTTTGAGGGATTCAGGACAAAGGATTGTTGGTAAATTAATGGACTGTACATTTTATGAGCTTTGTTTTGTGGATTTAATAGGTTTGAAGTAATCAAAAAATCCATTGAGTTAAAAATTTAAGCACTTTTAAGTTGAGGAATAGCCTTTGTTTTTATTGGTCACTGTTAAACTAATCTTTTATAATTAATTATAACCATGCAATTCTAATACCAATTCATTGCAAAATGGTTAAATCAATAAATCATAACATAAGCTGGGGTTTCAGTGGATTTTGTGGATGATTAAAGGGGTTTGAAGTGTGTCCATCACATTTAAGGGGTTTTCACCCCTCAGATAAACACAATTTAAACCCATTTAATACCCTTAACATAATATGGTCCATGAATGTATCAATTAATTTACCCTTTATCTGGGGTAATTCTTTTATATACATGAATATTAAGTAAGAACTCCTTCAAATGTCATTCATTTGTACCTGAAGATGAAACTTCTAACCCTAATAACAACTTAAACTATTGAAATGTTCAAAATTCATGTGTGAATTAAGAAGTTTGGCCAATTTAAAACCCTTAAACCACGCAGGTAATCCATTAAGAAGATGATGTATAAAATGAATGATTAAAACCCGTTATAATACCTTGAGTGTGATAACATTGAAGTGTAAATCAATGGAGTTTCAATAGGAATTTGAGGGATTTACTTTGACAGCATCCACAGGGATGTTGTGCTGTCACATTACTGCTTTAACACAGAGGTTATAGAATAAATGATAGTGTATTTAAATGTTCTATTTGTTTACCAGAAATCCTGTAATGTTTTATGAAGTTATTGTGGGTGAAGAGATATGACAAAAAGATTTATTTTTGAAATTAAATTATATGGAAATGAGATGTGTGTGTGTGTGTGTGTCATTTTTCTTTCTGGTGGAGGTGTGGCCTTTGCTGACATCTACCGGCTTCTGTTCAAAAAGCAGGCAGGACTCCTTTTCTTTATGTCTCCTCTTCTACATGTGCAGCCGATGAATGTGCGTCACCTTTGAATGCAGAGGACTGATTTAGCCCTCGTGTCCGACTGGAAACCTGCTCTGTGCGCAAAAAATAGATCCACGCGTAAAGACAGCAGCAACACACCAGTTGCATGCATGCAACAGTTGTGTGTCTAATAATACCAGCAACCTGCTGCGCCTTTAAGAGGATGACCGAGGAGGAAACCTAATATCCTATCTCTCCATATCTGAGCTCAAGTCTCCCATCAATTACCTGCAAGAGCCGAGAACCGGACGATATCCCAATTTGCCCCCTTTGCGCACTTCACCACCTGCTTTTTGGTTTTTTTTCTCCCCCTCTCTTCTTCCTCTTTTCCGTTTTGCGACACATAACCCGGATTAAATTACGCGTTGCACCTTTAAGAAGCTGTCGCCCGGATTAGAGTTACGCGCAGTGAGCCAAGTCGCCCCGCGGAGGGGTTTTACGCACCGTCCGCTATCCAGGGGAAGGCTCGCTCTCCTTCTGCGACACTTCACTTCCTCGCCGTCCTCCTCGCTGGTCCTGACAACTCGCCCCCGGGGGAGCCCTGAGCAAGCATGGCCGAGATGGGGAAAGGGGTCACCGCCGGGAAACTGGCCATCAACGTCCAGAAGAGGCTCACCAGAGCGCAGGAGAAGGTGAGAGCGCCCAACTTTTCATTCAGCCGAGGCGCAGGCTCACGTAGCAGCAGGACATGGTGTCCTACTGCCACCGTGAAACTGGATCCTGCAACATTTTACCTTCCCACACCACCTCAGTCAGCCTGTGGATATGGAGCCAATCAGGCAGCTGATTGGATAATTAGCTGTAACTAATTATTTTGAATTGCTTGTCTGGAAGGTTTAGACAATAAGAATCCACTCAGGGGTCAGCAATAAGCAACAGCATCTGAATTTACACCTGAATCCATTGAATTTGGCGTTTTTTTCACTCGTTGTGGAAAGTGGAGAAGTTTGCATAGTTTCAGGGGTTTTTACACCTTAAAAGCCCCCAAATTTCTGCCGAAGTTCCGTTTTCATATTGATGGAACCTTTGCTTCCGTACAAAACCCATTGCTCCAGATTGTAAGTTTTCAGGAGCAAATCGAGCATTGAGTTGTTTGATTACTGCCTCAGCACATGGCCGAAGAGCCCTCGAGCAAGGCACTGAAGCTGCAGGGCTGGTGTTTGCCACTAAAGGGGCAAGTGGAAGCTGGTTGTATTATCATATATATCAACATTAAAAGTTCTGCTTTCTAAGTTTCAAAAGCAATAGTAGATAAATACAGGTGGTAAAAAGAGGTTTTCAAAGTAAAAGCTCTGACGTGCAGACGAGAGAGTTTTTAAATGAAGAATCAGAAACTTTTTTTTATTCTTACAATTTCAAATACACAAAGAAAATGTTAAATTTATTAAAGTGCATTTAACGTTTCAAAAATGTCATGGGAAACAGGTGAAATCTCCAGTCTGGTGTCTGAATCTCTGTCGACATAGTGTTTAAAATAGTTGACGTTCTTTTGCAAACTAACCAAAACGACCCTGGAGTAAAAACTGAATGACGGCTCCCGCAGGGGGAAGAGCTCTAAAAGTGACGGCGTGAAACCTGATCAACAATCTGTGTGCAGCTCTCTGTCTCCCTCCGAGTTATTATTGTCCTAATCACTCTTGTTGCTTAAGCCTGCTGAGGTTTTACCCTCTAATCACCTCAGTACGACAGTCAGTCAGTCGGTCAGAGTCACACTTTCAACCAGGTATTGATCTCGTTCGGCTCGTTTCACCATGTTTCCAGTTTAAAATCCATAATGCGCCCATGGCTGGGGATGGATGGGTGAATCCAGGCTTTGGGTTTTGTTTAGGAGGACTGAGAGTTTTCTGCTTTATCAACCACAATCTGTCTCCCCAGTGTTTTATCTGGCTGCCGTTATCCAAATCCTCAGGATGTTGGGAGGTGCTCTGCTCTACATTAGCTTCTACAGCCGTAAAGAATCCATGCAGTCAGGTTTTGTTCTGTTAAAGGAATATGTGGAATAGAAAATAGATGATAGCCAGGAGCATAGGGGGCCCAAGGCAAAACGAACCTGTGGGGCCATTCATCCTACCTAACTGCCCCGCCCCCCTTTAACCCAAGAAGGATTTGATACCAAACCACATCATTGGAATCTTCACAAAATTCTTTGATAGTAAAATACTAAGTTTAAGTTCAAACTCCCACCAAGACCCCAAACACATCATAAACACACATTCTGGAGTCGTAGTCTTTAACCAACCCTCTAAAGTTACAAAGTTCTCGACATACATCTGAACGTTTCTGTTTTAGAAAGAAAGAAAGGTTTTGAAAAGGGAAGGGAAGCAAATAAATGGATTCTCCTTTGCAAGATGTAGAAAAGCGAGACCAGGAACAGAATAAGAGACCTGCAGGAAAGTTTAGATGGTGCTATCGGCCTGGTTTTGCAGCCTGCAGGGAATATTACAGGGGGTTTATTCACCAGAGCTTTGCCAGGATGTGGATTAGCACTGGATGGTTGTACCCGAGCATGTGTCTTTCGAAGTGCCAAAGAAATTTTCAGAGTTAAAAGGTGCACTGTAGCCATATATGTGGAAATTAGGGAGGTTATATAATGATATAAAGAGAGTTTGGATTGTATTATTACTGTCATAGTGACTTATTCTGATATTTTAGACCAAATTTGATGCAAGAATCAGTTAAATTTGATCTGAAATTTACAAAGAAGTTACTTATCTGTAAAGAGGAAGCAGATACAATTCATGAAAGAAATGTGGATTTTGCAACTTTTGGAAAAAATACCCCAAAAATAACAGATGTGGCTAATTATGTTTGTCAAGTTCTAAAAGTGGAATTTGGATTCATGACCTCAGTATTTCCTTTTTCCCCACTGTATCTAAAAACCTTGAATGATCGTTCACAGAGTTCAATGTCTCCTGTCCTCCATCGATATTCCCCCGGAGGAGTATGAATTTAAAAACAAATAACCGATCAAGACGGACAGACAAGCTTGCAGGCTACACTGAGGCTTTCAGCTGAAGTGCTGGTAGCCGAGAGGAAGGTCAGGGTATCGTTTTCCCCTCTGAAGGCCGGCGGAGGTGGAGGAGGGGAGCGCCGGCTTCAGCTGTCTGTCTGCTGGCACGCCGCCCTCCAGGCGTCCGCTCGTCAAACTCACTCACTTTACGTCTTTTTTACGCTCCTGTGTCTGTTGTGTTCGGAGAGTAAACAGGAAATTGTAAAATTATTAAATTTGAGTGGCTTTACACAGTAAAACCTGTGTGAGCATATACAAAGCTGTAAGCTGTTGGTTGAAAACAGCTGAAACATATCGTGTGCCTTGAAAATATCTAAGACAAATGTAACTTTTTCCTCATAAATCAAACTCAATTTGATAATTTTTTTAATTTACTAACATTTTAACTTTTATCGAATATTGCGGTCACATACGGGCTGCAAAAAAAGCAGTGTATAATCAACACGGACATATCACGAGAAGTAAAAATAATGCATTATTATCCTAAAATGTTAAAATATAGGATCTTAACACATTCACACACATATTTTGTCACTTTTACCTCCATTTTTGGTCTCCACCACCTCCTTCCTGGATCTTTAGCTGCAGAGCTGCAGCGTTCAGGTGGTTATTGTTTCATTCCTGCCCCGACAACACCTGACACAGTACACTGTCATCGGATCTATTGCTTACAAATAAATAGTGCAGCTCTAAAGGTTCCCAACATGCAACAGTTGTGTGTATCCAGATCTCGGTTTTGTTTAAGCAGAGAAGTTTGTTAGTAAAGCGAAAAACACCTCCAACAAATTCTCTCAGACTTGCCGGGAAATCGGAATTTTACTGGAGTACTTTTCTAAAGCCACTTTACACTACATAAATAAAACTGTAAAAAAAAGTCGCTAAAACTAGCTCCACCCTAAACAGCTACAGCACTCGTTTAATCAATCTTGAAAAGGCCTAAATATGATGTGATATAATTTTGAATGGAGGAATCACTGACTGGTCACAGTATCATATTTCACTGTAAGTTATAATTTGATTCAGACCAGCTGACACAATAATCCCCAACCTCCTCATGGGTGCCGCCGCGGTTGTCATAGTGATATCGTGTCAGCGCCTCGTGTCAGCTGTGCTGCAGGGCATGCTGGGAGAAGGTCCCTCGGAGGAATCCAGATGATGGTGACGGAGGAGGAGGAGGAGGAGGAGGAGGAGGAGGAGGGCAGTGGTGCCCTTTAGAAAAGCAGCCGGATATACCTGGTGTGGGAGGCCTGACCCTGTGACACTACCCCCCCCCCAGCTCTTTCTCTGCCCACCCAACCTCAACCCCCCCTGAAAATGTCCAACCTGACCTCCCCGCCCTCACACTGGAATTTAGCGGAAAGAAAATATCTCAGCATAATTTGAGAGCAGCCGCCTTATCATTTTAACTTTAAACCCCCTGAAACGTCCCATTGCATGTCCGCTAAACTTAAGGTTTCAAACCCGAAAGGTCCAGAAAACTGGGTGTGGGCTATCTCGTCTGCTGCGGACATTTAACTTAGGAGCAGGGAGTTCAGTGAGCAGCTCCTTTTTTCTCAATGGAAACATGATAGAAAGTTAATAGAGAAGCTTAGTGTGGTGAAACATCTATTGTCATGTTTGGTTTAACAAAAATACAATTCAATATATTAGATTTTTTTTAAGGCATAATCCACCCTGTGTGATATTTGAACTCTTCTTCAAAGATTCTAGAATCAACACTCACACTAAATAAGAGCAGATATTTTTACAACTCCCCAAGATTAGTAACTGGAATCCAAAGTTATCAAACCTCGAATTTGCCCTATTGGCCTGAGCACCTGTCCTTCCCTCCCAGGACTCCCAGCATGCCTCGCTATTGGGCGGGGCCCAGATATTTGTGTGTGTGTGTGTGTGTGTGTGTGTGTGTGGAGAGGGTGTAACCATCTATCTTTAGGCCCCCCCAGGCCCTCTCCTCATCACTGTTAATACCCCACAAACTGGCCGGGTGTGTGTGCTGCTATATTTGTGGGGCTTGAAATTGAACACCGACGGCTCCGACCTTCTGTGAACACACACACACACACGAACACACAGAGACACACACTCAACGCTCCTGCTTGTTCCATTGTACCTGAATTAAAGGTATAAATAACATTTGCCTCCCACACATAGCTGCGCTGTACACGTGACCTCTCTGGACTTTATGGGGATCACCTGAGTGCACCGGGAAATATTTGAATACAATGAAGTGAAAGACACTGAGGGCTGCGGAGGATGTGTCAGCTGTGTCGTCCAGAAATAGATCTGGATTTTAATAGATGCAACGTATTAGATCATCTCTAAAGGTGGTCAGTTTTGCATTAAATTGTACGAGTTTGGACACTTTCACTGACTTTTATTTATCTCCAGTATGTAATTAATACGTCCGCAGTGTTTCAAAATAAAGATCCGGGCTTTCTTATCTCGGGTTTCAACATTTCTGAAATTTTTTCTTCCAACAAACGTGCATTGGCTCTCAGATCAAGACTGACAAGGTTTCAAACCTGGAAAATAAACCGACGCACTCTGAGACACTTGGCAAAACGTCAAGCAAGGCTTTTTAATCATGCAGAAGATTTGTATTTCCCCCTTGTGGACCCAGTACAATAATTAATAGTTACAATCAATTGCATATTTTATGTGCATAAGGATGCTGCCTTTGTGAGAAAAGAATCTGAACGCCTTCAAGTGTTGGATTTTCCAAGCTTAAAACCTTGAATATCTTAAACTTGGCTTTTAAGATATGGTCTGTAGACATTATTTAATTGCGTCTTTGTTTAACATTTTATTCCGTTTTACCTCTGCGTTAATATTATTAGTATTTGTTATATGTACTTTTTCATAGTTTTTATTCTTAATGCAGATTTTACAATCTAGGTTATGGCATCACTTTTATTCATTTTATAGTTCCTGACCTGTACAAAAGGTGCCATATGAATAAAGGTTGATTGATTGTCTGAGCGTTACCTTAATTTGCATTAGCATTAATGCTTTTAGCACAAATGTGTAATCCCTAGTGGAGGAACGTAGCAAGTGCATTTACCCTAAGTAATCTGCTTTGACGTAATTACCATTTTGGAAAGTGAGTGATGAGGGAATTTCACTTGGGGGGTAAGTCGATGTATTTTCTTGTGAAGGCTATAAACAGACTCTGGCAGCGAGGTGTGTGTGTGGGGGTGGGGGGGGTGTGGGTGTATATGTGTGCAGTGGGGAAGTCCCCTCTGTTGTACTGATGGTGATTTGTGTATCCGTCACAGGATTAGCCTGGCAGGTGGTGGTGGTGCTGGTGGAGGCTCGTCCATGTGCTCGCAGTCAGCCGCCAGATTAGCCACCGGTGACCTTGTCTGACTGAGATCAACAAAAGCAACGTCTTGATTTTCCACGCTTTCCGTAATTCCCTCGTTCGTTTCACCGTGGCGTCACCGGCGGTCGACTGACGTGTGGCAGAGACACAGATGCCCCGTAAACTAGACTGATTTGATTAAACATGGCCTAATCACAGACGTTCTTGATTGGCCCTGATTCGACCTCTCAGGACGCAGAGGGCCTCATGTGTCACCTATCACCACCCGTCTAATCAGAGCAAGCGGGTGAACCTGTCTTGGCGCCGAGGGCCAATCGGAGAAGCTCGCTAGTTGGCAAGCTGAACCTCAGTTTCGCTCTCTACCTCTTCCTCTTTCTTTCACCCTCTTGCTTCCTCTTTCCCCTTCACTGGTCGTCTCCCTCTTCTTCCTCTGTAACGTCTTCAGGGCACCCCACGTCGGTTTCATTCTCTGGAATCAGGTGAAAGCAGAACAGAGAGTCAGGGCCAAGACAGGGATGACTAAGAAAGATGTACTGTCTGCCACAAAACTCAGGGAAACTGATCATCTCAAATATATCAATAGCTGCAGTTTAGTCTGCTGACATATTGATTTACTGAAGTGGAAGAATATCCTGTGTATTTTTATGTTAACACTGGTCACACTTGACTTTCAAACGGAGTATGATGTGTTATTTTATTTTCAGTTTTGACTTCTCTTAATGAAACGCCCGGCTGAAAACTAATTCTTTGTTCCTTCTATTGTTTCTCTCCTACCTTCTCCCTCCTCCCTTCCTTCTCTCCCACATTTCCTTCTTTCTTGCCTTCCTTCCTTTCACCTTACATTCTCCTCCCTTTCTTCATTCCATCCTTCCCTCCTACATTTTCCTTCCTTCCTTCCTTTCTTTCTTCCTTCTGCCTTTCCTTCCGTCTCCCCTCACATTTGCCTTCTGTCTGTGTCCTGTGCAGCCGGGGTCTATTTCATGTTTAACATGTTTCAGTGACTTTAATGCATAAAAATGGATTCAAATCTTTTGTGCTTTGCTATCGTCTCCCTGTGCAGGTCCTGCAGAAGCTCGGCAAAGCGGACGAGACCCGAGATGCTGCCTTCGAGGAGATGGTGGCAAACTTCAACAAGCAGATGGTGAGGAGCTATCGTCCACCATCGCCAGTTCCAGTTTTTCTAATCTTTAATTGAATATTCAGTCATTTAATGGAGGAAACAGCATTTTTAGATAATTTGTTGAAATGCAAAAGTAGGATTTGTTTCTATAGGACTTGAATACAGCCAAAAATTCCTACATCCTCTTCTTTGTCATTATGATTTTCCTACTTCCATCTCTTTAAATTGAATCCATAAATCTAAAACTCCTTTTCTCCACTCATTGTTCTTTTAGGTAGAAGGCTCCAAACTGCAGAAAGACCTGAAAACCTATGTGACAGCAGTGAAAAGTAAGCACGTCTGGGATCTTATATTTTAATTTATCGTTCAAGCCACACACAGCAGATATGATAAACGTCCCCTTGAGTGTTATTGTGTGTCTGTTTGTGTGTTTCAGCTCTGCACGATGCTTCCCGGCGGCTGCAGGACTGTCTGGCCGACATGTACGAGCCCGACTGGTTTGGCAAAGAGGAGATAGACGCGTTGGCAGAGGTGAGACCGGGGAAACTGATTTGTGAAGCGTACAATTGCCAATGGAGATATTCCCCATTTCCCTTTCCTTCTATTCCTCGTTATCTCGACCACCTCTGCTCCCACCTCAGCTCACAAACTGCTTCTGCTTTGTACAGAGAGGGATGTCTCACTCTCCGGTGTCTTTCCCTTCCTTTTTTTTTCTTCTCTTTCTTTCTCCTAACTGCATGCGTCTCTCCTTCCGTCCTGAAGGAGATGATAGAGAAGGAGATGGACAATAACTTGGAGGTAAAACGCAGGAAGCTTCCAGTGTGTCCCACGGATGAGGGTTCATTATTTATAGAGGGGCGGTTATCCGACTATTGAAGGTGCAAATGAAAGTGAATGAGACTCTGCAGCTGTCAGAGAGCGAGAGAGAGAGAGAGAGAGCATGAAGAGAAGTTATTCTGGTGGGCTATGGTTTCCATTGTGCCCTCGTGTGGGAGACACTGGTGCAGCAGATCTGCAGTAGAGGAAGTTCGGTTTGGTTTCAGAGCAGACTTCATCTTCTTTATAGAAACTGTTATAGATAGAACATGAAGCTGAGGTCGTTTTCACACGGTGGGGCTGCAAACATGACTGTGCATCATACATGTAAATAAGAGCTATATTTAAATGTAGTCGCTATTTATTTTACTTCAAAATAAAGCACTAAATATATTGCAGCATATACTGAAACATATGGTTTGACATTTTTTTACTGTAAAAACATATTTAGATTGAGCACAAAAACAGGTCCGGCAGTGTGAAAAAGCATTATGCAGATATGTGTGATTTGATTTGTTTGTTATATTCTAAATTGTGTTGTTGCATCGTGTGTTTCAGGACACAGACACGCTGTGGTTGGACTACCACCAGAGCATCACGGACAAATCTGTCACCTCCATGGACACTTACCTGACTCAGTTTCCTGATATTAAGGTGCCTGTGTCTCAAGTTTTAGTTATACCGTCAAAGTTTCAGAATTCTGTTGTCGCTTAGCGTCTCATTTTGAGTCTCTTTAGGATAAATTTAGTCTTTTTCTTGCCTTTTTGCATCTTATTCTGGTTGTTCTGCATTTGTTAAAGTCTTAATCCAACTCTTCTAATGTGAGAATGTGGTAGAAACTACAACATTTCATTTAGAGCTTTAGTGAAGGGTTGTGATCATCTCACCGTGAACATTCTGACCCGCAGGCTCGTATAGCAAAGCGCGACAGGAAGATGGTGGACTTCGACAGCGCCAGGCATCACTTCGCCTCCTTACAGAAAGGGAAGAAGAAGGACGAGGCCAAGATCGCCAAGGTAACCACGAGTTAGTGCGAGTCTGTGTGGGTGTGTCCATATTTGTGTAATCCAATAAGCTATTTGTGTGTGTGTGTGGTGCTTGTACTCAAGTTTGAAGGAATAACTTTTTGGTATTAAGGTGGTATTGACTATTAATGAAGCATAAACAGTTCATACCACCTTAAACCACTGCTGTTTAACATATGTCTCTCAATTAAAAGTGGCCCATGCTAAATGCTGATTAACCTTTTTGTTGCGTTTGTCTTGAATTGTTCTTGTTTGCTTTTTTCCTCTCTCCCCTCTGTTCTGCCACATCTGCCTCTGCTTTCCTCCTCCCTCCCTCGTGCATGGTGTGTGTGGTTAGCAAGCAGCCCTGTTGGAGATGGCGGCTCCCAGCTGGGCTCAGGGTTTGATATCAGCCCACCAGGTGGCTCAGACTAACCTCTCCTTCAACCAGGTGAAACTCTGGTTCATCACTGACCTCCCACCTTCTCCCCTCTCCCCGAAACTGTCAGGCCGGTTCCTCCTCAGGCTGGCTGCACGTGATCAGCGCTGGGGGCGGCGGTAGAGTCATAGGAGAACCTTTATTTTTCTTTTGGGAGTCGGGGAGAAATCTTATTTACCAACCCCTAAAGACAAAAACAGTTTTGAACGCCCATGATTAATTTTAAACGCTTATTTTTACACTTACTATTTATACTTTTAGGTCAAAGTGCTGATCACGTGTACAGGGCCTCACTATAATTTGATTCCCGATCAAAACTACTGTTTCCATCCTTTCTTTTAGTAGCTCCCCATTTGTATTTGACAGAAACACCCTCATTATTTGTTTTCCACCCCTGTCATTTGAATGCCTCGCAGCATTCACGTGTCTGTAGTTATTAAACCCTGTGTGTGTTTGTCTGCGCGTGCACGTGTGATCATAGAACACTTTCTTTCTCAAACATTTTGGGTTGACGGCACAGATTTGAATTACGTGTGTTGTGTGTGTGCGTGTGCGTGCGCAGGCGGAGGAAGACCTGGGTCGAGCCCAGAAGATTTTTGAGGAGCTGAACGTGGAGTTACAAGACGAGCTTCCTGCACTATGGGACAGGTGGGACGCTCTTTATCATTATCCTGCTAAATCTGTTGTTTACACTTTGTCCTAAATATTTAAACGTGTGTGTGTGTGTGTGTGTGTGTGTGTGTGTGCAGTCGTGTTGGCGTCTATGTTAACACATTCCAGGGCCTGGCAGGTCATCAGGAGAAGTTCCACAAAGATATGAGCAAGGTGAGTGAACCCGCCCACATGTGACTGATCCAACTGATGTATTGATCAATCGATTGATCAGTAACATTTGCCTGTTCACCTCCTCAGCTCAGCCAAAACCTGAACGACATCATGACCAAACTGGAGGAGCAGCGGCAGCTCAAGTGAGTGAACGTTTGTTTAAAACCATGGACGTGTTATGAGGAAAACAGGCCACTGGTCGGAGATATGTCAAAGTACCATCCTCTCACTGACAGGAGGGGTCTATGTGCCTTTATGCTTTGTGTTGCATCCAAGTTTGTGGGTCTTTTTCATTGTTGTGGTCATTCTGGCCTGGTTTGGAAGCAGTTTGAGTCTCTGTCATGTCTTTCTTATGCTGTTGGGCATCTTTCCGTTGTTGTTTTGCATCTTTTTATATATTTTGAGTCTCTGTGAGGTCATTTTGCGGTTGTCTTGCACGTTTGTAGTCATTTTGTGTCCTGTTGGCGTCATGTTGTTTGGATTTAGCCTCTTCTTGTGGTTGTTATGCATCTCTTTTGATAATTTAAGTCTCTGTGGGGCCATTTGTGTGTCTTCTGGGCCATTTTGTGGTTGTTATGCACGTTTGTAGTCATTGCCTATTTTTGGTTTTATTTTTTTAGGATTTTGCATCTTCTGTGGATGTTTTTCATCCTTTTTTTGTCATTTTGTGTCTCTTTGGTGTTTTTTGTGTTCTTTTTGCTTGTACCTGTCGTTGCTGCGTCTCTCTGTAGAGATTTTGTGTTTCTCCCGCAGCCGTTTCTTTTTGTGTGCTTCTTTGTCGGTTGCTCTCTGTAGCACTGATGACCCCCCCATAGATAAACGTCACAGAAAAACTTTAAGTATCAAGCTCGGCTCGGGCTCGGGCTCCTGGGCCTTAACCCCAGTAGGCCTGTGCAATGACCCTTCCATGGTTACAACACTTTGGTTTAAATACAAACCGACAAATAAAACACATGAGTGATGTCCATAACACTGCTTCCTACTGCAGAAAAGATGGTACTGCAGCAGCAAAAACAGAAGATGGTGCAAAGAGGTAAAACCCGCTGCACGCTGATCCTCATTTCGTGCACGTTGGTTGTGCATGCAGCTTCTCGTGCAACACTGCTTAATTTCTAGCTTATTGTTTGGTTTGTGGCTTAAACTACCGGCTCGTAAATAAATTAACCAGAAGTCCAAGAGTAAAATCCGATCTTTAAAGGACATGCTGTGATATTTACAGTACGCCTTTCTTAACTTTATCAAAAACAAAATCCTCAACTTTGTGTATTGGGACTTTTTTTCCCCTTGTAATAAAGCTTGTGTTGTTGTGATGTTCTCTGAGTGTCAAGATTTCTGGATCCGATCCGAGAATCAAACCTTTAACTCTCTTTGCTTCGTCTTACTTCTGTGTTGAAGTGACTCATCCTGTTTGGTTGTTTTGTTTGACACTTGTACATCCGACGATCACGTTCTGCACGTGGATGGTGTCAGGTGCACGTAACGCTCCGGTGATCTGAGTGTGAGGCCGATCACGTGCCAACTGTTGAGATACAGCAGATGCTTGTTTTGTTGTTGTCTGTCTTTCTCCTTTCTTTATTCTCTGTTATAACCTTCATATTCTCCTCTCTCTCTTATTTTCAATATCTTCCTCTGGCTCCTCCCCTCTCGTCTTCTTCTCCTCTCTCAGTGAGGAAGCCGACATCAGCGAATCGGCCAGTTCAGCACCAAAGGTAAAAAAGGAAACACACTGACTATGTCCACTTGATTTAGGCTTAGACTTTAAATGCAATGTGAATCCATTAATCTACTGTAAATGCAGATAAAAAACAAAAAGTTTCAGATTTCAATTACAGAAATGCAAGATTCTACTTCTAATAATAAATCTAAAAAAAATACCATGCAGAAAAAAGTAATGATTCATTTTAAAGAAAATACTTTAAAGAAAGGATATGCTGTAGTTGTGAATTAAAAACTATAAATTTCCTGTAGATGTGTTAAGGTTTCAAGAGTTAGTTATCAAAACAAAAGTCCTCATGGATCATGTTCTGTGTACTAACCTAACTGTCTGTCGCTGCTCGGCATGTGTGCACGTGTGTGTGGTTTTGATTTAACCCCTCCTGGCGAGGCAGAGGCTCGGCCCTCCTCCGAGTCGGCCCCCCCCCCAGGCCGTCGCCGTCTCCGGACCCGGGCCAGCAGCAGGTCAGCCTGTTTGAGGACGAGGCCTCGGTGCCTGACTGTAACACCGACTCCGCCACGACGACGACAACGCAGCAGGTCAGACTGACTGACCACCTCCTACGTCTTAGTCTTTATAAAAAAATATATACATCATTTGTGTGTGACTGCATCCACAGAGGGACAGAACTAATCTTTGTTGGGCAATGACTGTTTTAGTCATAAGCAATATGGTTAGTTTGGAGGTCAAATGAGTTGGTGCATTATCGCAGCACAGTATCTAATTTCAATCCATTCATTTTAAAAAGCCATTATGAACTTTTACGTTAAGGTTCATTATATAACTCTAAAATTTAAAATAAATCCAATATACATTGAAAAAATTATTAGATTTTTTTTTCAATTTTAAAAGCCATCATAGATTACTTTATAAAACGTTTTACCTGATATTCCATCTATTACTTTAATCCATCCCACAATTCATTTGAATGTCCATCACTTCAATGTCTTTGCTTCAACAATATGAAAGGCAATGTGCAGCCTAAATATTATTTGAAGTCAAAGTGTGTGTTTGCAGGGGTCAGGTCAATCCAAGCTCTATGTCATATACAACACAAGTGCTGTATTTATATTTATGTGTTTGAAATGCAAAGCATGAGATAAAATACTGTTACTTGAAAATATAGCAGCACATTTAAAGCTGGCATTTATACACCTCCTCATAAATGTATGTCTGGGAAACACACCTGTGAATATGAGGATGAAGAATTAAAAATGTTCTTAGAGCGCTCGAATTCTGCTGAACGTGTCCCTTCACATTGAAAGATAATTTAATCATTGCAGTTAACCCTCCTCACCTCGTGTGTGTGTGTGTGTGTGTGTGTTTGTGGGAGGCAGTGCAAGCCCTGGTCAGGGGTCAGCCTGCTGGACTGGGATGTGGAGGTTTTACAGCCCGTCCCATCTCCAGCTTCCAAGGTGGGTGTGCTTGGTTGAGGATGTCCTCTGCGGCTCAGAAAATGTGTGTGTGTGTGAGAGAGTGAATTAAATCCTGTTATTCTAGCTTGAACAAATCCACTGCATGGTTTTCTTTGTGCATGACCCAGCCTCAATCTGCACGTTTGCTTTGCTTGATACTGATTTATTGATCGTATAACAGCTCTCAATAATAAACTTTAATTAAATATGAATAGAATTTATTGTTCATAGCACATTTGGGGCATGCCCACACCTGGGAATAACAATAATACCTAAATAAAATATAATAAAAAATGTAGTCACACCGTTCTTCAAAAATAAATGGCACACAAGTTATAATACATGAACAATATATTCAGGGTCAGTTATTTAAATACTAAATACTAGAATTGGGTAAAACCAGGGAATATGGTTTGATATAAGTAAGTTTTATTCTTTGATTTAAAGGAAGCTACTGACTTGGCTGCAGTATTTCCTCAGGCAGGGTGTTCCAGTGCGTCTGAGCTCTTAGTTTTAAAGCTCTGTGTTTAGAATCAGTTTAAAGGATCTTAAAGTGTTCCCAGCGTTTTCTGAGGATAAAAGATCTGCATCTCTCATCTATTGTTTTCTGTAAAAAATTGATATTACAGAAAAACGAGTGTGTTGCTTCGATGATGCTTGTTTGCCAAAATAAGGCGGGATAGATTATGATGACAACCTTTTGCACACTTTCGTCTCACAAGTTGTCTTGTCTCTCACTGCCGCACGGAAGACGCCATCATGGGACTCATGGGTAAGGACGGGTTCAGATCACAAAACCACAACTACTCTTCTCGCTATATTTTTCTATACTTATGGACTGAGAAATAAACAGCATTATTCCTTCCTCTGCTTTTCCAACCACAACCCGGGTTGTCAACCTTTGCCAACTCAATGCTCCTCTTCCACCTTCTCTTTACTGTACAATGCGTCCTCCTCCCATCCTCCTCCCTACCCTCCCACTCGCTTCCAAACCCACCACAATGCCCCAACAACCAATGACCTCCATAGCAGGAACAGCCCGCGGCAGAGCAGGAACAGCCCCCAGTAAAGCAGGAACCCCAGCCCGATGACGACCAGTACCCAGCAGAGGCCCAAGGTGGCTGGGATCACAACGAACCCGCCGCCCAGGGCTACACTCAGCCCAGTTGGGGCGACGCAGAGGCGGCCCAGGAAAGCTGGAACGCCGACCAAGGCTCTGCAGCTCAGCCGTACACGGAGCCCAATTGGGATGACGATGGAGCCAATGTGGGACAGGGAGGCTGGGGCGATGCAGGGGAGCAGGTAGAGTAGGGTGGATAGGGAGGCCGATGGGACCTCAGTGGGGTTTGAAACAAACGTAGGTAGAAGCCTAGAAGTCGAGAATCCCTCTAAATCTGGCAAAAGTCAGAAGAAACTCTTTCTCTGTTTTCCCCCCCCCCATCTTTGAGTGGAATACCCCGGATTTCCTGTCGGCTACAACCCCAATTTCTCTGACTTCCTTAACAATATACCTGGATTCTGCTTATTTATTTGGGTGCAGATTGCTGTGACCAACGGCTCTGACGGCGAACTCCCTCCAGGATTTATCTACAAGGTGAAAATCCACCACCAACGCACTCCTACTCATGAAACTACTTACTACTGGGTTTATACAGCAGGGTCCTTATGTTATCTTAACCTTTACTTTGGCTTTATTTCTCTCCAGGTAAAAGCGATACATGACTACGACGCCACCGACGGCGATGAGCTGGAGCTGAAGATGGGAGATATTGTGCTTGTTATGGGCTTTGACAACCCAGACGAACAGGTCAGTGATGTCCAAGTTAAACTTTTCCATCTGTATTTGCCTCCTCCTCTGTAATTACTTTTATTTCCATCTATTTCAAATTAACTTTTTTAAAGCCATCAATATTTCAATTTGTCCCAAATGAAAAACACCACCTCCTTTCTTTTATTGTGACTTTTATTTTGACCTCCATATGCTAGTATAATGAGGGTAAACAACTTAACATTTTGATAGCATGATAATAAAGATTACTAATTGGAAAATTACTGTCCATGGAAATACACTTATCATGTGAGAAAGTTCTAAAGGCAGACCTGTGACTCCTTTGTCTCTCTGCAGGACGATGGCTGGCTCATGGGCGTGAAGGAGTCGAAGTGGTTGCAGGAGAAAGATGCTTCCGCCAAAGGTGTTTTCCCTGAAAACTTTACCCAGAAGTTTTGAGGCTCGTGACACCTAAAAGATTATGTTGCCCAATCTCTGCCCCAAACTCTTCAGATTGGTTATCTGAAAAAATCAAATCAAATCGCAATGAAATGTTTATCTATGCAACAAAACGTATTGGCACGGTGTGATGAGAGGGCGTCTCGATGGCTTTGACACCAAATGATTTGTTTGTGACTCTGAAAACAGTGTGTGTGTGCTCGTCTGTGGGATCATCACAGATTTCTGGAGCACATTTTATGCAAAGCAAATAAAACATATGTCAAAGTAAAAGTATAATAGGGACAAAGTGGGTTATTTGGTATAGCCTTAATGATGCAGAGCTATCTGAATTGTTTGAGATGTCAAATTATGCACCCCAAATTCAACGTGTTAGTCATATTCCTAAATTATTTATATGTTGCTGAACTCAAATGAAACACAAAAACAGTGTTAGCAATATCCCCAAAATATTAAATAGGGAGAAAGTCGTGGCTTTTCTGTATGAATGTCAAAGTATTTATGTTGTGTATTGTCAAAGGCTTTTAAATAATAATAATATTTCAAGAACTTTTCAAAGTTCCTTGCATGAAGCACCTGATGCTGTCGTCATTTACTTCATAAGACAACAAACCCTGTGACACCAGCTGGGGTCGCTCTGTGAAATATGGTTGTGATTGTCAAAAAGTGCGATGTCCCAGACTAGAGCCCCGGAGAACACCATAGAGAACACCACAGATTGAACACAGTATGTGTTCAGGGGTATCTGCCTTGTATTTCGAAAAATCTATTAGTTTCTTGGGCTTGTCAAAGGGAACAGTGGTTTTTCATTTATGTTATCGGCCATTTTGAGGACATGACTTGGCGTGTGGCTTAAATTTTCTAATGCACATGTGGTATATTTTGTTGTTTTGGAATCATATTTTCATTGAGGCGTAAAATGCAAAACCTTCTCCTCAACTCAGCCCTGGATTTTTTTTTCCTTCATCTTCTTCAGTTATTTATAACTGTTTCCAACTTAGACAGAACTCTGAGATATATCATCCAACTCTTTATTTTCAATGTTTTTCATATGAACCTCTGTGATCTCTTGGACAGGACTATACAGTATGTCTGTTCCAGTAGTCTTTACCATACCGTGAGTCCATGGCTGCAATGTCCACAGTCCTAACAAGGCTCGACCATTAAAATATATAAACCTTTATTTAGTTCAAAATGACGAGGCTCTCCTCCAGAGTAATTTCAAACAAATACTGTGCGGAAACCAAAGTTAAACCCATGAAAACAATTATTTTTACATGATGTGGTTTTAATGGACATGTGGTAACTATGGCACCATCTGCTGGATCAAGTCAGTTATTAAAGACTAATGAAGTAACATGTGCCATGTGAATTTGTGAAGTCTCATTTTTACTTTATTCTTATTCCCATGAAAAAAACTACTACTTACTCAACCATAATTATAAAAGGTGTATTTGTTTTTAGATAAATTATGTGAAACTATATACCACATTTATATTTATTGCATCGTATACACTTTTTGTTGTCATCTCATGAAAATAATGGAAGTTAATCAAACCTTTTCAAAGTAAAAGATCCGTTATAGCACTGAACCAGGTAATACTCTGGTTGCAGTATAGTTACTAATGTATTAGTTACCAATGAATATATATTGGATTTTAAGAATTGCAATCACTAAAATAACATTGAAGTCGATACTGATGACAGCAGAGTTTAACACACATTTATCTAAGAGACACACTGCTGTATTCCTATTATATACCAGCAGGTGGTGTTGTGAACATGGCAAATTGGATCTCTAATGCAAACTGTGCATATTTGGGTTATGAGCAACTTCATTCAATTCATTAAAAACAAAACAACTTCATGTAAGGTTGCTCTATGACAGGACAAGTGATGTCAGAACATGACACTCTCCATGTCTCATCGTTAAAGAGACAAACTGCTTTCGAAAAAAGGAAGTGTTTAACCCTGTTTTGAACTTTGTTTGTGTGTTTCTGAATTTGGTATCAGTTAACCAGCCATCCGGCTAAAGGCCTCATTCTTCTTTAAATCCTCACTGAGCTTCACACCAGCAGTGACCTTCTGTGTTTCTGTAACAACAGGACACTCAGTCATGTGGAAAACACAACAGAGCAGCCTGGGCCAGGCCTCATGCACCGGGGACAGAGAGGGAGGAGGGTGGAGGGTGGAGGCTGGCTCCATTTCCTACCTCAGCAACAATGGATCAAACAGCAGGAAACAGGACTCTTGAATTGTTGAAATCTCCTATTACAAGAAAGGTAGAGTTTCAACAATCAAACTGAAAGTGCAATAAAAGACTCAGCAAATTAATTAAAACAATTAAAGTAAGTGGATTGGTGAAACAGTTCTGTGTTTTTTTCATATTTAATTTATAAATTTAGTTTTGCAAGGACAAGAAAAGCTCATTTTATTTAGATTATTCATCTCAGACAATCATTTTCATCAAAAAAAAATTCTGTGAAATAAATTAGTTTTCAATTGTGCAGTTCTGATCAGCTATGAGACAGATTTATAAACAAGGTCTCTGAATATCCTTGACTGACTCCAGAAGATCTCCTTGGAGATCTCAGCCCCCCCCACAGGGCCTGTGACTTTGCATATCTCAGTGTAGCGCACAAACACGAAGACAATCCATTGTTTGCTTCATCGCCCGTGGCTGAGCTCTGTGTGCCTGACACACGCGGGGGTCCGGGTTATACATTATCTCGGTGCAGGACGGAGGGCCGGTGATGTGTGGCGGAGCCTGTTTGCACATCGCATTCCTCGGCTGAATGATTGGCTTCGCCTACCCAACTAAACACTTATTTATTCACAACAAAGCTTGTTGCCATAGAGTCCGAAAAAACTATAAGTACCTGACAAATCCTAACAGACGCACACACAGCAGATCTCCTCCGCAGGTCCTCATCGTCAGCAGCAGGAATTTATAATCATGGTAAGCTTCTGCAGTCTCAGCACCTGTTTATTACTTTCTTGCCTCAACTATGAATACAGACAGCAACGTGCAATTCTTCTAACAACATATTTTTCTATGCCAGCGGGAATGTCT
>CM076739.1:2891165-3273625 GCA_038501795.1 Pseudopleuronectes americanus | reverse complement strand
TGACTTCATTTAAAAGATGCTATTAGTAATGTATAGATCCAGCACCACATTACACCCTAGGCAAAAGGGGATTTGAACCAGATGAGTTGACAGAACCCATGCACCACCGTCATCAGTGTGTGGTTTTAAATTTCTAATGAATGTTTGGTTCAGAAAATGGGACAATGATCTTTAAACTGAAAACAGCTCCACTGCTACTATAACATATTACGTTTACGACCACAACAAATACCTTCTGGAGTATTTCCTCAAATCCTAGAGCCGTAACGAAACCTTTGTTAAACATCCTTTTCAGATATAAACCCAATTGATCCTCACGTATTGATCTTCTAAATTGAACATGATTTCACAAGCCGGTCATCGCTTTACTTCAAACCCTTTGTGCTCGCACAAACAAAGTCATTCTTTTTCCCTCCAGACTAAAACAAAAAGCCGAACATGTGCTTGGCGAGGAAACGAGACGACCTCCGCAAAACAATAAGTCAGCAAAACAAAGAGCGCGGCACTTCCAAACACATGTTCCCTCTGACCTCCGAGGCTACGTCAGGGCGAAGAAAGGGAGAGAAAAACATCAGAGCTCATTTGGATTTGGAATTCCATTGCCGGTGACCTAATGTCCCAGAGACGCATGCAGCACAGTCGACGACTTCTTCTGTTTCGGCATAAACTCAGAACAGTGAAATCCAGTCAATCCAACATTTGTCTTCTGTTCTTTTTAGATATACCTGAAACCTCTTCAGCCATCTTCTTGTATTATGGTCAAATCTAAGTTGATCTTTTTCTTCATGATCACTTGGGTTCCACTTTTCTATCAATCATCTTTTTCCTCCGGGAACTTTCTTTCACAGTTGTAACATAATAGTGGCTTGGCTGTCAGGATCTGCTGAGAGTCTAAAAGGGATCCAATAAAATAAACAATGAACAACATTTGCCAAAAAGAAGTCAGGTTCTTCCATTGCCAGCCATGGAAAACAGTCCCCTCCACTTTGACAATTTCCAGGACAACCTTAAGCTATCAACTCCAACTTCTCAATCAGCAAACACGTAGTTACGGGCAAAGAATTATGGCGCCGTTTAGATCTCATAACAAATATCCTGCGGAACTGAAATTCCTTTGGATTTCAAATGTTTTGGAGCGCAACCACAGTTTCCCATCAAATAACTCTCACCAAAACTGCAGAGTTTCGTCTTGGATATCACCAATACATGAAATTGAAGATTGGTGCGGCTCGTTGGAACAAAGTTTGGGAACCAAATGTGGTTCCTGCCTGTTTTTCTCCCCTGAATGAAGCCAAAAAGAAAATAAATTCTATGATTGCGTGATTATTTGTTTTACAAAATCAGAAATGTGCCACTTTTACTGGAGGGAAAGAACAAGCCCCGTTTCAAGCTACAAAACATCTGCTTAGGGGGATTTTCCTTAACAAAAATCCCCCTAAAACTAAAGCATGTTATCTTGGTCCAGCTTGCAGCACAATGTTCTTATACAACTTAGGAAGAAAATTGAGCAATCGGCCCCTGCTTTAGTCGCAGGTACGCCGTCGGGACCTCCCCTGGGGCAGTGGGTCACGTCAAACGCAGCAAGAGCCTCCGTTTCCTGCAGAGAACGAGAGGAGCTCACCTCCCTGTACTTTTCAAAGAATATAAAATGTAATGGAGCCTCTTACCGCCTTTCAACAGGACATATTTAAACTTCAACAGCATGAAAGTGCAGTGCATATTCCTACAGCTGTTTTCCTTGCACCCATTTCACAAAAGGAACTCAACTTATCCCTGTGTGTGTAGTAGGATTGTTTCAAATTTGACATCTATTGAATGTAACTGCGTCCTCTTCACATGCCTCGTGCCTGACCCCCACTCTGATGAAAACTCTTCAGACACCTCGGCGCAACAAAAGCCCGCTCGCCCCAAATTGGACGCCGGGTCCCCTGAAAGTCTTTGCCAACACTTTCAACCACAGCCGCCTCCGCTTGGTGATGAGCCACGAGCCTTTTATCACCGCCAGCTCGGCTTTGAAAATAATCAAATTTTCCATTTCTCCTGACTGGTTCCAGATGGTGGGACGATACTGCTCAATAGACGAATGAGGAGGAGCGGAGGCATGTCATTGCTTACAGATATGGGTGCCGGTCTTAATTGCTTGTGGTTGGGCCTGGCCTTCGTGTTTTGTGAGCAGGCAGGTAAACGCCGCTGCAGGACACGAGTGGAAACAGAAAACGGTCACTGAAGCAAGTCAAATAAAGACATTATTATCAGAAGCGGGTGACTCTTAGTTATTAAGGAGCGTTGGTTCCAGTCATGTATGAGTCAGTTGTTTAAAACCAAATCTGCTCAGTAAAAAAAATACATTTTTTAGGAAGGAAAATTCCACGGATCAGAACAGACTTCGATTGACGCCGTAATGTTTTGTTATGAAAGAACAACTGCAAAACTACAACCCCCAAAGCTACAGGGAAAGTGAATGTGGATTTTTTGGGATCAACTGAAATAAAAGGAATGAAACAACAACAAAAACAAGACTAAAACACAACAGACAGAGAGAGACTGCCAGAGATCTACTACACCAACAGCGACACGGCAACAACCCAAGAGGCCAAGTAAGAAAAGTACAAGGAACTGAATAAGAGGCTGACCCCCGTCCATGGCGAGACATGGACGGTGGAAGAAGAAGATGGAGGGCATTAGACTGGAAAAGAAAGAGCTCACGGACAAGAACGCACTGAGCGAGAAAAATGCTAATCACCTCCTGCAGGACAAGACTGAGGCCCACTGAAACATTGACAACATTCATCAATTTGTTTATCAGGACAAAGTTTGCTGCAAATACCTTCAATCTCCAGCTTTAAATGTGAAAACTTGCTGCTTTTCACCGAGTTGTATGATACAAAATGAAATACTGTACATTTGGCCTTTTAAACTTGCCATAATGAACTAAAAAGCTATAGTTGATGTTAAACAGTCGAGATGAAACAATAACTTTAAACAAAGCCAGTAGTGGGGCTGGTGGCTCCATAGAGGGCGACAAACTCCACAGTCTTGTTCACTGGTATTTCCACGGCCATGCGCTTCCAATGTAAAAGGACACACACCGTTTTTCCAGTTGATTCAAACACGTTGCTACAATGATCTCCTGTCTGCACAGCAAAACATCTCTCATTGCTACGACATATTTGGGAGATATTCTGAACCTGAAGCCATTTTTTCACGTCTCTGAGCAGGTGATGCGTCCCACCTCAATCATCCAGGGAAAAGGGAAAACACAAGTTTCTCTCGCGACTGCTCCACCCGCCCTAGTTCCTCTCCGTTCTTTTTTTTTCCAGCATTCCTTCACACCAACTCCATCTCTCTCTCTCTCTCTCTCTCTCTCAGACGAGCTTAGCTGACCTTTAGGAGGGTGGCAACATTTTAAACTGATGTTGCAAACAAACCGAGCCACCGCGAAGGGAAGTATCATCTGGATGAGACTCAGATTGGCAAACGCTGCGTTTTCTCATCGACAGACTTTCCCTCTCTTGCAGTTCTGGGAACCGTAAGTCACAGAGTGTCTGGCCACAATTTTCATTTCAGGCAAAGATCGGCGAGAGCGGACAATTATTTTCCCATTAGCCTTGAGTTCTGTCAAAACACAGTATCTGGTATCCGCGGACACAAGTTAATAGCAGCTCAGAACTGAGAGGCACTTCGCATTTCTTCAGAGGAACAAAAGACAATTAGTATTATTCAGGCTGAAAAACAAGTCTTATTTTACACGACATGTTCTTACGTCTAGCGTGGGATTGATCCAAGTTTTGGGGCCCAAGCTTCCTGTGTCCCCTAGCAGGGGACACTGCTTTGGTGATTGTTTTCACAGGCAGCAACAAAGTTTGGCTAATAATAACTTCTGATCACTTATGCCGAGCATAAACCACAGACTCCGGTGGGAAATCTGTCAATTGCAGCTGCGTAAATACATTTTGTGTTCAGTGTGAATCAGAGAAGAGAGACCACATGCACTTTAACCCTTTCAATTTGTTTCTCTTTACCCCATGCATTTAAGATTTGACAAAGACATTAATAAGCTTCAACATTCAAACCTGTGGCTCTCAAACTCGTAATTTGGAAGAAATTACCAGTAAAAGGGCAAAAGACAATAGGACTCAAGGTGTGAGCAGCTATTGACACCTGTAAGTTGTGAACCCACCCGGCTATTTTGTGAGTCGTGGAGTTGAGGCGTGGTTGGGCAATAAGTCTATACTACACTAAAAAAAATGCATGTAGACAGTTGGTCTGAAAAGTGAAGCCAATGTAGGAAATGTCTCAAACGACCATCAGAGGGCGACTACACATGTAGCTACTTCTCACATCAGTCAAGTTTATGATGATAAAGCACTGTGTCCATTGGGTGCAGGTCGATGTGACTTTACTTATGGTTTTGAATAAAAACCAAGAGGGCTTCCAACAAAATGCCAAACTTGAGGCTTCAAACCAGCAGCTCCCAAACCAATGAGTGACGTCACAGGTTTCGAACTGGTGCCTGTATTCATCTACCCACCCCTCAGATTTATTATGTGAGCCACTGGACTAAACTAGTTATATTATAATTACAATGCAACACAAAACTACCTCCACCAGTAAAATGCTGCATATCCACTGACGCATCAGTATCAATATAAAAGGAATGTTTGCTGGAGATAAATCTTTAACTGGTAATGATGGATCTGCACGATTCTACACGCAAAGCATAAAAACGTCACAGCTCCACCGCAAACTGACCGTGAACATTCCCCAACATCCTGTGATAAACGCTTCATTAATTGCAAAACACACAGGGCATGAAAAACACAGCACAAGCTGGGAACGCCAGCTTCCATGGGAGTCGTAACTGGTGAAATTTGGAGAGTGGGAGCAGAGCAATATTTAAAAATGACAAGGTGGTGATTATATGTTGGTTTGAGAGGAGGTTTCATGGGGTTTATTGCTGGACTATTTTACTTTAATGGTGGAGTCTTTCTACCTTTTTCTGCAAATATTTTAATCCATCAAGGTCATGTTAGGATTACCCGTATGGATCGTCTGACCGGTGACAGTAATATATGTATATTTATATGACTACTATCTCAGCAGTGTCGCACTGTAAAATATGCCACTCAGGGAAAAAATACGATCCTCCCTTTTCCCTCTGTCCAGATGTTTCTGCGGTGGAGTATTTACGAGGCATAATAAGGACTACGACTCCGTCTACCAGGAGTTTAGATAAGAGACGCTCTGCAATAAATCAGCACAATTTAAAGCCCAAATCTCAGAATGGTGTATAAAAGTTAAACTCCCTCTTGCTACACGTAAAGAGGGTCAATTCACGTCAGCTGATGCAAGAGATTAATAACTTTTTGATACACAATGTAACTTTGATGTAATAAAGACAGGCTTCATAGTTTTGAGACATTTCCGAGGCTGCGCTGCTCTTGCACGGTAGCAGCAGAGTGTTTGGACACATGGCCTCGAGTCGCAGAGGCTGCAGCATCAAGAGACACATTCTCTCCGAGCTGCATAAACACTTCCTGTTCAGTAGGTGAGAACGGCGAAAGGAGTGCGAGACGGAGGGAAATAAAAACAGAGCGCCGGGAGACATTAACAGCGTAGCAAATGCATAAAGTGCAGGCCGGCTGACAGAAGCATCTCGTGCACATGGGGTCATGGGGTCCCGGGGTTCGAAGCAAACCAAACTTTTGAGAAATTCACATCCTCAGTTAGAGATTTTTTGATGAAAAATAAATGAGGGGATCGATATCACTCTCATGTCTGTACAATAAATGTGAAGCTGCAACCACAAGCCACTTTGGAAAAAGACCAGCTCAACGTTTCCACCTATTTCCAGTCATTACACTAAGCTAATATAGGGGATTGTGTTTACTTTCAATCTCCTGAAAGTAAACAGACATTTTGCAAAATGTCAAAGTATACCTATTGGTTGGATGTGTGTTCAACATTATTAACAGTGCACATTTTTCAGCAGTTTCTCAACAAACTCACTGGTTTTAGTCAAATGGGTGAAGCAAATTGTTTCAGGGAACAATAATCACATACTATGCCTCGACGTTAAAACATTAATCTCATACAACGCTTTTCTCTTATACTGGACGGCAGCATTTTGTGGGGCCTAAACAAGGCAGAACTTAGAGTTCACATGAGAAGCTGCAGATACCCTCAGGCCTTTGGACACATGCAAATACGCTCATAACCTCAAAAAGCAATGCGAGTGTGCAAGGATCCAAAAGATAATAAGCCAGACTTCAAACTGTGGGTACAAACGCAAGCTGAAGATGAAGTACAGTTTAAAAATATATATATGGTATTTAATTCAGATTCACTAAATGTGACCATTTACTTTCAGGATCCAAATAAAAGCCCTAGACCCTTGGATACCTCTAACATTGTTTGCTTTAGTAGCTTATCTACATTGGAAAAACCTCTTGCAGTCCAAGAAAAACAAAACAAACATCCACCCAAAATGCACAATTGCATCTTGGGAAATGTGGTGGTAGGTCCAGACGTCAAGCCAAATGGATAATAACAGGAAAAACCTTCCAACAAGCAGGTGAAACTCAAGTCAAGGATCCCGATGCTCTTGATTTCATCTTTCTTTCCTTGCTCACATCCTCAAAACGGTCTTATGTGTTTTTCCACGCCACTGCTGTTTAGCATCTTATAACAAACAGCCCATGCCATGATTTTGCTGATGCCAAAAGTCCTTTCAGACCACCGTGGATGTGTATTACGAGCTTTGCGGTCTTCAAAAACTATCAGCGAGTTAATTATACGACTCGCTGAGAAAGTAAAAACAGAAATTTAAGGCTGGGAGATAGACAAGGCTGCATCAGCAACAGGAAATCAAACAAAGATGCAGAGTTGAACATACAAACAAAAAACATCTACAATTTCTTTTCCACATCTTCTACTTGCACCAAAGCTTGTCTGCTTTTGCAAACTACTAAATATAGCAGCTATTTAAACACATTTCCACTCAAAGAGAGATGAAGGAACCTTGGGCATGCGTGACCTTGTGATAAATCCTCGGTGAGTGTGAAGCAGGGATTCCCAAATGTTTCCTGGCAGGTGCGCACTTGGATTCCATCGGATCAACTTATGCCTCGAGGTTCAAAAGGTAAAACTTGGGGCTGAAACAAGTCTAGAATGTTCTAGGTTCTTGTCTAAAAGCCCAAACTTTCCATCGCTGACTCATTTCTCAGAACCAAAGTACTGCCAGAAGGTTTGAAACTGATTTCTACTTCGGTTTCCCTCGTATTTAATTGGACTTGTTGCAACGACAATGACCTCAACACTGAATCCTTTTCTTCCTCAAACACAAACATTTCTAAAAACTTTCCTTCCAGCTAGTGGTGTTTAATTAAAACAAGATGCCGCACCAAGGGTTTATCCTTAGAGCTATGCTGTTTTGGTCTTTTGGATCTGCAGAGTTTACAGCAGTGGGATCTGTGAAAGATCACATGAAACAATGGGATGTTCCCTCTCTGAGATTTAGTGAACCACGTGCCATCCCCAAAAATCTTCCTGTGCATTGCTCCAAGAATTCAAAAAACAGACAAAGACAAAATAGAAATATTTTCCACTTAAGACGTTGCAACTGCACATGAAGTCAAGGAAAACAAGAACTGGATTGGATTGCACCCAAACAAAGTTGGTGGCCGTGCCGATGAACTCATCAGCACCATCGCTTACCTTTGGGCGTGCGGTGCTGCTGCTGCAGGGTGAAAGTATCACAGAGCTCTGAGGAGTTTGGGACAGACGGACGCTGAACGGCAGCTCTGCCCAGGCCTTGGCTTTTATCTGCAGGTGGGTGGAGCCGCTTGAGCAGAGAGAGAGAGAGAAGAGAAGCACTGGATCAGTACATGCATGTGAGAGGAGGGAGGGAGGGAGGGAAACAGGGATCTGTGCGAGGGGAAGGAAACCACTACATGCTTGCAGCGTTTGAGGTCATCACAGACAGAAGCAAAAACCAGGGGGGAAGAAAGGAAACTGAATCAGCTGCACGACGATATATCACTGGGAGGAAGATTCTTGTTTGACTTGGACCTCTCTCTGCATTCTTTGCATGCAGAAAGATATAAAAAAGGCATGGTCTCACTTTGGTTAGCCAGCGCTGGCTGGGGTCAACAGCCAGCTGAGAGGAGGGGTTCTATTTGTGACTACAACAGTACACACAGTGGTTGACAGCAAACTCACCACAAGGCCCATCTTTCTAACTTCTCAAACCTTTTCACTCACACACTTGAGCAGTACGATGCATCAACTAGTGCACATGCCGACCTCAGCATGTTGACACTCTCGCAGTGACAACTCTATTTACCAAAAACACGACAACCCACAGTCTTCCATGTGTCGTCAACATCAGCAAGGCTGTTTAGCAATGCATCCACTAGAGGGCAGTTCAGAATCGAGAGCAAACATCGCAACTTTGGAGGAGGCGGTGATAATAAAAGCGCCTAGTGGTCTGTGAGGCGATTAAATAAATCAGCACATGTGGACATTGAATACCCACAATTGTCCAGCTGGAACTATTGGCTACACTGAATTGGCCCCCCCCCATGATTTGTGGTGGTACTGCTGCTCGTCCATATCCGTTAGCTTTAAGACGTGCACAAACAGACAAAATGAACACAGACTACTGAGAGAAGGCTCTGTCAGTTTCCATATGCATACTCTGAGCAGATATGAGGCTTAAACAGTTCGTCATGTAGAGACAAAACCAAGGATGTGTCAAGTGACTGAGTTAAGTGAGTCGGACAACACAAACGCACCGAATAGAGGATATTTCCAATGATCCCTGGCTTCTATCCACCAAACTGTTAGTTTCCTCTCTAACTATTTGAGATTATTGATGTTTTTATTGACTTTTTAACTGATCTACCGTTCGGCATTACTAAGACTGAGACTGTGAGTCAGTCCCTTCTCACAGGAGATCGTACCCGCTCACTAAAGTGACGTATGGAGCAGGAGCAGACGTTCGGGGGTGAGGAGTGGGAAAGAAAGAGGCGCCATTCGTTCTATTCCAAGTCAGTGAACCATCAAACCAATTCTGAAGCTGCTGTTTTAAGGTAAAAGAGTCGCAAAGTGTCAAACAAAATCTAAATGTTGAGGAAAACAACACAAGGGACGAGCCCCAGGTCGCATCAGCATTCCTGTGCGACTCTTCGCCAGAGTTTTTGGTGTGAAACGTCAAAAACATGTAGCCTTTGTCCAAATTATTCACTGTGATGAAGGAACCAGCCGAAAGGGGGGGGGGCGCATTCACTCTCTGTACAGCTGGTTTACATCAGACAAATTATTCTTTGTGTTCTTTTGGTTTGTGTTGCTATTCAACTTCTTCATCTTGCAGGAATTGCGTATAAAGAAAACAGCTCGGTTTACAGTGCCGACTTGTTTTACTGTTGGCGTCTTAGTTCTGAAATTCAGTGACTAATTTCTCGTTGGAGTAATTTGCCACGTTCATAGTTATGACTTCAACGACGTATTAAATTGCAGAGAAAAACACTGACAATTGGACAGATCTCATTTGCCAGACAAAAAAAACAAAACGTTTCTCTTCTTTCCAATGGACTAACATCTCGGTTTTCCCAGCGTACACATCTGCGTGGAAACCGGGACCTCATCCCTGTCTGCGTGTTCACGTAGATATAAACCTGCTCCATCTCGCAGCCAAATTGCCGCGGCAACTTGAAACGCACTGGCAGTAACTCGCAGTTCTCCCCGCTTCCTGTTCCTCAATCAGCTCGCTTTTCATATTGGGATTGGCGGCTCCCAGTCATGACTCATGCAAACAGGTGGATGCACCGTTTCTACAGCACTGCGTGTTTCTAATTACTTACTAATCACAGACTCCTGCAGGATATTCACACTCTCTCTGAGATGTCACTCTCAATACTCAAAATCACCACCGCTCCTAATTTTGTAACCGCTTCCTTGTGATTGACATGAATTTGACTAAACCAGTCTCCATGAATATGATTTGGCAGGAACTACATTGAGATGCATTCGAAGGGACATTGGAAAAAATAAAATATATTATTTTCCCGGCACGAAAAAAATCGAATAAAAATCATTGCTTTTTAAAAGCCATAAAAGTAAGCTATATTGGTTTGTGTATTATATCATATCAAGGACAACTTGATTTTTAAAGAAATTTGTTTACGGACGTGGTTAATAAGTCGACACATTTAACTTTGGCGTCGATGTTGACGGGACCTCAACTTTTTCCAAAGTGCTCAGGAAATACTTAAGCATTTAGGATTTAGAACAGGAAAATTAGATCCACTGTGAAAAACCCTAAAGCTTGTTCATTCAAGTTTGTGCTGGTATGCTGTGGCTGAAACAGAAGGTGTGCAATGTTTACTGCGACCACTGACTTAGCAAACTGAACATTTTTATAGGGAGTCTGAGGGCACACATTTACATTTGATTTGATCCTTCTCGTGTTAGATTAACAGATGGAAAACAACAATGTTCCATTTCTACACATGTTTTAAATGGTCGACCTGCATTGCGCTGCAGGCAGTGAATATCCCTGATGTGCCAAACATTCAAACATTCAGACCTGACAAACTACACAGCAACACACTTTCTGTGCTGCACCTCAGAGTCCTCATCCATCATCCAGGCCCTCGACTGTGACTCACTCTAAAACCTCGTGGAGAGCTCGCCAGCATTTTGCAAATGTTCATACATCAAACTCAAGCCGAGGAATTTACTTCTGTTACATCTTCAGATATATGACACCTTAAACTGCCACATCCATTTTCTAGATAAACAATCTACCTGGCAAGATTTGGCTGCTGCACTTTAACTACGTGATGTCATTTCATGAAACCATGCAATCTAAATACCAGTTACAGCTGTGGGGTAAGAGGGCTAATGGCCTCCTCGCAATGAGGCAGAACTGTGTATACGTTCCCAGTCACAACATGCATTAAAGGCTGCAGCAACTTCCTCAAGGCCAAACATGCCAACCCACTGCTGGAAGCAGTTACTTCATGCGGTGACGAGCTGTTTGCTCTCTCGCGACCACCTCTGAATTTTTCTGTCTGGCGGTTAATCCGCTCGTCTCGGAGCCGGGCCTGCGACTTCAGATGTTCCTCTCCATCTTTGGTGGATGGTTTGGAGAATTTGGCGGCGGGACAGCGAGCGGATACAAAAAGGTTTTTTGGAGAGGACGGTCTTCATGCCTTCGTTGAGACTTTTTAAGAGAAAATCATTTAGCCCTCTGTCGAGCTCCCAGCTGTGTCTTAACTGCAGCTGGCGCACGCAGTGGTGCAGTGAGACTTAAAGACGGCTCAACTGGTGGAACAGCCTGAAGCACGCAATACCTCCAATTAAGCCAGAAGTGTTCACCGTGGGCACAAAACCCTTTTACGTACTGCCGTCTGTTGTGAGAGGAATAGTCTCTCGCTTTGGGTATATTGTGGCAGCAATCTTAAGACTAAGGCCTAAATAAAAAAAATTGAGAAAACAGCACTGACATGTTTTCATATTGATCGTTTATTAGCATTCTTTTTAAGCTGGGGTTTTTCATCACCCGATCAAGACAGCAGTTGGACATTTTCGGATATGAAGTCCGTAAAGACAGAACAGAGTTTGTCTCTCAAATGTCAAGATTGTCCACTTCAAATGCGTTCACAACAAGAAATCATTCAGGAACACAGGTGTGGGGCCGACTATGGGGTTGGAGCAGGAACCGGAAAAGGGGCCGGCTTCGGACGTGGAGTAGGAACTGCCAACAGGAACCGGACGAGGAATTGGCCGGACTGCTGAACGTGGTGCACAGGCACCGGAACTGGAGATGGTGAACCAGAAGCTGGTCTTCAGCAGATGCCCTGGGGACAAGGAGGAGCATTCGTCGACATCGCTCCCTTGGAACTGGGAAAAATAAAAATAACTGGATGAGGAATTAGCCGGATAGGGGACCAGAAGCTGCCTACGAGTGTAGGCCGAGAGCAGGTGTTGGCTGTGGAGAAGGAACTGGAACTGGAACTGGCGACCTTAGAAAAAGCGCCAGCCATGAACCCAGCGCAGTGAGCAAAAAACTTCTGCAGCAGCACGGTCTCTGAAGACGATTGACAGAGCAGGCTTCAACGTCATCACAGATGAGCTTCTACCGAGGACATTGCCACCGACATGAAACCAAAAGCAGGGGCTGGCTTCGGCACTGAAATGGGAACAGGAACTGGATCGCTGACCGTGGAGCTGGAGCAGAAATGGCTGCAGCACGGGAACTACAGATGGAATTCCCAGATCTTTTAACAAAATATGCGCTGGGTCTGGTCAAGTCATTCTGTCACGATGTGGTGCAGGTGGACCCAAATGCAGGAGCAAGGCATTTGGGTTCATATACAGAATTTACTGCTAAAAACAAAAAAAATAAGGTGGCAGGCCCAGCAGAAAACAAACTCACTGCTCAGGGAAGACAAGACGATCAAAACTAAATTTCATAGAAAAACGAGGCCTACAAAATAAAACAGGAAACCCCAAACTAAAACAGACACCAAGTGTTTTAGTTTGGCACGAAATTTCTCACTTGGATTATAGATGCCTCTGCCGGCTCAATTCCAAACGGTGAAATGTTGTCAGCGGGACGCAAGATTCATAGCTTCACGCAAACAGACGCTGATGGCAAACCGTGCATTACATCAGCGTTTCCCAGCCTGGTCTCATTTAAATCACAGCAGGAGGAACAAATGTGCAGACAAGAAAAAGGCCAACAGTAAGTAGCTCACAATCACTGCAGCTGGATTTACTGATCCTTTTCCGAAGGCTAATATAATGTGCAAACACAGGGGGGTTTATTTTCTGTAGAAATGCATGGTGAGGTTTTTGTAAATCCCTTACAAACGCCAAACCCTGTGCTCTGAAAGGTATTAATTGCCCGGAAAGTCAAGTATATTTTCATTGTTAGGTCACAGTGTTAGGCACAAGCGCTTGTGCAAACATAATACTGGTCGTGCCACTTAGCGCTGGGAAAACAAAAACATGCCAGGTATTCATTCTTACACAGTCGTATGTTGTCTCTGTGAAGTCAGAGCAATTAGGGGGGTAAACCCAAGCACGCTAGTTCCATGTGATATCACAGGAAGAGGATTGTTAGCTGCCCACCGCCTTCTGCCAACATTTCCTGTGGTCATTAAGCGGACGTGTCCTACACCTCCTTTCCTGCTTGGTTAGTGTCATTTCAATGTTTCCCCGACTATGATGCAATCGTCTGCAGATTCAGTATTTTAAAATCAACTTGCTGGATGAAGTGAGCGGTTGGATGAGCGTCGGCTCTGGAGTGTTCCAGTGTAATTTTTATACGGCTACATCGTTGGATATGATTAGATTGTTAAGTGTTTCCATGTGGGTTCTTAATAAGTTGTTGTCATGGACATTTTTCTACCATATTCAGATTTTTCGTTGACATGGACGACAAGCAGCAAAGGAAGGGTCAGAATCCAACCTGTGGCCATTTAGGCCTCAGTACAGTGGCCTCCCAATGGAGCCCAGCCTTCCATCCATCCATTAATTGAATGGATGAATGCATAGTGGTAAACTTGGTTGCATCAGGATGAAATATATTGACTCTTACATCAATACTATACCCAGCATTTCCCACAATACCACCTATAGCTAGCAGATTACCAAATCTACGGGACGAAGACCACTTCACATAATCGGTTCGTAGCCCAAATGACAACATCGAGATTCTTCTCTCAGATACGACAAAAACTTCCTCCATAGTCACAGAAGAAGTGACCCAACCGTTTCCTCTCTATACACCCGACTGAGCTACACTTCATTCTGCTGCTGTCTCTGCATCAATAGAGCTTTTGTGCACACTTTTATGTGCAATGCGTTTCTGGGCAGCCGTGTATTGGCCCGCATACAACAGGATTCAAGTAATTGCTGAATGAGGAAGGTGAATATGATCCATTGCTGTTGACTTTTTCTGCCCCTGTGCAGCCGGTCAGTCACCAGCTCCGACATGACTGACCATAAGCTTTTATAAAGGAATTTAACTGGACAAGAGGGTAACAACATTACAAAGGCAGCTGGGAAATGTATCTATTCACTGGTAATGATTTAAAGAAAATACAGTAGTTGGACTGAAATTACAATCATCACCATGTTACTGAATATTTGATAGATCCTGGAGGCTTTGATGACTGAACATATGTGGAATTCATATAATTGCAATTAAAGACAACCAATTAAAAACTAAACAAGTCATATTGTCTGGACTATTGTCCTCATAATCCAATAGCCACACTGCAGATAACTGTTTTTCCACAGCACATGGACAGAGTTATAAAACTTTAAGTCAACTCTGCAGTCATCCGACTCTGAGCACTCCACCTCCAGCGGCCTTGGACACCAAGGTAAACTCTGTCCGTCAGGATTACAGCACGTACACGAGAGAGCACCGCAGCATTAGGAGCGACTCCCTCTCAGATGTTTTATTTATTTAGCCGAAGGTTCGAGCCAAATGCTTCGGTTTGCGTTTCATTCCTCTGCTGCCCTTGGAACGGGGGCCAGCCATTTGTGGACTGGCAACCCCCGGCGCTCGACGACGGTGGGAAGCAAATTAATTGATTTGAGGTGGATCCCAAAAGGGAGGCTGCTCCCGGCTGGGAAAGATGCAGAGTCATTGCATGTTTTAATCCCGTACGCCAAAGTCTGGGCCGGCTGGGTTCGGGACGAATAAATTGAAGAAGGCGAGTAGTGAGTAACGTGTGGACTCAAGAATCAGGCTGGAACAAGAACTCATGTTCAGGGGACTGAATAAATATTAACTTTGAAAACAAGTGTTAAAGTTTCTATTCTCACACTCGAATACCCTTAATACGTCTAGAAATAAGATTAATGAGACGTTTAAGTCTTATTTGTACTTAGCTTGGACTCACTGAACAAACAGTGTATTGCCTACATGCCATATAAAACAAAAAAATATGTTTTACACTTGTAGCCCCGCTTCTATATTCTGGGCTGAGTTTGAAATACCAGCATTTAAACTTCTCCATGTTAAGGAAGAAATTATTCTTATTCATCCATAATTTAGACACAACAAAGATTTCTAACCAAAATATAATCATTAATGTGGAATCACAGGGACAAGTACTGCCCAAAACTAATCTAAAACAACACAAAGGACTTAAAATGACATTACTATAATGGTTGACTATTTTGGCGCACGTGTGAATATAAGCTCATGTTTTTCCTCTGGAGTCGAACACTGAGCCAAACTCTTGCCTCGGTCACGAAACCTGACCGTCGGAGCTGTCCACACTAATTTAAAGAATCATTCCCCATCCTGCAGGTCAAGCTGCAGTTGCCTGGTAGTTTCTAATTTGCCGCGCACATTAAATGCTTTGAACTGTGAAGAGCACCGGACCGCAGGTTTTTCTGGCCGCGTGTTGTGAAATAGTTCATGAAGACTTTTCAGGTACATTTGTCCGGTGAACAGAAATATTTTTGTGTGCATGCGATGGAGGCAAGAAATTCCTTCCCGCTTGCGTGTTAGACGAAACCACAAAGCCCCGTTTTATTTCTGCACTCGGCGAAATATTTGCACCAATATCTTCAAATCAACCTCACTTTTACAACTCGCCAACCAGACCAGGACGCTGCGCTCTCCAAAGACTAAATGTTGATCCCAGACTCTGTCTTTCACAGGATTTACACACAGACACACACACAAGTCGACCTCTATCCAAAATTTCGCAGACACCATTAAGACAAGCAGGCCATGAAACTAGGGGCACTCTGAGTTGAGTGGGTCTTTGTTTGAGTGAGTGGGTGTAACAGTGAGAGAGTTAGAGAGAGTGGGATAGAGTGTTAGAATGAGTGAGACAGTGCGAGAGAGTGAGAGTCAGTAAAAGAGTGGGTGAGAGTGTGAGACAGATAAAGTGAAAGTGTGTGAATGCCAGAGAGAGAGTGTGTGTATCTTTGTGTGCGTCTCTCTGTGTGCACATCCAGAAACAGCAAAACTTAGCCAGACTGGAAAACAGCAGAAGCTGCAGCACGGCCGTGCAAACAGTTCCCAGCATTCCTCTGGAGGAGCCGAGTAAACTGACCCAAGAACTGTTCTGCCACACAGGAGACGATTTCTGGATTAGTTACAGTAGCTGTAAAAAAAAGTTTTACTTTTACAACCTACAAATTGCATTAAAGCTGAAATTTAGCAAATCCCGATCGCATTTTCTTTCCTGTTAAATCTGATCCCTGCCTATTTCAATTAGCAGGATAAACTGACCCCAGACAGTATGTTATACATCTGACTCAGGATTCAAAGCAATTTGAGACTCTTTTGAAATTTTGAACAAATCCATACATTGCTTGTAAACATTATCCACAGCCACTGCATTGAAAACAATAAACTGGTTCCAAACACAGCCAGAGACAAACCATCCGGGTTTAAAACATGTTTAATAGACTTAAAATCAATCATCTAATAACAATGTTTTGCAAACAAAAACAAACCCATCTAATGGAAACTTCAAAACAAGCCACAGACATGCACAACGAAAATAAATAGACGCCCCTGCTGCACTGCCCTCAACACTTCACTGAATAAGGTACATGTGGATTCAAAGAGCGGGTATACAGATGAGAATGGTGACAGAGTGTGAGAAAGACAGAGTCAAAACACAGACGGAACAATAATAAGAAGGGAGCCAGACCCCGAGAAGGGAAATGACAGGCAGGGGGCTACAGCTGGGCTTTGCAGTGGGTCTGCGCCTCCTCAGCAGCTCCTCTCTCTCCGGGCCCTGTTTGTCCAGCTTTGACGGCCTGAGCGCTCGCTCTCTTCGTTTGCCAGGAGGACGAGTTATTATTGGCCGAGGGAGGGAAGGCGCTCGCAGAGAGATTACACACAGGCCGTGTTGACGGAGAAAGAAACGTCGCCCCTGAAGAATTCATGATGGATTTTTACTGCAGGTGATACATCTGAGACGCTCCAGGTTTCACTACCTGACTTTGGATAATATACTTTATATGGGGCAACATTTAAGCTTACGAGGCCTGAAAGGAAAGTAAAGTCAGGGCCTGTCCCAGCCTGGATCCACCATTGTGCATCTTTAAAAGGCAGATGTGAAGCTATTCGAACTTTCAAAAAGGAGAATGAGTCAGTTAAGAAAATGTTCAAACTCAGAATATTGAATTCCTCTTTAAACAACAGTGCATGACGAGAAGGCCAAATAGTTCCCTCAAGTCAAATCAAGCTGCACAAAAGAATCGGCTCCAGTTGCCTGATTTATTAATCATTATCCATTAGGTCTTCTGAGAAATAAACACATTTTCTGACCTCTTCCCTGACCCACACTGCATCCTTCCACCAAGTTTCCCTAACAACAGTTCTGTAGCTTCTCTTTGTTATCAATCTTAAAAGACGTCCAAACCACCAATCAACGGACAGGAAAGAAAGTACAGCCATGGAGCAAAATGCTTTCCAAAACACAAAAACTACAAAAGCCTAGAAATAAACATTAAAGCTCCTCATCTGAGTTTTGACTCTAAGCTCCTGCAAATCAGCCTTCAGCCACAATCTTATAAATAAATCACATCAATCAGAAACCAATTATTGAGCGTTTAAATTAGAGAAGACTTACAAAACCTTAACGCAAAAAAAGCTACATCTGACAAATAAAAACAACACTGTAGATTTAAGAGTTTCGACAATTGATCACACATGTATCCCAACCTGTGCCAGACACGTTACACGTGTTTGTAACGTGTCTGGCACACGTCCCCTTGTTCAGTAGATTGAAGTAATCCTGCGTGTGAGAATTCACGCTCGCTTTGATCGAAGCGAACTCGGCGGCTGAGGCAGAGCAGGCCGACGGACTAATTGACTGCAGGTGGACGGCGAGGGCAGTTTGCCTCCTTTTTTGGGCTACTAGTATTTATAGCATTTTTCACATGAGCTGCTCAAAAAAATATGCTGGACTGCGGTGGATGTCTCAGGGTGCAGCATGCGCCGGGCTCGGACCACCCAAACCAAAAATGCTGGCATTTTGGCGCCAAGGTCGGCACCATCACACAGAACTCTCTCACCTGAATAACTCGGTTAGATAAAGTTGGATGAGAAGAGGGACACTCATTTCTGTAGAGTGCATATGAAACCACAGAGAGCAGGGCCAGTGGCATACAACTGAAAAACATGAGGAAACTTAGGCAATTTCCTGTATGTGCAAATATACATGGTAATAAAAAGAATTCCGATAAACTACTAATAATTTTTCAGGCTCCCGATTGCTAGCTTGGCTTTAAAGCAAAAGGGTTTTATTGTCGTCTGTTGCTTTTACATGCTCTTGACAGCAGCTTTTAGACAAGTTAGTTTGATTCTAATTCCTTTTAGAACCAAAGACAGGAAGGTTAACTCCCTTGGGTATTCAAGTCGCTAACCAGAAGTTAAAGCGTCAGTTGTACACCTTTAAGTCTTCTACTTCTCAATCCCTCTGCTAAGACGGGCCCACTACAGTCTGATCAGAGCCGGGAGAGTGTCCCTGACATCTTTGGGGCCTAGTTGAAGTTTTTAAATAATATTGGAGGAAAAAAATGCCTCGTAAATCTTTTGGTTTGGTAACGCCACTGCAGCAAAGAACAAGACTGTGAGAAAAACTGTCCCAACAGCCAATAAACTGTTTGGATTTACATGACCAAATATGGACAAAGGCCGTCCTCTCACCTCCTCATTCAAACTGCTCCCATCTGGATAACATTACTACCTCCCCCCCCCATTTACAAAAGTACAACAAATGTGTCCTGTATTCCACAAGTTGTTAGCTTTATAAACAGAAAAATTACCTAATGTCGACCTGTCAGTCCACAACTGCTTAGGGTGCAATTTTTATGTTACGTTGGTTTGCGTAAAAGTCCTTTGACTAACCAATTTCCCTATGGGGACAAACAATCATTCAATCCATCTATATTAAATGTGAACATTTTGAATTCATCCACCAGCTCCTCTAAAAGTAATTAACATGGTTATATCTAGTTTTAAGTTACAATCAATAATGATCAAATACAAAATGTTTTTGGTTGCTCAGTTTTATTTTTCACTTGCAGGCACATACAGATACACAAAACACAATTTTCCATGTAGACATTTATTCTAGATATTAATCTTAACTGACTTAACCCGCCATATGACACATACGATTCCTTATCCTCCAAAGACACCTACAGGAAAAAAAAACATAAAATGAAACAGTGAGTGAAATTGAAAGTCCTCAATTACTCTGCTGAGACAGGGCCCAAGTTTTTCCAAAAGTGATAATGACCTCATCTCCAATTATCTGCCTGACTGCAGCTGCACACCTCACTCACTCCCGCATCCGCTTCTGATTAAAAACCCTAAAAAACTGATGGTGCAATAATGTAGCAAATGATTTTCTTAATGTGATAAGAAAACTTCACAGAGGGATCAGCAGAGATTCCCTGTGGGTGGAGGCTTGTTTAACAAAAAAGGGATTTAGGGGCTAGAACAAAGGTTAAGATTGTTCAGTATCCACAAATTTCCCCCCGTGAACGTGCAGGCATTGTCCACATGTTTAGTCTAACCCATTATATTTTTCAGTTTGGTTTCCGAAGACGTCCTTCCTCCCCGTCTTCTCCTTTCCTGGTATATTCCAAAACAAAAAAGGAATTCAGTACTTTTCCCTCCCGTTACAAAACTTGCTTTTTGAATTAATCAGGAATTTAGAAGGGTTAAAGATTTCTACTCTCTCACTGCTCTCCCATTATTTCACATCAGCCCGATGAATCAAACCAGGGCTCTTTGGTGTCTGCGGTCACCTGTCCCATTTAAAAACAAACATTAAAGCCAGGTCTCGGCCCTGGCTCGGACCAACGTGCTTTTACAGGGTTTTCCTTGGCAAGGGAGCGGGGACAGTCTTGTTTCGGGGGTCCAAGCTAAACAGGGAGACGTTACAGGGGAGGACAGATGGTCCGCAACGGCATGCAACTAAATAACACCAAGGACAGGCTGCTGCTGTGCTCTTTAACCTTGACACTTGTTTTAACAGATGTTAGCCCTCTATTGCATGAATTATACACGTCTTCCCCAACTGGCTCTATTGCACACATTTCCCATTCAGGGCCTGAAGTCACATCTTCCCCCCTAAACAGTTAACATTAATTATGACAGATTGAAAATAGCAAAATGTATTAAATTAAAGGTGTAATTACTCACTAAAAAATTCTGTTCAGCAGTATTCAGCTGCAACATGCTACCTCACCACTAGATGTCACTAAACTCTACTCTCTGAACCTTTAAGTTACATGAAAAGAAAGTAATGTAAATGCAACTCAAATGTCAACATAAGTACAAAACATTCAATTTAACGCCACCCTATGGTTTGAACCTAACTCCACCCACTGCATGATTCTGAAAAATGCGAAAAAATGGGCAGGGGACGGACGACAAATTATGCAAAATTCTGTTGAAATAGCTGCTTTCAACCTATAGAGGGCAGTCTCTGGATATTTGCCAAAAAACTCAACTATATAAATTTGTTGTAACTGATGTTAGACAACTATTGCTTGAATAACACCATCTTCCACAACTGACTCTATGTCACACATTCAACTATGCTTAAAGATCACAGATATCGATCATTTACATCTCAATCACTAAGCAAAGTATCAATTGGACAATAATCTTCATAATTTATCAATGCTCATGACAATTACCCATGCAGAGCCTGAAGTCACATCTTCACCCCGACAATAGTTCTAATTCATTATTATTAAAATGGAGAACTGTAATTCTCACTCTGGAAAAAATGCTAATAACAAACGTTTGTGGTTTTAGATGAATAATTACTGACGTGGCCAATTTATTTTCAGTAGATCTACTTATTTAAACAGTTGTTTCAACGAAGCTTAAAGCCATAGTTTATCGAAGAATGGAAATTCAGTCATCATCCACTCACCACTGTGTCGATGGAGAAGAGGGTGAAGTGTTTGGGTCCAGGAAACACTTCTGGAGTTTCAGGGGTAAACAGCGCTGCAGCCAAATCAAATACAATAAAGTTATTGGTGACAGATTCTCCAAACAAACTGAAATAAATGCAACACACCTCCATACTGCTGATGTGGTGTCTTCCAAGTGTCTGTAAATCCAACATTCAATCAGCATCATTTACACCATGTTTTTAGTCTAAATGTCTGTTAGAGGAAGAAGTCATTGTACCAAGCAGCCTGGGAGCACCCTTGTGTGCAGTGTGTGAATGTGACCCCAGAGCAGGATAAGAGCAAACATTCAGGCTAAAAACATGGTGTCGTTTTAACCAAGCTTAACAGAAAAGTGAAAATTCAGTCATTTTCTATACTCACCACTTTGAAGACAGAGATCTGGGTGAAGTGTTAACTTGTTTGTGGTCTTTGGTGGCATCTGATCCTGATCGCGGTGGCTGCTGATCGTGTACTAGGATTACAGCAAGACAATAATCCATCAATTAGTTTAATGCAACAAAGTATTTATTCTTATCAATATCCTTATCTTGCCGATGTTCTCCTTTACATGTCTCCAATTTTAGTCCCATATCAAACCTGCCCTTCATCATTTCCATACACCTTGAATTTATATCTTTAACATTAACGAAGCCTAAAGACATAGTTCACAGAAGGATGAAAATTCAGTCATCATCTACTCACCACTTGCCGATGGAGAAGAGGGTGAAGTGTTTGATCCCTGAAACACTCCAGAGTTTCATGGGACTCAAACAGCGCTGCAGCCAAATCAGATACAATACAAGTAGTTGGTGACAGATTCTTCAAACCAAAAACTGAAATAAATGCAACACACCTCCATACTGCTGATGTGGAGTCTTCCAAGTGTCTGTAAATCCAACATTCAAACAGCATCATTTACACCATGTTTTTAGTCTAAATGTCTGTTAGAGGAAGAAGTCATTGTACCAAGCAGCCTGGGAGCACCCTTGTGTGCAGTGTGTGAATGTGACCCCAGAGCAGGATAAGAGCAAACATTCAGGCTAAAAACATGGTGTCGTTTTAACGAAGCTTAAAAGGGATGGTTCACAGAAAAAGGAAAATTCAGTCATTATCAACTCACCACTTTGCAGACAGAGGGCTGGTGTAGTGTTAACTTGATTGTGGACTTTGGTTACATCCGATCCGCATGGTGGATCCTGATCGCGGTGGCTGCTGATCGTGGACTATGATTACAACAAGACAATAATCCATCAATGAATTGAATGCATCAAAGTATTTATTCTAATCTATGCTGCCAATACCCTTATCTTGCCGATGTTCTCCTTAACATGTCTCCTATTTCAGACCCATATCAAACCTGCCCTTAATTTCCAAAATCCTTAAATAAGCTACTGCTAACCAGTTTTGGGATTACTTACATAGTAATGGTTGGTTGGAAGACTTTCAGTGAGGATTTAGAATCCATTACAGCACAGAAACACCACTAATAGAAGTTACCAATGCCCTTTTCATGGCATCAGACACAAGACTGGTCTCTTTCCGTAGGGTATGATCTTACTTCAGAATTTGAAACAGATCGTGCGATTCTGCTACAGAGACTGGAACAACCTGTAGCAATTAAAGCAAAGGAATTCGGCTGTTTATATCACATCTATCAGATAGATTTGAATTTGTTAATGTCAACGATGACTCCTACATGAACATGCAAGTTAATCAAAGAGTACCACAAGGTTCTGTCCTAGGACCGATACTCTTCAGCTTATGTAGGCTCCCTTCAGACCACATCATCAGAGAGCACCACATACACTATCATTGTTTTACAGACGACACGTCTATGAAGCCTGATGAATCTGATCACTTAGTTCAGCTTCAGGAATGGCTCAAAAACAGCAAGAATGACCAAGAACGTATTCTAAGGCCCGAACCTATGGATCATTTACATCTCTAGCATTGAGCAAAATATCAATTGTAAATAATCTTAATTTATCAATGCTCATAAAAATTACCCATGCAAGGCCTGATGTCACATCTTCACAACCCCCCCAACATTAGATACAACTTCTAATTAATAAACTTCTAAATAATCAAACACAGCTTTTCAATTTTGAGAAATCAAAGTTCTAACGGTTACATGTTTGTTGTCTTGCATGACAAATTACCTAAACTGGCAATTTAATTTACAATAATCAACTTTTGTTTAAATGAAGCTTAAAGGGTGGAGTTCACAGAAAAATGTAAGATTCACTCATTATCTACTCCCCACTATAATGATGGAGGGGTGGATCAAGACTCAAATAGGCATCGTTTACACCATGCTTTAGCCTAAATGTCATTGAGAAACCTTGTGTGCAGTGTGTGCAGTGTGAGAAGGTGACACCAGATGGAGAAGAGGACATTCAGGCTTAAACATGGTGATAATGATGCCACTCCAAGTGAAAATAAGGTAAATGTACCTCAAATTTCCACATAAGTACATGAAGTTTAATTTCAATCTCAGGTCGGAGCTCAACTCCACCCACTGAATGATTCAGAAAAATTAAGAGAAATTACCCAAAATTGTTAAAATAGATGGTTTCAACCTGTAGAGGGCAGCCTCACGACCATTTACCATAAAAAAAGTAAATCAAATATTTTTTATCAATTTCTAAATTTATACCTGAATCAACCAGCACTACTAAATAACTATAAATTACTTTTCAGATGTTAGTCCTCCACTGCATGCATTATACCCATCATCCCCTTTACTTGCGCTGCTGCTGCAGTATTGCTACCAGTTACTTCAGCCCCTCTTCCACCGCAGCCTCCACCTGTAGGCTCTGACAGGAAGTTATACAAGAAGGAAAAATTACTTCAGTGGCAGGTTAGAAAACAAACAAACAGTTAATCTACGTATTATTTAAACAGTCATTTTAACGTAGCTGAACACAAGACATAGTTCACAGAAGGATGAAAATTCAGTCATCATCTACTCACCACTCTGCTGATGGAGAAGAGGGTGAAGTGTTTGAGTCCACTGAAACACTTCTGGAGTGTTTCAGGGATCAAACAGCGCTGCAGCCAAATCAAATACAATACAAGTTATTGGTGACAGATTCTCCAAACAAACTGAAATAAATGCAACACACCTCCATACTGCTGATGTGGTGTCTTCCAAGTGTCTGTAAATCCAACATTCAAACAGCATCATTTACACCATGTTTTTAGTCTAAATGTCTGTTAGAGGAAGAAGTCATTGTACCAAGCAGCCTGGGAGCACCCTTGTGTGCAGTGTGTGAATGTGACCCCAGAGCAGGATAAGAGCAAACATTCAAGCTAAAAACATGGTGTCATTTTAACAAAGCTTAAAAAGGGATGGTTCACAGAAAAAGGAAATTGTCATTATCTACTCACCACTTTGCAGACAGAGGGCTGGGTGAAGTCTTAACTTCATTGTGGATTTGGTGGCATCCGATCCTGATGATGGACTGTGATTACAACAAGACAATAATCCATCATTTAATTTATGCTACAAAGTATTAATTCTATCAATGCTACAAATACACTTATCTTGCTGATGTTCCCCTTTACATGTCTCCAATTTAGACCTATAACAAACCTGCCGGATTTCCAAAATCCTTCAATAAGCTGCCGCTAACCAGTAGTGTGACTTCTTGCATAGTAGTGTCGTGTTAAAGAAACTTAACAGAAAAATCAAATTTCAGTCATTATCTACTCACCACTCTGAAGACAGATCTGGTTGAAGTGTAAACTTGTTTGTAGTCTTTGGTGGCATCTGATCCTGATCGCGGTGGCTGCTGATCGTGGACTAGGATTACAGCAAGACAATAATCCAACAATTAATTTATGCTACAAAGTATTTATTCTTATCAATGCTGCAAATATCCTTATCTTGCCGATGTTCTCCTTTACATGTCTCCAATTTTAGTCCCATATCAAACCTGCCCTTCATTTCCATAAACCTTGAATTTATATCTTTAACATTAACGAAGCCTAAAGACATAGTTCACAGAAGGATGAAAATTCAGTCATCATCTACTCACCACTCTGCTGATGGAGAAGAGGGTGAAGTGTTTGAGTCCAGGAAACACTTCTGGAGTTTCAGGGATAAACAGCGCTGCAGCCAAATCAAATTCAATTCAAGTTATTGGTGACAGATTCTTCAAGCATAAAAAACAGAAATAAATGCAACACACCTCCATACTGCTGATGTGGAGTCATCCAAGTGTCTGTAAATCCAACATTCAAATCAGCATCATTTACACCATGTTTTTAGTCTAAATGTCTGTTAGAGGAAGAAGTCATTGTACCAAGCAGCCTGGGAGCACCCTTGTGTGCAGTGTGTGAATGTGACCCCAGAGGAGGATAAGAGCAAACATTCAGGCTAAAAACATGGTGTCGTTTTAACAAAGCTTTAAAAGGGATGGTTCACAGAAAAAGGAAATTGTCATTATCTACTCACCACTTTGCAGACAGAGGGCTGTGTGAAGTCTTAACTTCATTGCGGACTTTGGTGGCATCCGATCCTGATGGTGGTTCCTGATCGTGGACTATGGCTACAGCAAGACAATAATCCATCATTTAATTTATGCTACAAAGTATTAATTCTATCAATGCTGCAAATAGCCTTATCTTGCTGATATTCTCCTTTACATGTCTCCAATTTTAGACCCATATCAAACCTGCCGGATTTCCAAACTCCATGAATAAGCTGCAGCTAACCAGTAGTGTGACTTCTTGCATAGTAATGTTTTGTTGGAAGATTTTCAGTCAGGATTTAGACTCAATTACAGCCCAGAAACACCACTAATAAAAGTTACCAATTACCTTTTCATGCCATCAGATAATTGACTGGTCTCTTTTTCGTAGTGTTGGATCTTAGTTCAGAATTTGACGTCATAGATCATAAGATTGTGCTGCAGAGACTGGAACAACCTGTAGGAAATAAAGCAAAGGCATGGTTCAACAAATGGAGAAAGGCCTGCAAGCTAGCTCAGGAAGACAACAAGAGCTATGCTATGAAATATATCACTCTCCACATCCATCCATAATACATACCTACCTTATCAGGTGGTCTATTCAAAACAGAAACTTCCCATCATCACCTTTACTTGCACTGCTGCTGTAGTATTGCTCCCATTTGCTTCAGCCCCTCCTCCACAGCAGCAACCACCTGTAGGCTCTGACAGGAAGTTATACAAGTATAAAAAAAAATGTCTTTAGTGGCCGATTTAACTAAAATATCTACTTATTGAACAGTCATTTTAACGAAGCTTAAAGACAAAGTTCACAGAAGGATGAAAATCCAGTAATCTACTCACCACTGTGCCGATGGAGAAGAGGGTGAAGTGTTTGAGTCCAGGAAACACTTCTGGAGTTTCATGGGGTAAACAGCGCTGCAGCCAAATCAAAGACAAGTCAAGTTAGTTGGTGACAGATTCTTCAAACAAACTGAAATAAATGCAACACACCTCCATACTGCTGATGTGGTGTCTTCCAAGTGTCTGTAAATCCAACATTCAAACGACATCATTTACACCATGTTTTTAGTCTAAATGTCCGTTAGAGGAAGAAGTCATTCTACCAAGCAGCCTGGGAGCACCCTTGTGTGCAGTGTGTGAATGTGACCCCAGAGGAGGATAAGAGCAAACATTCAGGCTAAAAACATGGTGTCGTTTTAACAAAGCTTAACAGAAAAATGAAAATTCAGTCATTATCTACTCACCACTTTGTAGACAGATCTGGGTGAAGTGTTAACTTGTCTATGGTCTTTGGTGGCATCCGCTCCTGATGGTGGCTGCTGACCGTGGACTAGGATTACAGCAAGACAATAATCCATGATAATTAATGCGACAAAGTATTTATTCTTATCAATGCTGCAAATATCCCTTATCTTGCCGATGTTCTCCTTTACATGTCTCCAATTTTAGTCCCATATCAAACCTGCCCTTCATTTCCATAAACCTTGAATTTATATCTTTAACATTAACGAAGCCTAAAGACATAGTTCACAGAAGGATGAAAATTCAGTCATCATCTACTCACCACTGTGCCGATGGAGAAGAGGGTGAAGTGTTTGAGTCCAGGAAACACGTCTGGAGTTTCAGGGAGAAACAGCGCTGCAGCCAAATCAAATACAATTCAAGTAGTTGGTGACAGATTCTTCAAGCATAAAAAACAGAAATAAATGTGACACACCTCCATACTGCTGATGTGGAGTCATCCAAGTGTCTGTAAATCCAACATTCAAACAGCATCATTTACACCATGTTTTTAGTCTAAATGTCCGTTAGAGGAAGAAGTCATTGTACCAAGCAGCCTGGGAGCACCCTTGTGTGCAGTGTGTGAATGTGACCCCAGAGGAGGATAAGAGCAAACATTCAGGCTAAAAACATGGTGTCGTTTTAACAAAGCTTAACAGAAAAATGAAAATTCAGTCATTATCTACTCACCACTTTGTAGACAGATCTGGGTGAAGTGTTAACTTGTTTGTGGTCTTTGGTGGCATCTGATCCTGATGGCTGCTGATCGTGGACTGTGATTACAACAAGACAATAATCCATCAATTCATTTATCTTCAGTTATGCTACAAAGTGTTTATTCTAATCTATTCTGCAAATACCCTTATCTTGCTGATGTTCTCCTTTACAGTTCTCAAATTTCAGACCCATATCAAACCTGTCCATCATTTCCAAAATCCTTGACTAAATCCTAACCAGTTTTGTGATTACTTCAATAGTAATGTTTTGTTGGAAGATTTGCAGTCAGGATTTAGATTCCATTACAGCCCAGAAACACCACTAATAAAAGTTACCAATGACCTTTTCATGGCATCAGATAATGGACTGGTCTCTTTTCCGTAGTGTTGCATCTTAGTTCAGAATTTGACGTCATAGATCATAAGATTGTGCTGCAGAGACTGGAACAACCTGTAGGGATTAAAGCAAAGGGCTGGAGTAAATCACATTTATCAGATAGATTTGAATTTGTTAATGTCAACAATGACTCCTCAATACACATGCAAATTAATCACAGAGTACCACAAGGTTCTGTCCTATGACCGATACTCTTCAGCTTATGTAGGCTCCCTTCAGACCACATCATCAGAGAGCACCACATACACTTCCATTGTTTCACAGACGACACCCAGCTGTACACATCTATGAAGCCTGATGAATCTGATCACTTAGTTCAGCTTCAGGAATGGCTCAAGAACAGCAAGGCCTTGATGATCAAGATCTTGTTCTGTCTGAACCTATGGATCATTTACATCTCTAGCATTGAGCAAAGTATCAATTGTAAATAATCTTAATTTATCAATGCTCATAACAATTATCCATGCAAGGCCTGATGTCACATCTTCACAACCCACCCTCCCTCCCAACATTAGTTACAACTTCTTAATTAATAAACATCAAAATGAATCAAACAGAACTTTAATATCTCTCAACTGAAAAGCTGTAACGGTTACATGTTTGTTGTCTTGCATGACAAATTACCTAAGTGGCCAATTTCATTTACAACTAATCAACTTTTGTTTAAATGAAGCTTAAAGGGTGGAGTTCACAGAAAAAGTAAGATTCACTCATTATCTACTCCCCACTATAATGATGGAGGGGTGGATAAGACTCCAACGGCATCGTTTACACCATGTTTTAGCCTAAATGTCTTTGAGAAACCTTGTGTGCAGTGTGAGAAGATGAAACCAGATGAGAGAAGAGAACGTTCAGGCTTAAACATGGTGATAATGACGCCACTCCAAGTGAAAATAAGGTAAATGTACCTCAAATGTCTACATAAGTACGGAACATAAAGTTTAATTTCAACCTAATGTCTGAGCTCCGCTCCACCCACTGAATGATTCTGAAAAATACTAAATACCGGGAAAAATTTGCCAAAATTTTGTTTAAGTAGAAGTTCTCAACCTGTAGAGGGCAGCCTGACAAGCATTTACCATAAATTAAGTCTAAATCAAATATTTTTTTATCAAATTCTAAAGTTAGACCTGATTCAAACACCACAATTAAATAACTATAAATTGGTTTTCACATGTTAGTCCTCCACTGCAAGCATTATACCCATCATCCCCTTTACTTGCGCTGCTGCTGCAGAATTGCTACCAGTTGCTTCAGCCCCGCCTCCACCTGTAGGCTCTGACAGGAAGTTATACAAGAATGAAAAATTACTTCAGTGGCAGGTTAACAAAATTCAGTTAATCTACTTATTATTTAAACAGTCATTTTAACAAAGCTCAAAGACATAGTTCACAGAAGGATGAAAATCCAGCCATCTACTCACCACTGTGCCAATGGAGAGGTGGATGAAGTGTTTGAGTCCATCAACACTTCTGGAATTTAGAGATAAACAGCGCTGCAGCCAAATCAAATATAATTCAAGTTATTGGTGACAGATTCTTCAAACAAACGGAAATAAATGCAACACACCTCCATACTGCTGATGTGTAAGTCTTCCAAGTGTCTGTAAATCCAACATTCAAACAGCATCATTTACACCATGTTTTTAGTCTAAATGTCTGTTAGAGGAAGAAGTCATTGTACCAAGCAGCCTGGGAGCACCCTTGTGTGCAGTGTGTGAATGTGACCCCAAAGGAGGATAAGAGCAAACATTCAGGCTAAAAACATGGTGTAGGTTTTAAAGAAGCTAAACAAAAAAGTGAAAATTCAGTCATTATCTACTCACCACTTTTTAGACCGAGATCTGGGTGAAGTGTTAACTTGTTTGTGGTCTTTGGTGGCATCCGATCCTGATGGTGGCTGCTGATCGTGGACTAAGATTACAGCAAGACATTAATCCATGAAATTAATTTAATGCGACAAAGTATTTATTCTTATCAATGCTGTAATACCCTTATCTTGCCGATGTTCTCCTTTACATGTCTCCAATTTTAGTCCCATATCAAACCTGCCCTTCATTTCTATAACCTTGAATTTAAATCTTTAACGAAGCCTAAAGACATAGTTCACAGAAGGATGAAAATTCAGTCATCATCACTGTGCTGATGGAGAAGAGGGTGAAGTGTTTGAGTCCAGGAAACACTTCTAGAGTTTCAGGGATAAACAGCGCTGCAGCCAAATCAAATACAATTCAAGTTATTGGTGACAGATTCTTCAAACAAACTGAAATAAATGCAACACACCTCCATACTGCTGATGTGGTGTCATCCAAGTGTCTGTAAATCAAACATTCAAACAGCATCATTTACACCATGTTTTTAGTCTAAATGTCTGTTAGAGGAAGAAGTCATTCTACCAAGCAGCCTGGGAGCACCCTTGTGTGCAGTGTGTGAATGTGACCCCAGAGGAGGATAAGAGCAAACATTCAGGCTAAAAACATGGTGTCGTTTTAACGAAGCTTAAAAAGGGATGGTTCACAGAAAAAAGAAAATTCAATCATTATCTACTCACCACTTTGCAGACAGGGATCTGGGTGAAGTGTTAACTTGATTGTGGACTTTGGTTACATCCGATGCTGGTTGTGGATCCTGATCGTGGACTGTGATTACAACAAGACAATAATCCATCAATTCATTTATGCTACAGAGTGTTTATTCTAATCTATTCTGCAAATACCCTTATCTGGCTGATGTTCTCCTTTACAGGTCTCAAATTTCAGACCCATATCAAACCTGCCTATCATTTCCAAAATCCTTGACTAAATCCTAACCAGTTTTGTGATTACTTCAATAGTAATGTTTTGTTGGAAGATTTGCAGTCAGGATTTAGAATCAATTACAGCCCAGAAACACCACTAATAAAAGTTACCAATGACCTTTTCATGGCATCAGATAATTGACTGGTCTCTTTTCCGTAGTGTTGCATCTTAGTTTGAATTTGACATCATAGATCGTACGATTCTGATACAGAGACCAGAACAAGCTGTAGGAAATAAAGCAAAGGTATAGTTCCACAAATGGAGCGAGGCCTGCAAGCTAGCTCAGGAAGACAAGAGCTGCGCTATGAAATACATCACTCTCCACATCCATCCATAATACATACCTACCTTATCAGGTGGTCTATTTAAAACAGAAACTTCCCATCATAACCTTTACTTGCACTGCTGCTGTAGTATTGCTCCCATTTGCTTCAGCCCCTCCTCCACAGCAGCATCCACCTGTAGGCTCTGACAGGAAGTTATACAACTATAAAAAAATGTCTTTAGTGGCCGATTTAACAAATTCTACTTATTGAACAGCCATTTTCAAGAAGCTTAAAGACAAAGTTCACAGAAGCATGAAAATCCAGTAATCTACTCACCACTGTGCCGATGGAGAAGAGTTTGAGTCCATCAACACTTCTGGAGTTTCAGGGATAAACAGCGCTGCAGCCAAATCAAATACAATACAAGTTATTGGTGACAGATTCTTCAAACAAACTGAAATAAATGCAACACACCTCCATACTGCTGATGTGGTGTCTTCCAAGTGTCTGTAAATCCAACATTCAATCAGCATAATTTACACCATGTTTTTAGTCTAAATGTCCGTTAGAGGAAGAAGTCATTGTACCAAGCAGCCTGGGAGCACCCTTGTGTGCAGTGTGTGAATGTGACCCCAGAGCAGGATAAGAGCAAACATTCAGGCTAAAAACATGGTGTTGTTTTAAAGAAGCTAAACAAAAAAGTGAAAATTCAGTCATTATCTACTCACCACTTTTTAGACCGAGATCTGGGTGAAGTGTTAACTTGTTTGTGGTCTTTGGTGGCATCTGATCCTGATGGTGGCTGCTGATCGTGGACTAGGATTACAGCAAGACATTAATCCATGAAATTAATTTAATGCGACAAAGTATTTATTCTTATCAATGCTGTAATACCCTTATCTTGCCGATGTTCTCCTTTACATGTCTCCAATTTTAGTCCCATATCAAACCTGCCCTTCATTTCTATAACCTTGAATTTAAATCTTTAACGAAGCCTAAAGACATAGTTCACAGAAGGATGAAAATTCAGTCATCATCTACTCACCACTCTGCTGATGGAGAAGAGGGTGAAGTGTTTGAGTCCAGGAAACACTTCTGGAGTTTCAGGGATAAACAGCGCTGCAGCCAAATCAAATACAAGTCAAGTAGTTGGTAAAGATTCTTCAAACAAAGTGAAATAAATGTGACACACCTCCATACTGCTGATGTGGTGTCTTCCAAGTGTCTGTAAATCCAACATTCAAACAGCATCATTTACACCATGTTTTTAGTCTTAATGTCTGTTAGAGGAAGAAGTCATTGTACCAAGCAGCCTTGTGTGCAGTGTGTGAATGTGACCCCAAAGGAGGAGAAGAGCAAACATTCAGGCTTAAAACATGGCGTCGTTTTAACGAAGCTTAAAAAGGGATGGTTCACAGAAAAAGGAAAATTCAGTCATTATCTACTCACCACTTTGCAGACAAAGGGCTGGGTGAAGTGTTAACTTGATTGTGGACTTTGGTTACATCCGATCCTGATCGTGGTGGCTGCTGATCGTGGACTGTGATTACAACAAGACAATAATCCATCAAGTCATTTATCTTCATTTATGCTACAAAGTGTATATTCTAATCTATTCTGCAAATACCCTTATCTTGCCGATGTTCTCCTTTACAGTTCTCAAATTTCAGACCCATATCAAACATGTCCACCATTTCCAAAATCCTTGACTAAATCCTAACCAGTTTTGTGATTACTTCAATAGTAATGTTTTGTTGGAAGATTTGCAGTCAGGATTTAGAATCCATTACAGCCCAGAAACACCACTAATAAAAGTTACCAATTACCTTTTCATGGCATCAGATAATGGACTGGTCTCTTTTCCGTAGTGTTGCATCTTAGTTCAGAATTTGACGTCATAGATCATAAGATTGTGCTGCAGAGACTGGAACAACCTGTAGGGATTAAAGCAAAGGGCTGGAGTAAATCACATTTTTCAGATAGATTTGAATTTGTTAATGTCAACAATGACTCCTCAATACACATGCAAATTAATCACAGAGTACCACAAGGTTCTGTCCTAGGACTGATACTCTTCAGCTTATGTAGGCTCCCTTCAGACCACATCATCAGAGAGCACCACATACACTTCCCTTGTTTTACAGACGACACCCAGCTGTACACATCTATGAAGCCTGATGAATCTGATCACTTAGTTCAGCTTCAGGAATGGCTCAAGAACAGCAAGGCCTTGATGATCAAGATCTTGTTCTGTCTGACCCTATGGATCATTTACATCTCTAGCATTGAGCAAAGTATCAATTGTAAAAAATCTTAATTTATCAATGCTCATAACAATTATCCATGCAGGGCCTGATGTAACATCTTCACAACCCACCCTCCCTCCCAACATTAGTTACAACTTCTTAATTAATACACATCAAAATGAATCAAACAGAACTTTAATATCTCTCAACTGAAATGCTGTAACGGTTACATGTTTGTTGTCTTGCATGACAAATTACCTAAGTGGCCAATTTCATTTACAACTAATCAACTTTTGTTTAAATGAAGCTTAAAGGGTGGAGTTCACAGAAAAAGTAAGATTCACTCATTATCTACTCCCCACTATAATGATGGAGGGGTGGATAAGACTCCAACGGCATCGTTTACACCATGTTTTAGCCTAAATGTCTTTGAGAAACCTTGTGTGCAGTGTGTGCAGTGTGAGAAGATGAAACCAGATGAGAGAGAAGAAAACATTCAGGCTTAAACATGGTGTAAATGACGCCACTCCAAGTGAAAATAAGGTAAATGTACCTCAAATTTCCACATAAGTACATGACGTTTAATTTCAATCTCAGGTCGGAGCTCAACTCCACCCACTGAATGATTCGGAAAAATAAAGAGAAATTACCCAAAATTGTTAAAATAGATGGTTTCAACCTGTAGAGGGCAGCCTCACGACCATTTACCATAAAGAAAGTAAATCAAATATTTTTTAATCAATTTCTAAATTTATACCTGAATCAACCAGCACTACTAAATAACTATAAATTACTTTTCAGATGTTAGTCCTCCACTGCATGCATTATACCCATCATCCCCTTTACTTGCGCTGCTGCTGCAGTATTGCTACCAGTTACTTCAGCCCCTCTTCCACCGCAGCCTCCACCTGTAGGCTCTGACAGGAAGTTATACAAGAAGGAAAAATTACTTCAGTGGCAGGTTAGAAAACAAACAAACAGTTAATCTACGTATTATTTAAACAGTCATTTTAACAAAGCCTAAAGACATAGTTCACAGAAGGATGAAAATTCAGTCATCATCTACTCACCACTGTGCCGATGGAGAGGTGGATGAAGTGTTTGAGTCCACTAAACACTTCTGGAGTTTCAGGGATAAACAGCGCTGCAGCCAAATCAAATACAATAAAGTTATTGGTGCAGATTCTCCAAACAAACTGAAATAAATGCAACACACCTCCATACTGCTGATGTGGAGTCATCCAAGTGTCTGTAAATCCAACATTCAAACGGCATCATTTACACCATGTTTTTAGTCTAAAAGTCTGTTAGAGGAAGAAGTCATTGTACCAAGCAGCCTGGGAGCACCCTTGTGTGCAGTGTGTGAATGTGACCCCAGAGCAGGATAAGAGCAAACATTCAGGATAAAAACATGGTGTCGTTTTAAAGAAGCTTAACAGAAAAATGAAAATTCAGTCATTTTCTATACTCACCACTTTGTAGACAGAGATCTGGGTGAAGTGTGAACTTGTTTGTGGTCTTTGGTGGCATCTGATCCTGATGGCTGCTGATCGTGGACTGTGATTACAACAACACAATAATCCAACAATTAATTTATGCTACAAAGTATGAATTCTAATCAATGCTGCAAATATCCTTATCTTGCAATGATCTCCTTTACATGTCTCCAATTTTAGACCCATATCAAACCTGCCCTTCATTTCCATAAACCTTGAATTTATATCTTTAACATTAACGAAGCCTAAAGACATAGTTCACAGAAGGATGAAAATTCAGTCATCATCTACTCACCACTGTGCCGATGGAGAAGAGGGTGAAGTGTTTGAGTCCAGGAAACACTTCTGGAGTTTCAGGGATAAACAGCGCTGCAGCCAAATCAAATACAATACAAGTTATTGGTGACAGATTCTTCAAGCATAAAAAACAGAAATAAATGTGACACACCTCCATACTGCTGATGTGGAGTCATCCAAGTGTCTGTAAATCCAACATTCAAACAGCATCATTTACACCATGTTTTTAGTCTAAATGTCTGTTAGAGGAAGAAGTCATTCTACCAAGCACCCTTGTGTGCAGTGTGTGAATGTGACCCCAGAGCAGGATAAGAGCAAACATTCAAGCTAAAAACATGGTGTCGTTTTAACAAAGCTTAAAAGGGATGGTTCACAGAAAAAGGAAATAGTCATTCTCTACTCACCACTTTGCAGACAGAGGGCTGGGTGAAATCTTATCTTCATTGCGGACTTTGATGGCATCCGATCCTGATGATGGACTGTGATTACAACAAGACAATAATCCATCATTTAATTTATGCTACAAAGTATTAATTCTATCAATGCTACAAATACACTTATCTTGCTGATGTTCCCCTTTACATGTCTCCAATTTAGACCTATAACAAACCTGCCGGATTTCCAAAATCCTTCAATAAGCTGCCGCTAACCAGTAGTGTGACTTCTTGCATAGTAATGTTTTGTTGGAAGACTTTCAGTCAGGATTTAGAATCAATTACAGCCCAGAAACACCACTAATAAAAGTTACCAATTACCTTTTCATGCCATCAGATAATTGACTGGTCTCTTTTTCGTAGTGTTGGATCTTAGTTTGAATTTGACATCATAGATCGTACGATTCCGCTACAGAGACCGGAACAACCTGTAGGAAATAAAGCAAAGGTATAGTTCCACAAATGGAGAAAGGCCTGCAAGCTAGCTCAGGAAGAAAACAAGAGCTGCGCTATGAAATACATCACTCTCCACATCCATCCATAATACATACCTACCTCATCAGGTGGTCTATTTGAAACAGAGAAACTTCGCATCATAAACTTTACTTGCACTGCTGCTGTAGTATTGCTCCCATTTTCTTCAGCCCCTCCTCCACAGCAGCACCCACATGTAGGCTCTGACAGGAAGTTATACATATATAGAAAATGTCTTTAGTGGCCGATTTAACTAACATATAATCTACTTATTGAACAGTCATTTTAACGAAGCCTGAACACAAGACATAGTTCACAGAAGGATGAAATTTCAGTCATCATCTACTCACCACTGTGCCGATGGAGAAGTGGGTGAAGTGTTTGAATCCACTAAACACTTCTGGAGTTTCAGGGATAAACAGCGCTGCAGCCAAATCAAATACAATAAAGTTATTGGTTAAGATTCTTCAAACAAACTGAAATAAATGCAACACACCTCCATACTGCTGATGTGGTGTCTTCCAAGTGTCTGTAAATCCAATATTCAAACAGCATCATTTACACCATGTTTTTAGTCTAAATGTCCGTTAGAGGAAGAAGTCATTGTACCAAGCAGCCTGGGAGCACCCTTGTGTGCAGTGTGTGAATGTGACCCCAGAGGAGGATAAGAGCAAACATTCAGGCTAAAAACATGGTGTCGTTTTAAAGAAGCTTAACAGAAAAATGAAAATTCAGTCATTTTCTATACTCACCACTTTGTAGACAGATCTGGGTGAAGTGTTAACTTGTTTGTGGTCTTTGGTGGCATCTGATCCTGATGGTGGATCCTGATCGCGGTGGCTGCTGATCGTGGACTAGGATTACAGCAAGACAAAAATCCATCAATTAATTTAATGCAACAAATGATTTATTCTATCAATGCTGCAATAGCCTTATCTTGCCGATGTTCTCCTTTACATGTCTTCAATTTTAGACCCATAACAAACCTGCCGGATTTCCAAAATCCTTCAATAAGCTGCCGCTAACCAGTAGTGTGACTTCTTGCATAGTTATGTTTTGTTTGAAGACTTTCAGTCAGGATTTAGAATCAATTACAGCACAAAAACACCACTAATAAAAGTTACCAATGACCTTTTCATGGCATCAGATAATTGACTGGTCTCTATTCCGTAGTGTTGGATCTGAGTTCAGAATTTGACATCATAGATCATAAGATTCTGCTACAGAGACCGGAACAACCTGTTGGAAATAAAGCAAAGGCATGGTTCCACAAATGGAGCGAGGCCTGCAAGCTAGCTCAGGAAGACAACTCGAGCTGCGCTATTACAGACACTCTCCACATCCATCTATAACCTTATCAGGTGGTCTATTTAAAACAGAAACTTTCCATCATAACCTGTACTTGTATTGCTCCCATTTGCTTCAGCCCCTCCTCTACAGCAGCACCCACATGTAGGCTCTGACAGGAAGTTATACAAGTATGAAAAATGTCTTTGGTGGCCTATTTAACTAACTGATAATCTACTTATTGAACAGTCATTTTAACGAAGCCTAAAGACATAGTTCAAGAAGAATGAAAATTCAGTCATCATCTACTCACCACTGTGTCGATGGAGAGGTGGATGAAGTGTTTGAGTCCAGGAAACACTTCTGGAGTTTCAGGGGTAAATAGCGCTGCAGCCAAATCAAATACAATTCAAGTTATTGGTGACAGATTCTTCAAACAAACTGAAATAAATGCAACACACCTCCATACTGCTGATGTGGAAGTCTTCCAAGTGTCTGTAAATCCAACATTCAATCAGCATCATTTACACCATGTTTTTAGTCTAAATGTCTGTTAGAGGAAGAAGTCATTGTACCAAGCAGCCTGGGAGCACCCTTGTGTGCAGTGTGTGAATGTGACCCCAGAGGAGGATAAGAGCAAACATTCAGGCTAAAAACATGGTGTCGTTTTAACAAAGCTTAAAAGGGATGGTTCACAGAAAAAGGAAATTGTCATTATCTACTCACCACTTTGCAGACAGAGGGCTGGGTGAAGTCTTAACTTCATTGTGGATTTGGTGGCATCCGATCCTGATGATGGACTGTGATTACAACGAGACAATAATCCATCATTTAATTTATGCTACAAAGTATTAATTCTATCAATGCTGCAAATAGCCTTATCTTGCTGATATTCTCCTTTACATGTCTCCAATTTTAGACCCATATCAAACCTGCCGGATTTCCAAAATCCTTCAATAAGCTGCCGCTAACCAGTAGTGTGACTTCTTGCATAGTAATGTTTTGTTGGAAGACTTTCAGTCAGGATTTAGAATCCATTACAGCACAGAAACACCACTAATAAAAGTTACCAATTACCTTTTCATGCCATCAGATAATTGACTGGTCTCTTTTCCGTAGTGTTGGATCTTAGTTTGAATTTGACATCATAGATCGTACGATTCTGCTACAGAGACCGGAACAACCTGTAGGAAATAAAGCAAAGGTATAGTTCCACAAATGGAGAAAGGCCTGCAAGCTAGCTCAGGAAGAAAACAAGAGCTGCGCTATGAAATACATCACTCTCCACATCCATCCATAATACATACCTACCTCATCAGGTGGTCTATTTGAAACAGAGAAACTTCGCATCATAACCTTTACTTGCACTGCTGCTGTAGTATTGCTCCCATTTTCTTCAGCCCCTCCTCCACAGCAGCACCCACATGTAGGCTCTGACAGGAAGTTATACAAGAATGAAAAATTACTTCAGTGGCAGGTTAACAAAATTCAGTTAATCTACTTATTATTTAAACAGTCATTTTAACAAAGCTCAAAGACATAGTTCACAGAAGGATGAAAATCCAGTCATCTACTCACCACTGTGCCGATGGAGAAGAGGGTGAAGTGTTTGAGTCCACTAAACACTTCTGGAGTTTCAGGGGTAAACAGCGCTGCAGCCAAATCAAATACAATTCAAGTAGTTGGTGACAGATTCTTCAAACAAACGGAAATAAATGCAACACACCTCCATACTGCTGATGTGGAAGTCTTCCAAGTGTCTGTAAATCCAACATTCAAACAGCATCATTTACACCATGTTTTTAGTCTAAATGTCTGTTAGAGGAAGAAGTCATTGTACCAAGCAGCCTGGGAGCACCCTTGTGTGCAGTGTGTGAATGTGACCCCAGAGCAGGATAAGAGCAAACATTCAGGCTAAAAACATGGTGTCGTTTTAAAGAAGCTAAACAAAAAAATGAAAATTCAGTCATTATCTACTCACCACTTTGAAGACAGATCTGGGTGAAGTGTTAACACAAAAGACCATAGACAAGTTAACAGATCCTGATGGTGGATCCTGATTGCGGTGGCTGCTGATCGTGGACTAGGATTACAACAAGACAATAAATCGATGAAAATTAATTTAATTGACAAAGTATTTATTCTTATCAATGCTGCAATATCCTTATCTTGCGATGTTCTCCTTAACACGTCTCCAATTTTAGTCCCATATCAAACCTGCCCTTCATTTCTATAACCTTGAATTTAAATATTTAACGAAGCCTAAACACATAGTTCACAGAAGGATGAAAATTCAGTCATCATCTACTCACCACTCTGCTGATGGAGAAGAGGGTGAAGTGTTTGAGTCCAGGAAACACCTCTGGAGTTTCAGGGATAAACAGCGCTGCAGCCAAATCAAATACAATTCAAGTAGTTGGTAAAGATTCTTCAAACAAAGTTTAATAAATGTGACACACCTCCATACTGCTGATGTGGTGTCTTCCAAGTGTCTGTAAATCCCAACATTCAAACAGCATCATTTACACCATGTTTTTAGTCTAAATGTCTGTTAGAGGAAGAAGTCATTCTACCAAGCACCCTTGTGTGCAGTGTGTGAATGTGACCCCAGAGGAGGATAAGAGCAAACATTCAGGCTAAAAACATGGTGTCGTTTTAAAGAAGCTAAACAAAAAAGTGAAAATTCAGTCATTATCTACTCACCACTTTGAAGACAGATCTGGGTGAAGTGTTAACTTCATTGTGGACTTTGGTGGCATCCGATCCCGATGGTGAATCCTGATCGTGGACTATGATTACAACAAGACAATAATCCATCATTTAATTTATGCTACAAATTATTTATTCTAATCAATGCTGCAAATACCCTTATCTTGCTGATGTTCTCCTTTACATGTCTCCAATTTCAGACCCATATCAAACCTGCCTATCATTTCCAAAATCCTTGAATAGGCTGCAGCTAACCAGCTTTGTGATTACTTTCATAGTAATGGTTTGTTGGAAGACTTTAAATCATGATTTAGAATCTATTACGGCACAGAAACACCACTAATAAAAGTTACCAATTACCTTTTCATGGCATCAGATAATGAACTTGTCCATTTCCGTAGTGTTGGATCTTAGCTCAGAATTTGACATCATAGATCATAAGATTCTGCTACAGATACAGGAACAACCTGTAGGGATTAAAGCAAAGGCATTGGCTGGTTTAAATCACATTTATCAGATAGATTTTAATATGTTAATGTCAACAATGACTCCTCAATACACATGCAAGTTAATCATGGAGTACCACAAGGTTCTGTCCTTGGACCCATTCTTTTCACCTTATGTAGGCTCCCTTCAGACCACCTCATCATAGAGCACCACGTGCAATTCCCTTGTTTTACAGACGACACCCGTCTATACACATCTATGATGCCTGATGAATCTGCCTGGATGACACAGAACTTCTGAGGTCTGAAACAAACAAAACACACACTGCATGATTCTGAATAATGCTACAAACTGGGAAGGGGACTAAAGAGAAATTAGCCAAAATTCAGTTCAAATAGAGACTGCCCTCTAAAAAAGGTTGAAACTGTGCACATTTACCATAAAAAGTATTTTAATCAAATACTTTGTACCCAAATATCTTAATTTGAAACTGAATCAAACAAAATAAGTGTGTACATTACTTTTAACAGATTCTAGTCCTCTGTTGCTCCACAACTGGCTCTATTCCACAAATTCACCTATGCTTAAAATTGCAGATATGGATCATTTATGTCTTTAACATTGAGCAAAGTTTCAATTGGACAATAATATTTATCCATCAGTGCTCATACCAATTAACCATGCAGGGTCTGTCACATATTCATCCAACAGTAGTTACAACTTCTTAATTAATAAATATCAAAATTAGTCAAACAGATCTTAAATTTCTCCCATTTGAAAAGCTGCAACGGTTAAAGGTTTGCTGTTTTACATGAGAAATTACCTAGGTGGCCAGTTTAGTTTACAACTAATCTAATTATCATTAAAGCAGTCGGTTTAACGAAGCTTAAAGACATAGTTAACAAAAAAATTACAATTCAGTCATCATCTACTCACCGCTGAGCCGATGGAGAGGTGGCTGAAGTGTTGGAGTCCACCAAACACCTTTGGAGTTTCAGGGATAAATAGAGCTGCAGCCAAACCCAACACAACTCAAGTAAATGATGAAACTCTTTTTACATAAAAAACTGAAAGAAAGCAGACAATCCCCCAATACACTGATGTGGTGCCCTCCAAGTGCCCGTAAACCACGACACTCAAACTCGACTCAGAAGGCATCATTTACACCATGTTCTTCTCCTAAAGGTCAGTTAGCGGAAGGAGCAACACTAGCTGAAGAAGTAATTCTACCACGCCCTACGAGTACCCTTGTGTGCAGTGTGTGCAAATGTGCGCAAGTGACCCCAGACGAGGAGAAGAGCGGACGTTCAGGCTAAAAACATGGTGTAAATGACGTCCTCTGAGTCCAGTACAAATGTCGGGACTTACGAACCTCTGGATGACGACACAGGAGCAATGAAGGTCATGACGTACAATCTCCCTTTTGTTTAAACGCTCAAAGAAGTGACACCATTTACTCAAACCATGTTGGATTCGGCTGCGACACAGTTTATCCCTGAAACTCCAGAAGCGTTCAGTGGACTCCAACACTTCCCCCACCCCTCCATCGGCACAGTGACGAGTAGATACTAGTCACTGATTCGGTGTACCTTCCCTTTAAAAAAGGTCAAAAGCACTTCATATGTCGGTGCAAATATTTAAATGGTGTCATGTTAGATGTGTAACATGCTATATGTAATGTAGCATGAAGAAAATGTACTGGGACTAAAGACAAATTGGCCAAAATTTTGTTGAAATAGCTGGTGTCAACCTGTAGAGGGCAGTCTCAATGCACATGTACCATAAAAAAAGGGTCTAAATCAAATATCTTTTTATAACTAACCAAAATTCTTAATTTGGACATAAATCAAATAGCATTTTTTTTCAGATGAAGTGTAGTTTAGTGTAAGCATCTAATAATCTTATACATACTTTTACAGGAGTACATTTTACACTCTCTATTTTGCCTTTAATATATGAAACTTTACATTATGAGGTCACTGACAGAATAGCTTCTATGCCGGTCTATTTAATAAATAGGAAAAATATTGGTCATTTAAGAAGTGCCCGAGAACAGAGGGAGGTTTAATCCAGCCACAAGGCCAAAGACACAAGCAATTTGTACATAATCCATTACCCACAATTCCCTGGGCCAGGATCCCGGCTGTCTGCTTGGACCGGGTGCGTAAACAAGATCTGATTTCTAAAATTGACGTACTTGAATACATTCCCATGCCTAGACTCTCGCAAGGCAGTTCAGGGCTCCAGGTTTGGCAAACACGAGCAGAGAAACTTGGAGCCACGAAGGAGAACGAGGGGGGGAGAGAAAGTTTAAAAAGAAAAATCAAGTCATTGGAGCCAAAACTGAACAAACTCTCGCTCCAAATATGTTTTTTTGGAGGTAAAGCGACTTTATTGACATGACCATTTAACTTAATAGCAGGATGTGGAATACTTGCTTCCCGCCCTGTGCTTGTATTACTCTGGTCTTGGCCGGGTCATCGTACTTGACCATCAGATAAAATGTGTTTGCAGAATCGTTTTAAAAAGGTTACCTCTCTTCAGGTTCGGGGGATGAATATTCAAGGGACGAAACCTGAGCTGCAACAAATATATAAAATCAAACTGTTTGCAGGTAAAACAGAGGCAACTCCAGCAAACACGAGTAAATTAAAATTTCATTTGTAACCTTAGTAGGTGCCTCGAAACATTCCAGCTGTCAGCACTGGTCTTTCCCTGCGTTTCAGAGGCAGAGTCGTTATTTTTCCCTTTTCGCCGCTCAGACCGATTGATTGGGAGTTAATGCACGATTAACAGCGGTACGCCCACGCTGCCGCTTGGCCGGCCAATAAATACTGGGAGGGGGGGGGGAAGCGGCTGTTCGGCGGCACTCGTAACTCATTGCCGAGAAGAGGTTTGATAAAAAGTAATGTCCACTGGCCCAGAGAGAAATTAGAAACAGCTCATAAACTCTGAGTTAAATTGCTCTTTGCATTAGCACATACTGGTCTATGATAAGTTTGATTTCTTATTTATAGAACGAGAACAACCGGTTGTAACATGAGCTCAAGAAGTCGATCTGTAAAAATAGCACGGAGGACTTAAATTTAACAACTGATTAAACACAGACGGCCATGTCGTCCTGATGACCTTTGACCCCCCCCCCTTTACATACTGCTTCAAATCAATGATTTCCTCACGACTGAATTAATTTCACTCTTAAAAGACGCTTACCATTACTTTATTGTGCACAGTGAAAAAGCCAATAGGTTCCTAAAATAATACAAACACAATTTTTAGACTGAAGTCTACATTTAGGCTAAGTAGGGTATTCGCTCATAAAGCAAAGTGCTGGATAAATTAAAAGTTAACCTGAAGGTATAGAAAATACTTAAATCGGTGTTGTGAATAATTATCCACGAGCATTTGATATATTTCTCGACCTTCAGCTCTTGCTCGCGATCCTCTTCGATCTCCTGGGACCAGCATTCTGTGCCTCCTCTCCAGCACCAGGTGGCGCCGCGGCAGCCTCCCTCCTGCTGTGTGACGGAGCAGCCGGCTGCGACGCGGACTGGGCCTCCGCAGGTTTCACTTTTCTTTGATTCTTCGGGGCTGGAGCTGTGGCCTGTGAAGCAGCAGAAGGAGGTGGTTTTCTCCTCCCTCGCACAGCTTGAACAGGGACTTCCTGCTCATCGACTTTCTTTTGAGGAACTTTGGAGGCTTTAACGGACTTTTCTTCAGACTTCTGTTTTGTCTGCTTGGTTGCTGATGGAGCTTCATTTGTGCTCTTACTCGCACGGTCCTCTTTCAGAGTGGCCTGATTTTCTGTAAGTTTGCTCCTTGTTGACTTGCCTCGGTTTGTCGAGTCTTGCAACTTCTTTTTTCTTTCCCGTCCGCGATTTCTCCCTTGAAGTTCCCCAGAGATCGTTTTCGCTGCTTCTTTCTCTTTGATTTCTCTGTTGGTCTTGATCTGCATCTGAAGAACTTTGTAGGCCTCCTGTGAAACCACATTTCCTCCTTACTGGATGCACAACCAAGTTAAGTCATTGTTTTTCTAAGGGTAGACTTGTTCCTCCATTCTCACCTCTTCTTGTGCAAGTTCACGCGTCAGGTCAGATACCTGGCTCATCATGCCGTGAATCTTCCGCTAAAAGCAAGTTTTATAAGAGTCAAAAAATGATTTGACGCTAGAAAAATCTCGAGCAAAGTGTTTCTGCTCTCACCTGTTGGGATGCAATTCGTTTTTCAAGTTGTCCTCTGTCTTTAGCTTCTTCCTTTCTCCTATCACACGTTTGTTGAAGTTAGTATTAAAGCCTACGTTTCCGTGGATATCAACAATGACGGGAAACTTTTATCAAGTACAAAATCGACGCGCAACCAGTATTTAGCGGCGCTAAACTTTTTTTGTAGAACAGCGGTAAAGTTTTGTAGGAGAGCATGAAGGCACCAAGGCCAAACACATATGCTCAAGGTTGTTCTAGGCAACTTCAATAATTCCCTCACAGGAGTTAAACGAATATCTTTGCAGCTCGTACAATTTATAGATGGAATCAGAAAATGTAGCTTATCTGTGCAAGCCGGTCATTACTTGTCCTCCACCATCTTCTCCAGACAAGCGAGTTCGACTCTCTTCTCGTCCGTGGCTCTCAGGACGTTTTTCTCCGTTACCAAGGCCAGGAGCGACTTGGCATCGAGGTCCGCCAGGTCGAGCGTAGGCAAAGTCATTTGGAGAACCACCGTCACCCACTCGGCGAGCTCTTCACAGGAAGGGAACTGGAAGGAAAAACAGACATTACAACTCTTCTTCATGTTCAAGGAGCCTGATTAAACATGAAGCTTCACAACTTGGGTTTATTGCATTTGAAAAAGAAACCCACCTTGTTGAGTTCAGCATGCGCTACGTCCCTGGTAGCAGACGCCTTTTTCAGGGCCGCCGTTTCCTTTTTCAATGCCCGCTGCGCCTCTTCCAGGTTTCCCTGACGACAGAAAAGGACGACTTCGATCAATAAGCGACCAGAGAACGTGATAGCAGTCGAGCAGCAGTGAGAGATAAAGATATTTACCTGCAGTTTTCCAATTAGCTTCTCTTCTGTCATCTTTCTGATGAACTCCAAGTCGCCCGGTAGCGGCTGATAACCCTTCATCCCTTTCAGCATGGAGTCAGGGTACAAGACGTCTTGGGAGTTTTCTGGACAGACAAGAATTTAAAAAAACAGAAGGAATCAATTAAAACAACCCTGCAGTAACGACTGCAGCTTTACAGGCGTTTGTGTGAGACTCGCCGTCGTAAAATTTAATCAGTGGATGTCATTATCGTGCAGTGTAAAGCCGATTAAGTAAATTAAGTTCAACTCATAATTATATTACACCCCAAGAGCTTGTTTTCCAAGGAAATACTTAATTAACCCATATGATGTGCAAGAAAACTTTAAGAAGAGCAGACAATGCATTTTTGTGGTGTTAAAACAATCAGAAAATAATAAGTTCCACAAAAGCAGTTTGAAAGAAAATCTGAGCTGGAGTCAGCACTTAAATGAAACATAATTTCTGGGATTTAATATGAACTTGCATCACTTTTAATCCAGTTTGAATTATTTATATTGCATTCAAATCTGCAATCCTTTTTATTTGCAATTTGTTTCCATGCAAATATTTGAAAGAGGGGTTTTAAATAGTTTGAATTTATAAATATATGGACACAACAAGGTAGCAGCTTCACAACTTGGGGAATTTGGATCCTCTGAGGAACATGTGGGTGCTGAAACCATTTTTGTACCTGTTCTCGTCTCAAGGCTGTTGAAATCAAACGTCCCCTTCTCGTCAGGGATCATTTCCTCTCTGCTCCCTGCCTGTGGCAAAGTGAGAGGATGACAGATTAAATCATGTGCAAGAGAATAAAAGTAAAACAGAAAAGATATCTCCACACATACCTCCATGTTCTGCTGTGGCTCCACCTGATCTTCATTGTCCTCATCACAGAAACTCAAGTGTCTTACTACGTCCACCTGACGAGGGGGGGTCCTCTGGAGCTGTCGACCTGATGGGATGCGATTCCCTTTGTTGTCAAACTGTCTCTCCGACATACCTGGGGCTTGTCTTGACTTCAAAAAGCAGAATGAGCTCCAGGTTTATAAGCACGCTGTCTGATTGCTCCTCCCTCCTCCTCATCACTGCTTCATCATTTTCACCTGAAGCTGACGACTCCTTCTTCTCCTTCCCACCAGTAGATGGAGACAGATTCATTCGAAGTGTAACCTCACATCTTATATTGAGGCCTCGAGGGCAGTAAAATCATTCAAATGCACTTTTTTAATAAATTAAAATTAAATAATTGATAATGACAATAATGACAATAATGAAAAATAGTTTTTTATTTCCCTGAGTAATAGATACAAAAAAACGTCCAGAATCACATCAACACTGTCAGATACAGAGTCTTCATTCATCAGGGATGTGATATCAAACAAGTGCCACTTTCTGCAATAACCTCCGAGTCAGACAGACAGGCAAGCAGATAGACAGGCAGGTGTCCAGACAGACACACGGGTCCTGATACAAAATAGCCGGATAGCCAACCAAAACCCTGTCTATTTTTAACCCGGCGGTTTCACACTGCCAGGGCAAAGCTCCAGGAACTCTAGAGGCGAGTGCTGAATCGTAAATACCTCTGTTTTTAAACTGTCCGCTCCCATGATGCCCGAGGTGCACAGGAAGGAGGAAGAGGGTCAGGGAGTGTGGCAGATAGTTTAGTTGCGTTGTGACGCTGTCTTTGGCGCGGTCGAGTGGAAAACATTTGCATGGTTTTACATTGCGGCTGATAAATCATGCCTCAATAAAAAAATCTAATTAAAAATGACTTGTCTCTTCTCCCTCATGCCGGAAATTCCTCCCGGGTGTAAGTATCCCTGTCTGACGTGCGTCTGTTATGTCAGTGGGCGGGAATGTTACGCACATGGTCCTCGGTTTCCTTGGAGAAATGTTGACAGGAATCTCCTCATAGAAGAAGAAACAAATGTGTGTTTGGTTTTGCGACCTTCAAATCAAACAGAACATTTAACATAGAGAAACCAATGTGGTGCACAGGTATCAGTCTAAAAAAGAGGGGGAGAGAGAGAGAGAGAGAGAGAGAGAGAGAGAGAGAGAGGACAGGTGCTCCGACATCCTGACAAACTAATGGAAGACAGGTCTGAGGTTTTAACAGTGAGAAGGAAGGACAGTTTGGTGTTTACTTTTTACACGCTCTGAGAAATACATGATACAGGACAGTTATTTGTACTCTTCAACCAAACGTCTAAAATTAGTGTCACGCGGCCTTGTGATGAGGTCTCAGCAGAGATGGATGGGGGTCCCCTCTCATCTTGGGGCCCCCACATTTCCCTTCCTGCTAGGAATACTAATTAATGACTAACTCCTCTGATCCATTTAGCAGCTATGTGAATCTTTTGAATACGTCACATATCTTCCTCTCTGGGGTAATGTTGTTATATTTATACATGTTCTGATGCTACAACCAGCTTATATGTATAGTATGGAGGTAGAGATATAGAATGACTGATAGTATTCTCACATGGGCAGAGACATGTGCAATATACATGTCCAAATCATGAACACACACACACACACAGGCACACATACCCACTTACACACAACCATGTGTGAGTGATGAGAGGCTTGTTGGAAGCTTCCAGGCCGGCACCTTCTGTCTCGCCGCCCTTGGAGTTGTCAGTGAGGTTAATTTTGTGATGTTTGAGATTAGTGACCAGTGTGAAGTTAAAGCAGGCCTCAGACCAGTCTGGGCTTTACACTGGGAAATCTCTGGACTTGACAAGAAGGTAAGTTTTGTGCTCAGGTTTCCAGTAACCTGGCCTTAGTCTTGAAATCTACAAATTCACTTTGCCTGCCTGCGTTTTGAGCAGCACAGGCTGTATCTTTGCCTCCATTACATATAACATGTCACCACATGTGCATATAGTTTCATTACATACATACCAACAGCTAGTTTTATTAAATACATACCAACAGCTGCCACATTATATATATATTCATATATCAGCATGACATGGCCGTAAACCTTCTCCATCAGTGGACAGTACCTCAGCTTAATGTGTGTAGAGAATCTAAACACTGTCATACACAAACAAATACAGACATTCACACTCATTTGGGCTTTATTTACACATGTTATCATGAAATTACCCAGTGGGATCATAAATATCATCCATCACAATATAGTCTTCACGGACATTGCACTGTAAAGGGCTCAGAGCTGTTGGACTAGATATATGTAGCAGCAGCAGTGTGGACTATAATGGACTATAATCCATGCAGAATGGCAACATGAATACCAGAGATTTACAACAAAGTGCCACTGAGGGCCAAGAATAAAGATGTAGGAATAAAACCTTGCACGCTCTTTGTCCTGCGTGCAATATGCGTATCTATTGTTAGTGTGTAGTTTAACGCACAGACCCATACACGACACATGCTGCAGTTTTGCTGACAACACAGCTTTTTATTGGGGCTGCATCCAAACAAACCGAGTGCACGCTGGAGTTTGAGTGCAAACCATCACCATTCCAGTCTTCAACTTCTAAAAAGAGTTTGGTGCATGGGGCCATGCTAGGGGGGTGTCTGATACAAAATGTGTCGCTGCTGCTGAATAAATGTACACAGTTTTTCTTGCCACCATTGCCTGCATTGCAGTTGCACTGACCCTGCATGTACCTTTTACTCGTTTATTTAGTTCCCACTTGAGCTCCTGTCAATCATTCCTCAGTGAGGGCAGATTTTTGTGTCGGCGAGCGCAAACTCTTGGAATTGCAAATAAACTCTCTGACAACCTCAAACAATAGTCAATCACCAATGATGTGATCACCAGCTATGTTTTAATAACTTTTTAAGGTTCTTAGATATGAGACTCTACATTCTGCATGGAGGCATGTTGCAGGATCTCCGGTCTAAAGGGAAATAGGCCGGCGCTGTTGACGTGCAGAGTCATCTTAGTGGCCCCGCCCACACCTCGAGGAGAGGAACCACTGACAGCTGGAGTCTTGATGCAATTCAGGTCACGAACACACACACATACAAAAAACAAACACATTCACACAAATCAACAGGTTCCGTTGTTTACCTTGGTGGGATATTCATCTCGTCCTAACTCCACTTTGAATAAAAGCAGTTTATTTTCAACCCCTGAATGTCTTCTCAAGCCGAACAATGCCCATAACTGCTCTGACGTCTGCTGAGGGGCTTCTGGGACTAAAGGTCTTGACGCTGCATCAGAACGTAACCCAGTTAGAGTCAGGGCACCTATTTCTGGTGTAACCTCAGCCCGCTCCAAGGTGAAAAATAAATAAATCAACCTGAGGAACACCACTGATATTAAGCATCACCGTCTGTTTACAGGTCCCGGGGGGGGGAGTGCTGAGCCAAATTTGAGGCGTTCTCTTTCAACATCGAAACGACAACAAATTATGTTGTGCAGGCACTTTTACGCATGAGGCACATGAATGCAATAACGGACTATTACATGAAGATTACAAAATGCATAACAAAGCAGTATCTGTTAGATTTTCTTTAATTTTCTTACCAGCAACTGATATAATGTCTAAATTCCTCTCTAGATATTTCCCCTGCCACCGCCCCACCCCACCAGCCACTCACTCTATCTCTCTTCAGGGACAGTCACACACTCTCCAGGGCTCAGTCCTCTGTCGACTGCCATATGGTACCGTCAGAGCCCTGTTTGAGTGTGTGGGAGTGTATGTGTGTGTGTGTGTGGGAGTGTGTGTGTGTGTGTCTGTGTAGAGGGTGGGCAGTCGTGGCTCAAGGTGTCAGGAGAGAGGGTGGTTTAAATTTAACTGCAACAGGGCTGATATCTGCATGGCAGGTCCTGCCTCACCCCCTCTCCTCTCTCTCCCTCTCTCTCTCACACACACACACACACTCACACACACACACACACTCACTGACTCCCACACACACACTGTCTGTCTTCACAGTCCTCATCACACACACACACACACACACATACAGGAGGAGCAGCAGCAGCAGCAGCAGCAGCAGCTCCTTCAGCCGGTCAGGAGAGGCTCCTCTTCACCACCTGGATTGTAGGAGAGGCCAGCTGAGGACGCGACGGCACAGAGAGATAGGGACGCTCACCGTCTGTGGAGGAGAGAAGAAATAATCACAGTGAGGATAAAGCCTCATCCGAGCCGGCGGGCTGAAGGAACAGTCAGTGGCACTGCAGAGGCACAACAGCACAGTGGGCTAAAGCTTTGCTGCGAGAGGTAAGGCTGGAGCTTGGAGAGGCTGTGTGTGTGTGTGTGTGTGTGTGTGTGTGTGTGGGTCAGACGTTGACTGATGTTCATCTTTCTCATTTAGAGGCACATATGCATATGTGACAGGTTGCATGCCTGTGCCATGTTGGGGTCTCACCTGTCTGGTAAATGCAGAAATCACAAAATACAAAAAATCCTTGGCAATTGCAAAGTCTTTTTTATAAATCAACTGATCTGTCTATTTTAAACACTGTACATGATTTTGTATACATTCTGAAAAGTTGTGATTTGTCTGTAATTCCTGCAGAGCCACAGCTCATCACTATGCACAGAAGCTTAAATCACAGACGCACGGACATGTCTGAGTTGAGTGGATTTGCAGAACACAGAGAGTGGGAGCTAATCTCCGTTGTGGCGGCTTTTCAGAAAGATTAGAGCTAATAAGACAGACACAGAGATTAGAGAGGAGACTAACGGAGGCTCTTGGGTGTCCACGGGGAATGATCTTAATTTGATCTAATTGGATTGAATTTATTTTTGCCAAAACATCTAAACTGTTGGATTTCCCCGACGACACAGGTTCGATTCTCTTTTCTTTGCTGTAAATTACAATTTGCAGATGAGGTGGTCAATATCATAATTTGCCCGCCACGTCCAAGCTGCAGCGATAAGGGTGGACGCCGGTGCTACCCAGCGGTGCTCATTGGTCAAAGCTCTGGGAATTTCCAAAGGGCAGCGTGTCCATGAGAACCCACGGCGGTGTCATACAGTGCAGGGAGGACGTGCAAGGGAGGGGAGGGCCGGCAGGGGGGGTGGGGGGGGGGTCGAGTTACCAGGGCCTGCGCTCATGTCTCAGTTTGGTACTGGGAGGAGTGGGAGAGCGAGAGGCAACAGTCAAAGGTCAGGCCTATAGAGCGTTTTTCGCTTGAGCGGAGTTCCACCGCCGAACTCAGACGTTATCATTTTACAGTACGACTTAAAAAAAGACAAAAAAATACCAGAGCTATTATCACGTGCTCAGACGGGGTTGTCCTGCGCTGGCCTGTGCAGTCTGATGAGGTGTCGGTATGCGGCGGTCAGCATGGAGAGATATTACCGAGAAAAGGATTAGCATGGCTATCGAAGCTCATCAGCATGGATTATGGTTTGCGGTTCCCTGTAGATTATGAGAAAGAAAGTCTACAGTTGCATATATGGCTTGAAGACAAATTTACTTTTCTCTCCACTAGGATAGAGATATTTTAGATTTGGGGCGTTTTGTAAGCAGAAGATGTCACCCTTGGTTTTGGGAAGTAGTCGCCTATAATTGTCTCTGACATTACAGAGATTGCAACACACATAAAGCGATCAGCAGGTGGAGCGGCATTCCTCCGGGACTCCCACACGCCTTCCCCCTGGGAGTAAATATTTGTGCTGACAGAAGGACCCCTGCGCGCCTCCAGATGCAGCTTTAAAAGGCTCGGGATTTGGTGCGTGACGAGAAGTGACAGGCTAATCTGTTTAAGCAAGTACAGTAGCGGGGGGGTGTAGAGCCACGGCCTTCTGGTGCCGGTAATCTGCAGATCGGCAAGTTTAGGGGGAATTCGGTGTGTTGGGAGCCTCAGTTGAAGTGGAAGTGGGGTGTGACTCCCTCGTTGGGTTGCATTGTCTATGACTGCATCTTGTGTGAGGGCAAAGGATGATGGGAATGCTCTTCATCTTACTAGTCCTTAACATGAAATCTATTTTAACTGCACGTATTTTTGTTTTTTTCCACTTACAACTACGATAAGAAAGAAAAATGACTTTGGATATTTCATCTTTTGGTATTTTACAGAGATCTGGGTCGGGGTTATGGTTTAAATTTAATTTTGGCTGGTCAAATATAAAGAAGCAATAAGTTACTGATCAATATCAATCAAATGAAACATGGGGACCAACAGTATCCAGCCAATGTCGTGAGGTCGCCGTCAGACACTTTGAGAAACAAAACCGCTGCATCCTCCTGCGAGCTCCTTGTCTCTCGGTGTGACTGACAGTTTGAGGGTAATGGGGCAGAGATCATTAAACAACACACACCAACACACACACACAGACACACACTAAGGCACCTTGAGCTTCGCCAGCTGGAGCTCGGATTAGACGGCCTGGCTCGGAGGCTTTATCGAAGGTGTTTGATTCGTCATTAATGGGGTGAGATCAGTGGAGCATTTTAACATGAGAGTTGGACTTGAAGCTGGACTTTACAGTTTCAAGTAGTCATCCGGTGAGTTAATCGCTGGAGTAGCGCGGCGGCACAGCACCACCGAAATTCCCCTGACCGGCTTTCCCACAAGTTATTGTTCTCATATTTCTATCCTGTCTGGACTCATCGCCCAGTCCCACAACACGAGGGGACGCACGGCGAGAAGTTCATGGGTCGTAACTGTCATTCCGCCATGTCTGACATGCGGTGGCTTTTGGCAGCCTGCTGATGTGCCCTTGAGCCAGACACCTAAGACCCTCGTGCTGAGAGGAATCGCGTTTGCCCGCAGGAATCAATAAAGTAAAGCAACTCGGTTCGAGGTTAATAAGGATTCCTGAGCCGTCTCTCCCCGAGCATTAAATTGCACATGGCGTTTTTACTGTTTTGTACATTTAAAACGGATGGTCTCATTTCCATTCAGCTATCATCAAACTATCCAGAGCTAATATTGTTTTACGATTGGGCGTAGCTGGACTTTGTGAATCGTTTGAAAGAAAGACAGGGGGCTGAGGCTTTTCAAGGACGAGGAGCAGACGCTGTGTAATTCGCCTTTTGAGCTCGGCCAAAAAATTAAGCATCCATCAATGAATTAATAGCCACCAGTGCACTCAACACATATTTAAAAAGATTTGCAGGTAACTTCAATAGCTAAAACTAAATTCAAATCATATAGTGTTCTGGTAGGAGCCTTTGTAGCTTGAGGATGCAAGGACGCGTTTGAAGGAGCCTTTTTTCGAAATGGAACAGTCTGGTCTAGTAGGCCCCAGAGTTTGGACACAACCTTTGACAGGAGGTCAGCAACGAACCAAACCTTTGTTTGTTCGGTTGACTTTGGTGTTGATGGGACTGGTCATAGCGTTGAAGTGGGGTCGACCAGTCCAAGAAGACTGGGGACCGACGGACACATGGAGCGGTGGCTTGTTTCTATCGCGGGGGTCCTGTTTCTCACACGGAATACCAGCCACTCGGAGCTCTGGGAAAAGAGCACTATATATACCGAGTGCGGGGGAGAGAAACTGCAGTGTTGTCCAACATTAGCCTCTCTCGCTATCTCTCGCTGCCTGACCTGCGGCCCTCTGCTGCCAAGTGGAGTCAAAATAAGTCGACCCAGATCAGTTTGTCCGGCGGGGCCGGGCACTGACAGATCAGCTGGATTGTGCTTTCGCAGAGGCTGTTCCCATATGAGCAAGTGAGGACATACAAACAGAGGGGGCTCGGAGACAGATGGCGATAAAAATGGACGAGGGAGGACGGCTAGTAGCACTTTATTTTGAAGTGCGGAGTGGAGTACAGTTTCCAAAAATACATCGTCAGCTCAACCTGTTTGCTCTGGACATCACAGTATAATGTCTCGGTTGATAAAACACACTGGGGACGCTCGTTCCATTATCTTTACATTGCATTTTACTGCAGACACCTTCCTCCAGCAGGCACTTCCCCCCCCCCTCAGGTGCATCCCGACCGCAACAGCTCGACTCTGGGCCCGTAAATAATTCACACGCGTATCTTCAAGCCAGTAGCTGGGCCGAGGTTACACTGTGATTTGCTGCAATGCACTGCTCATCTCTGTGGAAGTGTATAAGTGAGTAATGCCTGTGCTGCGTCAGCGCACCACGGGGCATTGGTGATGGATGGCTGCATGCGCTGCATTACAAACTATCAGCGGGGGACGATAGCTCATGTGTGAAAACTCGACGTGGTGGGAATCGAAAGAAAGCTGCACAGCCGCACAAATCAATGAAGTGGCTTTGAAGTTTAATTTTGCTTATTGCAAATACGACTCAGATGCTTTTTTTTTAGATCTCAAAGGAATAGATTTGATCAATCTGGAGAATCTGTTCTTCTCAAAATCAACACACCTGACATGAGGCATTTTCCCTCCTAACACACAGCACTTCACATCAAGGGGTGTGACGAGAAAATAAGAGATAACATGAAGAAGGAGAAGGTATGTAAAAGAGCAACTCAAGGTCCTGTATCAATGTGATACAGATTTATCTCTTGCTGAGGGGCTGGAGAAAGTGACTTGTGGCTGTGGCTCAGGAGATGGAGCCAGAGGGTCAGTGGTTTGAACCCCGGCTCCTCCAGTCTGCATGCTGAAGTGTTCTTGGGCAAGACACCGAACCCCAAATTGCCACGGACGGCTATAGCGACACTGTATAAGTTATATGTGAGAGAAGCGCTGTATGAATATGTGCTTGAATGGGTGTATGGGATTTGAAAAGCACCATTTACTCCCATTGTGAAGTTATGATTTGAACGATACGTAAAATGTAAACAGATTTACCTTAAAAGTGTCAACAAAAATAAATCCACTGGATAAAAACTCAAACTTCTGCTGATTATAACAAAATAACCACTTTCTTAACACGATTTTAATATAAACGTAGGGACACAACTTGTTATCGGAACAATTTATCACCAGAAAAAGAGTATTTCACACTTGGCGTCTTTTATCATCATCATCGCCTGGATTTGTGAGCGTGACACAACCTTTACTTTATTTAGTGCCGCTGTTAATTATACCACGAGGGTCATATGAAGTCAGATTCCACCGCGAGCTGTGTGACGGCACTAGTGCTTTCCATGACGAGGCAATAAACTGTCACGGTCATGTGGAGATAATGACGTCCGCAGCTGCCCGGCGCTCTGCACGCAGACAGGTGACCATGTACGCTGGGGTTTGTCTCTACATGCAAGAGAGAGCATGACGATAGTATAAAGTTGTGGTCAGGTTAATTCGATTTTGAGAATTAATGATCATCATTTGAACCTCATGGTAGAAGTTGGATCAATTGAACCCATGCAAAGAGCGGCTTGTTCTCCACGGCTGCAGCTTAGCTTCACATGTAGCCACACATTATGTAAACGAGACCTTTACATAGTCCCCCGTCCGCAACGTGAACCAGCTCTCGTCCCTCCGCTATTCCTGCATTGTGTCCTCAGCCGGGGACTCGGCCTCGGTTGTGAAATTCTCCGCATATGTAACATGATTGGATGAAGCCACACAGGTGGCGGCCCGGTGCTAAATGTGTGCCGCAGAAACAGAAACACAGCGAGCGCCTATTGTTTCCCCCTCTCTGTTTGCCGTTGCTATAGGAATGGACTCGGCCGAGATGAGACCAGCTTAGCGTGGCTCGCTGACTTTGCGTGGCTTTTGCATTTCTCAACGACAGGGTCAATTATCAGGCTATTTTCTGACGACCCACAAACATTTCCCATCGTCCCCTCTTCAAGGGATAGAAAGAGTGCAGAGGTGGAAAGGACAGGAGTGCTACAGCGGTGAGGAATGACGCTCTAATTTGCTGGATGACACATTTGTCTTTAGACGGGTTCCATTTGTACAGAGTTTGTTTGTCAGGGCTGCTGCAGTCAGGGTGGGATGAGGCCTGATATGAGTCATAAGCAGCGCAGGGGGCCAAAGACACAATGAGACGAACTTCAGCTTGAGGTGGTTCATCTTTTCAATTGAAAAACAACCTTGCATCTTCTCTTCAGCATTTTTTTTTGCACCAGGGCCCGAAACACAAAGACTCAACCGTCAAACTCATCCAAACTGAATTCATTCCGAACCAGCTACCTGCGGGAAAAAACTTATTCTTCACCTGATCCTGCAGCGATGACTCACCCTGCAAACGTGGTACCGAACAATGCAACAGAATCACAGCACTGCTCGTACAAATGAAGCACAGGAAACATGACTCAGCGCAGGGAGAAATGCTGGTCTGCTGTTTGGGAAGCAGCAAGCACGGCAGCTGAATATTAAGAAAGCTGAAGACAGAGCCAGAGAATTGCATATCGGAGGGGGGCGGGTACACTGGGACGCACTCTGTCTCCTGGGCATTAGTGTGATGCCCCAACACCAACACTTTAAAAGCATTTCCTATTCCCCTTTGTTTAGGTTGGATTGTATAGTTTCCAGTCTTCAACAAGGTTTCGATCGACAGCGATAATCACAAAATAAAGACGTGCAGCTCTTAAAGTGACTTTAATCAATATTGAGGTTGCTATGGTGATGAACCTGCAGAAAATCTCCCAATTCTGCATGTCACCCTCTACAGCCTCTCAGCCCATTGTTTTGGTTGGAAGATGAAGAGCCGAATATTTGCTTCTGTAGTGGGTGGAGACCCAAACGGAGCTAAAAATACAGAACAAATATTGGATTAACGTTAATCTGTCAACAGGATACATGATGACAAATGTATTACAATGTTGCTCCGTAACTACTGGATGTGTACAGAGCCGCCTGTTTGCTTTCTCGTCAGCATCGTGTTTACGGATTGATTCCACTGCCCCCAAGTGGCCCCCAAAAAAATCCAATCCAAAGGCCCTGTGACCCCAAATAGTTTAATATAATTGACTATTAAGTCAATTCAATCTTAGACTTGTTACGAGCCTAAGGAAGCAGAGTTTACTTTCTTAGCATGTTTTATATATTTCTTAAGTTGAATGTGGGAGTTGCATCCACAAAGAGCGATATTATGGGATATCTGCAAACTAATTAAGCGTGTCTACACAAACATGTCCTCCAGGGATATTCAAAGAAGTTGTGAGTGCAAAGCAAACACAACATGTACAACAACAATCTAACAAGCTTCACAAACATCAGTTCCTTCAGACCCATTAATCATGTTAGAATCTTTAATTCCGCACACATAAATTTGTTTGCAGAAGACGAAGAGACAAACACAAAACTGATAAAGTGTATTTCCCCATTCCGGTCCTTTAAACCTCGATCTCTTTGAAATATAGGACGAATGCATCTCAATTACAGGCCGGCACCGCTCCGTGGTTTAGGCCGATATTTGGAAAGTACCTAGCACTTGATAAATAAAACCTTGGCAGCAGAAGCACAAATGTAGCAGACCACGGTACGATCCCTCAGCAGGACGTGGTCCAACACCACTCGGCACCTCGTCTACTCTACAGTGCAGGGGATTGGATGACCACTAATTTTAGCGTGGGGCTTGTTGGCCGCTGGACAGTTTGGATTACAGGCACACAAAAAAAGAGGAGGGGCATGTAACAGTCACTAACTTGGGCGATAACCAACAATAATTATATTTCTGCTTCTTTTGTAACTTGATATTTTATGATTTTGAGGGTTTCTCTTTCAGGCCCCATGCAAAAACAAATGTAATCTACACACATTAGGTCACTGTGACCTTGACCTTTGTTCACTTAAATCTGAATTGTTTTTGAGATGTCGTGTTCAGAAGAATGAGACATATGGACGGACAACCTATGGACACATTCCCACCCAATTGCATACTTCACAGGCACGAAAACAAAATAGAATATATGGATATCAAAAACATCAGTGCATGTTTCCAGATGGACTCCACTGCATTCACTTTTAAGCTCTGCTCATTTGATCAGAGCCAAACTGAACAAAGCATCGTGAACAATCTCAGGATTAAATTGTCAAAGCGTTTAATATCACGATTTGTGACACTGGGGATATCTTTGTTGTGTTCAATCCATTTTAAATACGTTCTTTATTGTAGTAACAGTAACACATGGACTAAAACCACTTCGGCAGAGTGATTCTTTCAGTAAACGCCAGCATGTGTTTGTGTGTTTGTATCTGAGAGTGTTTCTTTGTGTGCGCTTCGGGCAAAGTGACAGCATGTGGACCAGCTGATGGATGCTGTGACCCTGTAATCCACTACTGTCACTTCACAAATGGACGAACGGACCTGGGATAGCTCCGGTGAATGAGTGACTATCATCTTCAGCTTTTTTTTCCCCATCTATCTCTTTCCCCGAACACTGTCTAGGAAACATGAGTGACAAGATTATTGTTACTTGTCTAGGTCAGTGGTGAACTCGCAGCTTGTCTTGATGGATGAAGATGTCTACGTGGCTTATTTGACCACAGACCGCAATTACTACAGACAAACTCACCAGCTGATGAACCCTATGACTTTCTAATCTGCTGTCAGGCCTCAGTGTGATGCCTCAAATCTCAGGTTACCTCCAAGCAGAGGGTCTCCTGCATATAATGGCACAATCCATTGTGTTCATTGAAACCAAAACATCTGTTAAAGCAATATGAGATAAGAAATGATAACTCCCTTTTGATTGTGGAGTAAAAAGATCTCAAAACACAAAGAAAGCATCCGGTTCCTTGAAGCAACACAATAAACTACACTAACAGATTGGAACACCACAGCATCTTATTCTGATCAAAACACTTTCACCTTGTTTTTAGTTGTATGAATTGTAAAGTCTTTTTTCTACTTGGAGGGTCAACTGTTGTTATTTCTTTGTTATGTTTTGTACTTATTTTTTTGCCACTGTACTATTTCCTCTACCACCTACAATAGCTTTTATACCCCACACACACACAGATAAACACACACACACACACCTCTATAACCTACTCGCTAATGAAGCTGAGCAGCATCAATGAGAGTCCAAAAGCTCCAAAAATGAAAAAGTGCTGCCCTCTGCTGGCTGAACCGGGCAAAGGTTCTTCAATGGCGAGACCTCTAAATGACACTGGAAAACAGACAGGTTAAAATCACAACTAATACTAAGACAAATTATCTAGGACAGGATTTTTGTTTAAAGAGAAAAAAGTAAGTGTAAAGAATCAAGTTTAAAGATTCAAGCCATATTGACTTTTGACTTGAGCGTAAAGGACCAACACTAGGGTGGAACAACCCCTTTCCTGATGCTGTATTGGACCTGGAGGGTTCATGATATGTATATATATGAATCTGCTCATTGTTCCTGCAGAAAAACATCTAGAACAGAACTGCCCCAAAACACCTCCAAATCCAGACATTGCAATGCAAAAGTTCCACAAGTGCCATTTATGAACTGTAAATAACTATGATACAATTGATATTGTTATAGGTGGGAACCAGCTCTCATGAGTGTGATTGAAGTTGCACAACAGCACAAACAAATATGGCCTTGCTTTAAGTGAGACGATTTGGCTGGTTTAGTCTGGATGTGGTCATCAGTGAGTACGTGTCTGGGATCCAGCAGAGAGGATCACAGTGTTGCCTCTGTCAGGGGCTTGTATAGGTGATTCGTCTTCTTCCCCGGTGGCCTGGCTGCGGTGAGCGTCCATTTCAGCTATTCGCACCTTCCTTCCATCGGATCTGTCTGGATGTGCCCCGTCACGCTGGGCACACGGGGCACCTCGAGAGGGGGGGCGGGGGGGCGGCAGGAGGAACGAGGGGATCAGATTATGCTTTTAAAAATGTTCCGAAAGATGGTTGTTAATCAAGAGGAGAATTTGACTCTGATGTTTGTGCGTCGCTTCATTTTATCTGGTCTCAGAGGTTTTCCTCTCCCCTGCATAAAAGATACAACTTATTCTCTGTTCCTCTCTCATAGTATTTACTCTGATTACAGATACTGGATATTTATTCTAGGAATAATCAAACAGGTTATGTCTTCGGGCTCCTTTCGTTTCTTTTGGTTGCTTGATTTTCTTGTCAGCAGTTTAACGCAAAAGCCCACAGAACAGATTTCCACGAGGACTTGGTGAGTGCATGAGACATGGACCAAGAGGTCACCTTTGGCACCTTTGGTTGACTAGTGGTCTCGCTATGGTTCACTTGCGGTCCAGATACGGCAAACAGGATCAGGTCATTATTCCATGTGGTACGTTGGCTGGATGACAGGGGCCAAATCAGGGCCAACCCAATTTAACTATGTGGGATTTTGCATCTGCACCAGAGACCCTTGACACCTCAGACGAAGCGGATTAACCACAGAATGTAGAGGGTGGTCAGAGCTCGTGTTTGCGATGAAGACACATTGCATCTCTGCAGAACCACACGGCCACATTCCATTCAAACGCTGGCTGTAAATCAAGTTCTGAAGCAGACTGCGGAGTCAGGTGATTACTCACCCTTATGAAATATTGACTAGTTTCGGGTTGAACTGGACGACCTCTCACTTCTGGTTGGCTCCGTGTGACATCCAGCAGCTCCTGGCCGAACTCCCCCCCCCGACACGGAGCGTGGAGCACCTGCAGCCGGAGAGACAGACGATACAAGATATTAAATACACCGGGGGTGTTCAGGACGAGGCCGACATGGGGCTAAACTTAGAGTCGAGCTCTGTGGCTCCAAAGAGCAGCGCTTGGGGAGAGAGGTTCAGCTCCATGTGCGTCATGTTCCTGCTGGGCTGATGCATGAATCAAAACAGCACGACTGGTCCCATTAAAAAATATCAGTTGGGCCCAGTTCTGCTGGAGAGGTCGCCGGAACTGCAGCGCCGCCTGTGTTTGTTTTCACCAGGTTGACCTTGGTGAGTGTGAGGACCTTGGCACAAAAACACCTAACACACACACACACGCACACAAACATACACACGCACACACACACACACTAAAATGCAGCATTTGGAGCCAGCCATGAGATCATGAGAAAGACATCCTCATGGCAACGCTCCTGCACAATAGCAGACAAACAACCAGACAGCACTTGTGTGTTTGTGTGTTTGTGTGTGTGTGCGTGCATGCATTAGCACATTCACAAGGCTACGTGCACGTACGCTTGGCCTCGTTTCATGGTTGGACTTCGGACTTGGCCTCTCACCCCCAGACTGAGAACTCCTTTAACTGTAAACCTGGCAGAGGAAGCTTGAGGACACATCACGTCCATTGTCCCCGGCAGCTTAACATCGTGTTCTGGTCATAAACACTTTGTGATTGGTTTGTTTTGGCTCGGAATGCGTTAAAGTTGCTTGTCTTCCTCCAGAGGTTTTAATGTATCATCCTGAGTTTTACACCATACTTGTCTTATTCCCCACTCCTCGTCAGTCTGTACCCCAGTCAGTTTGATTTATGTTGCTCAAAATCACACATTTGTCTCGGAGACAATAGAGCTGCAACGTTTGGAAAAAACCACAACAGCATTTCTGCTTAATGGGTTTTCAATGATTTAAGTGTCTGACTAATAAAACCCTCAATCTCTAGATTCAGGATTTAAACAAGGGAGAAAGTAATAAAATGAATAAAAAGAAACGTGTGCGCAGAATCCTGCTTGTTCTCACATTAGAGTGGAAACCTTCTCCCGTGCTGGACATGTGCATGTATATGCATGAGCAGGATTTGGGGTCATTACAGCTCCTATTGGAAATGTATACAAGACTAATGGAAACTTGAAATCATCAGTGCACATGGACTGAAAATGGAAAAAGAGACATCTTGTTTCCAGTATTTTCAAATTGAAAAAGGAAAACATTTGTATATCCATTGATTCTAGATTTGTTTGTGAGATTTAATTTAGCAGATTATGGTTTATTTGCCTTCGATAAACCATAATCTGCTAAATTAAACTTTGACTCACTTAAGGACAGTCATGAACATTGAAGGTTTTAAAGCGACATGGCGCCCCCTGCTGAAAAAACTGATGCCCTTCCACTGCTCATTATGGACTCAGTATTTCAGAGTAACTGCTGCGTGATGAGGTGAATTCAGTGTTTCTGCCTTCAGGAGACACCAGAGAGATTCATCACCGCCCCTCCGGACTGGAGGACGGACTCTATAACTGAATTTAGAAATGCAAAGTGGAGCTCGACCGTTGCCGTCTAGGATCCTTGCAGGGTAATTGTGCAAAGCTGACACTCTTAAGAGGTTTCTGGCCAGGGCCAAAGATTTCCTGGGATTGCATCATGGAGCAGAAAGAAAGAATATGCAGGAAAAAAGCCTTTTTAACAGCGAGCAGCTCTGCAGCAGCTAGTCCCTGACACACATCCTGCAGCTTGAAGTAAAGGGGAGCCTTGTACATCTCTGTTTTTCCTCCGGAGTCCATTTTGCAGGAATCACGGCCCCCTCGCCCCGAGCTGTGGACGACTTCAGTGCGGAGGAATTCCCAGACCACTTCTCTCGTTGCTTTACAGTCCAGCGGTGCTAATGCTCGCAGGAAACAACCCCCGACAGCTTTATGGCACCTCGTTCAACCTCGAGGCGGGAATGCTGCTAGGCTACCTGTTGCTGCGGCAACACTCGCACTGTTTGTACACATTTCGCTGTATCTTTCGGGTCTCGGTGACGGAAACCCCTGCAACACAGCATGCAGCTCTCTCACTGTCAGTCTCTGGGGGCTGTTAGCTCCACTGATGCATTTGATATGTTTAAAAAAACCTTTAAATACAAGATTAAACTATTATTTTTACATTCTCAAGGGGAGACACAAGTATTCTTCCAAAAGCTTCCTCAAGCTCTCTAGAGCCACATATTATCTGCCACTTAATGTTATTACTGACACATTTACACACACTATATCCGTCTGCCTATCATTAGAACACAGTTATATTCATGGGTTCTTAAAACCCAAACAACTGTTATGCTAAACGCAAAACTGACGCCCCCTGCGCCAAAAACAACACAATCTATCTGATATTCTTATCAAGCTCATTTCAAGATGTTCTCACGTTGCTCGGCCAAATAAATCCGAACCTCCCACTGAGCCAAAAGGAAAAGGTGGTGGTTTGGCATTACAGGGATTTCTGGCCTCCTCTGCTTCCCTAAGTTTGTTAATCATTGATTTCACTCGCTGTTATTGCTGTCTTCTGTTTTGTAACTTTTCACTCACGGCTGAAAATATAAATCTTTGTCTAGTGGATTCAGAAGAGGTGGAGGCTTTTCTCAGATGCTGTGTGGTATCGAATACGGCTTGAAACCTTCAACTAGCACCAACGTTCAGCTGGGAATCACTGGGCGGCCGTAGCTATAAGGCTTGTGTCAATCCAAGGGGACCCTGTGTGCTCCTGTTCTAGCTCTGGTTTTGAATGATGTGCACAGATGACGAAGTTGCTGCAACATTAATCAGCAGGCAGGAAAGATTAACAGTTGAAACAACCGATTTCACGATGAACTGGTCAAACGTGCATGTGAGGCACTGATGCAAAATCAACCTGGTTCTGAACTCCTCGCTGCCAGAAAAACAACAGACACAATGTAGATAAATATCGTCCCGGACGCCAGGATCGGATATTTGATTTCACAGTCCCTTACACGGATTGCCTCTCCGCATTCATCACACCTGACCAGCAGTTTGTGAGGGAGCGTGGGCCGTCCAATCGGATGATGCGTGGATCAGACTTCCCCCTCCTGCTGCTCACAGTTCCCTCTGATCCAACGCACGCTGGGATCAAAATGAGCATTTTAAACTTGATTTGTCTCCTTATAAAAAAACAGCTACACCCCCTGTGCATTATATATTTTTCATGGTCCACGTCTCAGTTTGAAAATCTGTTGTTTCCCTTGACAGATTTATAAAGTACCATCTTCACAAAGGGATTTCTGGGGATGTTGCATTAAGATTCAAGTGTTTTTCCGATGGCATCTTGCACAGGATGAAAAATGTTGCATTTACTGTAAGAGAAGATTTCATGTGTCCACTGCAGACGACCAGCAGATCCTCCTCAGGATATACTGCCGCTCTAACATCTTTCCCTCCCCTCTCTTCCCTTTCCCTGCTCCCCTTTGATCTGCATTTCTCTTCCCCTCAATCATCCTGACAGCGGCGTGATGTCAGGCTGCAGGAATCCACGCCCGTGATTTGTGTGTGCCTGCGCTGCGGCGGTTGTGTACACGTGCGCATGTGTCCTGTGCGTGTCTGCGGGCTGCTGCTCGCACTGCCAAACTGTCCGCATGGGCCGCTGTGTGCGCGTGTGCGTGTTTGCATGTGCGTGTGTGTGTGTGCGTGTGCAAGGAGTGGAGAGGTATAGTTTTAGTGGCACACCTGTTTCCTCACCTTTCACCCTCCTGCTTTTAACGGCCCTCCCTCCGCTTTACTCCCAGCGCACATGAGAAGTGAAGTCATCACTCAAAGCCCATCCTTGTGTTCATTTGAAAAAAGATCCTAGTGTCCCAGAGAGCGTGTAACTGGTTTGCGAGTTTAGAATCCCGAGTCCAAAGACTCATAGAAAAAGGTTCACAATCATAAAGTCCTGAAATAATAAGCCTAATCGCTTTCCTAAGTGTTCAGATGTGTGATAAAATTACCCAGAGGCCATTATGGACGGACTTCTTGGGCTTTATGAGTTAGCGAGTGGCTGCTTGGCTGAGTGAGTTCATCGCGTTAAATCTTTGAATGAATGAGCCTTTTGACCTGGTAGCTATAGTCGGAGAAACCTCGGTGGTCCCGGGCTAGACTTGTCCAAAGTGCCAAGTGTTTCCAGTAACAGCTTTGCTTTTGGCGTCAGACATTGTCCTCGCCGGGCTTGATGAGAGCACGAGGTAATGGAAGGGCCGAGGGGGGGGAGGAAGAGAGGGAAGGCGAGCGCTCGTGAACGAATAAGCAAACTCTCTTTTTTATTTATATTGCTAATTTTAAACCGTGCTAGCGGACGGGTTGTTGTAGGGATTGTCATGAAAGTTTGTACAGATGTTCACGGTTCACAAAGGATGAATCCTACCGACTGTGGTGATAGATAAATGTTAGCTGTTCGTGCCACAGCATCAACAACCACACATGTTACCGTCCGGCTGAACTGTGATAACTTTGGTGGAGTGTTGGTTTTATCGTCACTTTAGTTTTAGTCTTTAAACTCTACGAAGAACTTTCACTTCACTCGTGTTTAGTATAACTTCCACTTTCAGAAGACAGAAATTTCGAGAAAATATCCATGCTACTCTTGAACCTCAGATGAGATAATCCCTACATTCACGTTTGCAAAAACCTGACATACAAAGTCACAGGTTTGTGCTTGAATGAATCCTTTTGTTGCCTTCGCTGTCAAAACCCAAACTTGAGCCGCCAAGTCCGTTGCATAAGATCTGAGCACCTGTTGATCATAACATCACCTTGTGGCAACGATCCCGCCGAGCGAATGAAAAATGACTGTGCCGAATTCAAACCTGCTCCAACGTTTGCTGCATGGGATTAGTCGGAGGACAAAGCTCGGCTCAGTCGTCTCTCTGGGCAGTTTCACACATGTCACACACCTGTTCATTCACGCTGTTTTTCTGTATTCGTGATGACTTCACACGCACAGGTACAAACATGACACTGTCAGATCCACCGGCACTTTGACATATTTGTTGTCCAAGTAAAAAGATCTCTCTGTCTGAGACATATTAATTCATATATCCGTTTCCTCACCGGTGACAGATTCAGATATTTCATCCGACAAAAAACAGTCTCCGACGTTGTAATCCGAGGTCTCGCGTTACAAATGCTGGCTAATTACGCTTTGCGGTTTGGCGGTCATGTTTTCACCCTCCTCTCCGAGCTGACAAGAAAAACCACACAATGCGGTCATGGTGAAAAATACGAGCACAAACAAGGAACACAAGATTTCAACACAACATATTTAGAGCCACTGTTTTTTTGTTGCCTACTCCAGGAGAGAAAGGCCCGAGAGGAAATTTCCAAACCTATGCCGCGATTTTATTTAGCACCACTGTCTCCAAACGTCTATTTACACCCTGTCTCTATTTAGACTTGGACTGTGTTAGTGTGAAACTGACAGCAGATGCTGGGATGATAACAAAGGGAAATGGGATTAGTGGGATTTTTATCGTATCAGATTGGATCATCAGATTTAGATTAAATCTTGTTTTTGTCACATTTAAAAGGAAAAGTTTATTTTGGATTTAAATCAATGAGCTTGATACGCAAAGCTCATTATGTTTGTCAAATCATTTAAGTGCATTAAATGCATTACAGGTTTCATTCAAATCTTTAAAAATGGGTTTTGAGCAGTGTAACTACAGTTCAACAAATTATTTTCACCTCTGCAAACACAAATCAGCTCATTCCTGGACGGCTCTTGTTGGACATTCCAAGTGTTTCCAGTTTTGCTAAAAGTTTCCAGTTGAAGCAACAAATAACCCAGTTAAGAAACATGGGGACCATCACTCACCGGACGCGCCGAACCTTTCTGGTTACAAAACCTATTCACTCAACTCCCACCACGACAGTAAAGGACTGATTCTGAGACACGTCCAATCCAATGAGAGGCGATTTGTCCTGCCCCCCCCGGTGAACCTTTTTGTGAACTACGTGATGTATTTCTGATCCATCTCGGAGATTCTGCAGATACGTGATACTTGCACATGCAGGAATCCCAGCGGGGCCACGTTACACGTCTGGGACCCTCGGATTTGTTTGCGCAATCTCAGCACCGAATCTGAAACCTCCAGCTTAAATGCACGTTTGTGTCGGTGTGAGTTGATCGACTACATTCTAACGATGCTCTGGGTAAGGTTACACAAACACGGATAGTCCTGTATCTTTGCACGTTGCCTAAATCTGTACAAACACACACACACATACATTCAGAGCAGCTCTGTCTATCGCCCTGTAGCCCAGATCTCTGAGTAAGTCGATGAGGAGTCTGTGTTAGACGGCAGGGAATTACCTCAGCCCCGAATCATGTGGCGCCGTGCCTAGAGTGTTCACAATGCAATCACCCAGCCATCTTTCTTACACATAGCTGTCAGACGGGCCGCACACACACACACACACACACACAGGCTGGACACACACTCCAGGAGCCTCCGACTGGTCGTTTCTGAAGCCTGTGGTGGGATTTTCATTAATGTCTCAGCGGCAAACCATCGACTGGTGCTGGAACAAGTTTTTTCTTACAATTTTAACCATGTTTTCCTTATTCCTTGGAAGGACACTAAGCACACACACAGAAAAATACCATCAATGTGGAGTTGGTCGCCAATATCAGATATTAATCCCATTTAGGGTTAGAAAATTGTATTGGCAGTGGCAGAAGTTATAAAAAGTATGATTTTTACGTGGTAATGGTGGAGATTTGATGTGTTTTAGAATCATTTAGGTTTAACAAGCACATTAAAGTAAAAATAGCAACACCACAGTGTAAAAATACTCAAAAATAAAAGGCCTGCATCCAATATTAGACTAATGTAGATATACAGATGTAATATCAGCAAAAAAATGTTGATTATTACTCATACATTGATATACAAGCTGCAATTTAATGATACATAACATAGAGCTACATTTCAACTACATAGTACTGTTGGGTTGTTTTACTATGCATTTCTTATTTGCTTTTTTTTATTATAATGTCCCAAGTTTTATTCAGATACATTTGATAATCTGCTAAATAACCAGTACATAATAAGTATAGTAGCATAAATAAATTGTTCAGTAGTTAAAATTGAAAGTTCAAGTTTTCATTTATACTAGTTAGTTACATTAGTTGGCACATCGAAAAAGTTATGGGAAACCAAACCAATTTGTATCTTCTCTGTGTATTCATTTTACTCCCATTTATTTATTTACACTCTATTCATTGGCTGTTTGAGTTATTATAAAATCCTGTGACTTCATTTCACAGAGGTAAATACAATTTAATCAATTCTTCTCCAAACAATTAAAAGAATATCTTGCTGGTCCGTGTGAATGAAAGAAAAGCTAACAGGAGGGTGTTTATTGTCGGGAGCGCGTGATTAAAATTGACATCATTATTTTTTCGCGTTGCCAAGTTACAAATGACAAAACAAAAGTGAGTGCGCTGTTGTGAAAGAGCGTCTTCAGCTGGAACCGCAGCTCGGGAGCTCGGCTCGTTGGAAAAGTTTCAATGTGAGTCGAGCTGGATGGATGATGATGTAATGCCTGTGGGCAGAATGTTCTCTCTTACATCAAACACTCAGCAATGAGTCCCAGCATGCTTTTGTTTCTGCTCTGCCTTTTTGGATGTATTTATTTAGTCCAACATAAAGCCGAAAAAAAGTAATAAATGACTTGGCAGAGGAGCTTACAGTTCTCTCGCAGCTTAAAGCGTTTATCTATTTATCATACTTTGATCGAAGTCAGTGAGTCACTGAATGGCCCATTCATAAACCAGATGTCACAAAGACACAGTGTGTACTCCAAACAGACCCTGGTAGGTAGCCACAATGCGTTTGATTCATCGCTCGCTAAGTCCCCTACGCCCGATGTTGCCCCGTTTTTTCCGATCGCTCTCCCGGCCCAAACACATCAGACCACCAATCAACATCTGTAAAACAGACAAAGTGGGTAGACAAGACGAGTGCGGTCGCCCCACTGCCTAAGTCCTCTGGCAGACTGATTTGGCTGCCTTACTCAGAAAAAAAGTTCACGTTCTGATGGAATTCATCAGCCGTGAATAACGTCGGCAGCTTTTTGGGTAATTCGTTGAGCCGGTGCTGAAGCTCCGGGATCTACATGCGTTCTGGCACGTCAGAGAATCTGTGGCGTAATGGCGCGTCGTGGCTGACGTTTGGACGTGATGATGATGACTCTATTACCCCGAGATACTATTTAATAATACGGAGGGCAATGACAACACGGTACTGCTGAGCTGGAGGGATGACAAATGTGGAACTGCAGGTGTAGCGAATATGTTCAGACCTGCAAACACACTCTCTTGCCATTTGAAATCCAGACTATGCTCCTATTGTTGATGAGCCCTGTGCTTGTGTAATACAGTATTGATCTATTTTCTGGTATCCAGAGTCTGTGCACGGGCAGTCCAGGATATGTAGGACATCAAAACTGGGGCCGGTAGAGTGATACTGGCATTCATTCCCACTAATGTATAAATGCTCTGGCCAGAATAATGTAAATAAAACATTTCATCAGTCACAAAGTTACTCCTGGAATGCACTAAACTTCAAGGATAGATTATATTTGACAGAGTAAAAGCATCTGCGTATTTTCTTCTTGTAAGTATTTCTAAGTCAAGGGCGTGCATTCACACTTTGCACTTTATGTATTCCTGTACTGTTTTCTGTTTGGGAAGACACATAATGTAAACCAGAAGACACACTGTGCAGAAACAAGATCATCTCATCCTGTCCTCTTTGATTCTATCAACAGGTAAAAGACCATGCGATCCCGCAGCAACAGTCTGGAGGACATAACCAAGGCCAAGCTGGTGCAGGCGGACACGCGCAAGCGATCTGCCGAACGCGAGGAGCCCTCGGGAAGGGCCGAGCGCCGCAGCCGGTACCGCGAGCCGCCGGATGACACCGGCACCATCCAGCGGAACCACAAGACGGCCAAGAACAGCACCTGCTCCGGCGGGAGCGGCAGCAGCAGCAGCAGCAGCAGCGGTGCCACGAAGGCCGGTCGCAGGGAGAAGGGCAGGGACCTCTCCCGGGATGACCTGGTCTTTCTGCTGAGCCTGCTGGAGGGAGAGCTACAGGTAAAACTGTGGAAATGATACATGGAGGAAAACATGGACGTGGCCCTGAGAACATTTTTGGCCGAGACAGCAGCCCTCAGGCCTGCAGACATGGGCACTGACCCCAGTCAGACATGTAGTCAGACACAGTGGATCAGCAGAATAAAAGCCTGTGTTCATGGACAGCCAACAGCTGAGACAACTTCCTGTCATTCTGCATCCAAGAATCTCCCAGAGGAGTTGTTCCATGATATCAACCAGGCAACGTCTACCTTAATATAAAGTCTGCAGCTTTTCTTGAAGACCGAATCATAACTTATATTGTCCAAAATAGGCTAAATGGTGAAAACAAAGAAACAAAAGGAAAATAGTCCTAGTTTAAGCAGACTTTGATATTATATAAATTACTTGCTGCCACTTGGATCTATTTTTTTCAAAGCAGTGGTGGTTTTCAAACTGATTTCTTAAAGTTTATCAAGTTGAATCTAGCCAAATACGCCAATTCTCTCCAACTGCAGGCCAGAGACGAGGTGATCACAGTCCTGAAGGCGGAGAAAATCGACCTGGCCCTGCTGGAGGCCAAATATGGCTTCGTCACACCACAGAAGGTCCTGCAGGCTCTGCAGAGAGACGCCATCCAGGGCAAGGCGGACGACTTCCAGGAGGACATCTACGAGAGGCCCATGGTTGAGGTAACACCAATGTTTAATTTCTAACTTAAGTATTTGGCATCAGAAATGACTGCGATCAATGACTGAGGGTTTTTTTCTGCCTCCTCCGTCCACAGCTGGATAAGCTGGTGGAGAAGCAGAGGGAGACGCACCGCCGGATGCTGGAGCAGCTGCTGATGGTGGAGCAGTCGCACAAACAGGCCCTGTACAAGCTGGACGACGAGAAGAGGAACCACGGCGAGTTCATGAAGAAGAGCGACGAGTTCACCAACCTGCTGGAGCAGGAGCGCGAGAGGTCGGTGTACTAAGATGTAGACACTTAGGTTACAACCTAGCCTTTGCTGATTGGTCAGGCTCCTATCACATGACAATTCCAAGCGTTGCTGACCCTGTTGTCTTTGCAAACAGCAAACTCTGTGTGTTCAGGTGTTTTAAAGCCGTTTTCAGACATGACCTGCAGATAATATCCAGAGAATTGGGTCCAGACTTTTTTCTAACAGATATTTTAGAGATATCCATCATCTCCTCACCAATCCGGGTGTTTTACGAGTCAATGTCAGCGTGTCTCTCAAAGTTTGAGGGGCCTTTTCAATCATTTAAATCATTTTGTCTTTTCCCTTGACCTTGATGGAGGATGCAGGGTGATCGCTGAATAACGCTGAGACCAGATTGACTTGCTCAAGAGCAGTTTTCAGCTTGTAAAAGAGTGGTCCAGCTCCTAAACCTGTGTAATGTTAGCATTAAATCTAACTTATCCGCAAGATTGAATTAGACAATCAACCCTAGGGAGGTCGATCATTGTTTTTTTAACTTGACTTGGAATCTGTCCTTTATTACTCTTGAGCAAAACCAAGAGTTTTCCTCTCTCTCTGCAGACGATGCAGGACTTTGTCAACAGAATTTAGGGTCCGAGCCGCAATACACAGATAAGATTTACATCCCACAGCTCGGCTTGATGGCAGCGCTGAGGATATTCGGGCGAACCAGAGTGAAAAAGCATAAGCCTGGAAAACTCATACACGGCTACAGTGAGTTTGCATGTCTCTGGCACGGGAGCTCGGAGGCAGCGGCTCGTGATGAGGGGGACACTTGAAAATCAGACTGTTTATGCTGCGGTTGCATAATGTGTTATGATGTGGGGATTCTCTAAACATGCGCGAGGTCTTAGGAATTTATTAGGGTTGCTAGGATTCGTAGTTCCGCCTGGGCTCAGATTTTCATTGTGAGCATATAGTATTTAACTGTATGCCTAAGTGCAGCCTCCCCGAGCTGCTGGCTGGGAGGCAACGTCCTCACACTTATGCCATCAAGCGCAATGAAATACAACCAAGCTGCGTCGAGTGTGCTGTGCTAAGGGCCTCATCCCAGCTGTAAGACCATCTGGGTCACGTTAGGAGGCATTTTGCTCCGAGTGTCCCGGAGTAGGAGACAACTATTTGAGATTACTGCGGGGGGGGGTTTTGACGCGTCCCACAAAGAAGAAATGCTGTAACAGTGACAGGAGCCTGGGTTGAATTTGTCCAAATGGGCGTTTGACGTTCCCAGCTGAGACGGAAACGGCTGAGGCGGAAATACGTCGCACTGATTTCTTCTGAGTGTCACACCAGAGCTTCCTCGGCTTCCTCAGTAACATCACATGTCCTTACACAGACAGTCACATTTATCTCACAGAGGAAACAGAGCTGGACGTCGCCCTGTCACCTATCCGGGACAATCACATCACTGCGCTTTATCCGCAACGCCGGTGTGTTTGAGTTGGACCAGGGACGCGGCGGGACGGTGGCCTGCGCTCCGTCCCCGGGCATGTCAGGAAGGACGGGCTGCCATGAAAAATAGCCCCCCCCCCGTCCAGGGCCGAGCTAATTACCGCGTGAAAAAGGGCGAAGGATTTATTCGACTGAGAGGAAGAAACAACAAAAGAAAGAATAAACCAACCTAATGGCTCTGAGAAGCATCAATCACGGCGCGTGTTGAACAAGATGCCAGATAACCATGGAAACAGTTGATGAGTGTATTTTTTCAAGTTCCAGTGGACTTGGGCATTAGAGCCTGTACAAGGAGTCGGTGTTGAACATCTGCTGTTGTCATCCGTCTCCAGGGGTTGAAACGCAACGTTGTGTATGTAGCTGAGGACTCGAGAGCGTGCGGAGTTGTTAGGTAAACGTGTGCGTTCTGAGTTGTCCTCTTACCTCATTCCCTCCCTGACTTGTTGGTCCAGACAATCCTCACATGAGACATTACAGTTTTTCAGTGCCGCCATATAGATAATTATAAGTTCTGCTATAAGGCTCAGCTCCTTCTTTGTATCTTAAACTTTAACTGTTGCTGTTACTTTGCGTGTAGAGATCGTGTCTCAGAAGTTTTCAGTTGGATATTTATTATTATTTTGATGTTTTTCAGGTTGGGTCTTTATTTCTGAATCAACTTTATCTTACGTTTTACTGAGGGTTGAGGGCACAGGATGTTTCACCTTCTTAAGTCCCATGAGACAAATTGGGATATTTGAAAACCGGGACTCAATCCAAAAGTACCAGTCTGCACATTACCAACTGCGAAACCACAATTTGACATTCTAACAGCTAATACACACCACACAAAACAAGGTGTTAATAAGTGAGCTTTGGAGGTGGTGCTACCTTTGAACAGAGCCCGGGCAACAGCGATGTCACTTTTGTGAGTCTGAGGTTTTTATAGAAAATATGGTTAACATATAACCTGGGATGTACTCTACTGTCAAAACATCAGGAGCTGATGCCGAGCAGGTTTTAACAAGACGGGGAGAAGATATATTTCTGTCGTATAACAGTCCACTGCTCCTGTAAAGATGTCGAGGCAGACATGTCATCAAGACCGCCGCGGGGGCCGGGAGAAAGGGAGAATCCCCGAGGAGCTTAAGTAAACGACATTTTCGTCCTTCGCCCGAGCACAAAACCCAGAGTTTGTTCAGCGGCTTCTGTTCTGCTCCGCGCTCTTTCCAAAACATTATTACAGAGCGCGAGGAGAAAAAAAAACCCCCTGCAAAGCCCAATAAGCTTGGACTCTGAAAAGGGAAAAGCCACTTATCGCTTGTTTGAGGCAGAGCCGAAGCAGCGCTCGGTGTTTTGAGCGCGGGCTGCAGAGTGCGAGCGGCAGCGGGCTTTCATTTCACTCCCTCTGCTAAATGTTGTGTGATGCATTGTAGCCGCATGTAATCATTTCCGTTCACTGGGGCCTGGAAAGCTGATGCAGGGTTTGGAAGCGGACAAAAACTTTTTCTTTTCTTTTATATCTCGAAATGCACACACAAACACACACAGACACACACACAGGCTCAGGCCTCTTATTTCCACCATATTCCGTGCCTGACCTCCTCCCTGGAAGAGCATGTAAAACCAGGCAGGGGTTCGGGGATGATGAACACCGGTTCCTCTTTGATTAATGGTCGATCATGAGCGGTGACCTCATCGCGCGGCGGGCACTGCAGGAGCAGCAGGGGTGTGAGAGCGAGAGCGACATCCTAACCATCCACAGATGTTCCTTTAAACATGACTTCAGCTCACAGACACACACACACACACACACACACACACAGAGGCCTTTTTCATCTTTTGCATGGAACTGAGGGGCAGGGAGAAAACGTCAGGACCACCTGTGTCCTTTGGTTTCATGCAAAGCGTAAAAACAAACAAAAAACCCTTATTGTAACTATACATCATCGGCTGCATTGAACCCAGTGTGTTGATACAAGCCCAGAATCAAACTTCCAATTCATCCTTCCATCTTTACAAAACCTCACAACGCTGACATCTGCAGCATGACGGCATGCAACTTGACCTCTGAATACCAGAGCCCCTTATGATGTAACCTCGTGTTTACCCAGCCAGCTGCTCTGGGATCAGCTCATACCACAGAGAGAAGGGGAAGGCAAAGTGTCTAATGTTACAGAGGTCAGGTTGTTTTTTTACTTACTTGCTGCTGCTAAGTTTGGGTTTTTCATTAGGTTTTTAATAGAGTGAGTGTTCATATTTGGCAGCCGCACCTCACAAACGCAGCCGCACAAAATCATAAACAGGAAAAACGGATTATTAAAAGGTGAAAAGGGCTCAGAACTGGATCCTCATGACCAGCAGAGGACAGGCTGACTATTTTTTTCCAGCTCCGTCTTAATAGAAAAATCTGATTTGTGGATTTGGACACTCTAAAAGTTCCATCTGTTCCATACTGGCTGTGAAAAGATCCTCCGCAACACGATGCCAGCCGGAGAGACGGTCATCTTATTGCAACATTCCCTCCGTGTTTCCCTGGACAGGGTTCACTTGCTGAGTGGCGCTGAGCAAATAGTCAAACAAAGAGGGAGTTTGGTCCCGAAAAGACATGAATAGGCCGAGAGGTAAAAGCACAAGCAAGAATAAAGTAGAAGAAAAAATAAGTTTGTGCAATATTACACACATTTGCACTTAAACCCTTTAAATGTGTTAATCCGAGGAGGAACTAGTTGTGTGTGCACCTCCACCAAGGCCCAACAGTTTCACAACCTTTCACACACTCATAGATATGTCATAACTTTTATCTTCAAGATCCATTTATTACTTCCAGGGAAAACTATGATGAAAATTTCGAAGAATTCTCGAAAGGAAAACTACCAATACTGCATTGTTCCACCAAAGTTCCTGGAAATCGGTTTAGATGTTTTTGTGAAATCTTGCCTACAAACCAACCAACAAAAAAACAGACAGGGTAGGAAACATAACCTCCTGGGTGGAGATAACAACCACACAAAAAGGGAAACAATACAAACTACAACTTCAAACCAAATATTGTATATTTAGCCATCAAATCCACATCCCCTGTTTATAAAATGAATAAACGTGATATACCGTGGAGTCGATCCTGATCTACTTGGCACCCCAACGCGTATGATCATGATTAAAGTCAGATGCCTCGGAGTGTTGGACGTCATTCCGTTTCAGCAAAATCCCGTGACTCACTTCAATTAGCTGTTAGTACTTTCCCATGAAAACACTGAATAATAATTTTTCTGTGTTTTATTACTCAATATATTCATTGTGCAAAATTACGAGGAAGTTCCTACAGTTGTGAGTTTGCTGTGGAAACCAGGCCCGAGCGACGGGAGTAAGCCGTGCGTGTGTGTGTGTGTGTGTGTGTGTGTGTAGGTGAAAGTGTAATTTACCGGCACAGTAAGTGATAATCACCTTTACTGTGCTTTTTTAACGCAGATATAAAAGCACGGTAGCTGCGAGCGTGATACCGCATGACCCTCTTCCTGCGCGTTTAACGATTTGCAGGGCGCGGGCTGTATGTTCATGCCATCTGGTTGACTTAACTGCAGAAGGGGCTGGTGACATCACTCATGTGGATGTGATGGAGAGCATTCCTCGGCGATGCCCTCATTCACCGCCGGGATGCTTATTATCCAGACCTGCCCTGTTCTTTTGCAACGACACACAGCATTTTTTTTAAAGGTTTCTTTTATGAACTGGGCTTTCTGGTTGCTGAGGATCCCTCCTCCTCCTTCTCCTGCCTCTGCAAGTACGAGGCAGGCGGGGGGGGGGAAGAAAAAAAGGTTTTGCACAAATGACAGCAGGACGTTTTCAAGCAGCTGCTCCACTGTTTAAAACGTACGCATATTCCACTGCACGCACGAGCAGGATCTGTCCTCACCTATGCATCGTTAAGATATGATCGCCAAAAACTGTTGGCGAGGAGGCGAAAAGATCGGCCTCATTCATCAAGCGCGGCCGACACGTGATGGTTGAGCTCTTAGCGAAGCCTCTTAAGTCTTCCTCGACTCCTCGGACACCTGTGTTCACCCCGAAAAAGGTTTCCAGCCTCGTGCATATTCCGCATTCCTGCTCAAAGCCAGGTTGGAGCTTTTGAAGTGATAAATGAGAGGATGAGCTGTGTTTGTGATAGCAGAAATTGCCTGCTTAGTTTTAAACCCAACCCCGAGCTATGTTCTAGATCTCCGGTGCTGGGATGTACACATCTCCATCGCGTGTTGTTCTCGAAAGCTATGGGTCAAATGTGTCCTTATATGGGATGGAACGCTCTCCCTGGAGCCGACTATTGTACACGTGACGTTATTTGGATATTTGCAGCTGCACTCTCTGAAGCCCCACGCTGAGGTCAGGAATCACACAAATGTGACACATTCAGCGACAGCTTCCAAACAAACACACAGAACACGCAGTCACCGCTATACAACGTCTCCAAACACGTCACAACGACGCCAGGCTCAACAGTGAGCTTTTGAAAGTCTTCATCACTTTTACTGGTATGGCTCTGAGGCAAGTTTTTTCCAGTTTAACCGAACAACTAAATAATCTAGATTTAAAAGGACACTGCGGTTACTGTGATGGTTTGTGAGGTCTTTGTGGCTGAGTAGCCAATAATGATGAGATGTTTTGGTCTTTATGAGTCAATAACAATGAGATCCAGGAAGTTTGAGCAGTTTAAATGTCCGTAAAATCTAATGTGGGTTATTGTTATCTGTGGTTAGTCGTGGAAAGTCACAGTTTAAAAGTACAATCTTTAACTTCGAGCCAAATTAAAACAAAAGACCTGGTTTGATGACGTCGTGAAGCAGCGTGGGATCATGGGGGAAATCGAACCCGCGGGACACGGGCACAAATTATGCTCCCAGATGAGGTTCATGTGTTCAAGTTTCCTCTACGTCACACAGCAAACCGAAATGAACCATCATCATTGCCATCTTTTTTCTTTGCAATCTGAGGTCTCATAGTGTCATAATAGGTGAGATAAAAAGTACAAAATACACAAAAAAGAGGTAGATGTGCACATTAAAGTTAAAGGAGAAGTTACTGCATTTGTGTTCCCTGCTTTCGAACCCCACCTTTGTTTGGTGTATCTTCACTATCGCTCCCATTTCGTAGGAAAAACTGAGCGGCCACTGACCTAATGTGAGTTCGTCAGCCAACACTCCCTTTGCTGCTTCGGCCAGATAACCAAACACATTGCCCGACGGTCTCCTCAGCATCACGCTCATCCGTCTGAATCCACTGTAACAGGGCTCCTACTCCTTCTCTAACTCAAACCTTAAAGCCGCGCAACTTTATCTATCGAGTGCAGGACGCTGATTTTTTTCCCCCTGTAGGCTGATTTATTTGGAGAATAATGTTTTGCTTAGTCTAAGATCATTCTTGGGTGTAAAGACATGTGTGTCTGAGATGCATTTTTGGCCAGTGGGGCTTTTCTATGAACCTCTGAAGTAAAACAGAATTTTCACAATCAGAGAAGTTAAAGCTGCTTGGATTTGCTCAGATTCTTACAATAAATTAAGTTGTTATCTCAAAGGTTAAAGAAACACGGTAGAGTTGCACTGCAGACCTGCATTCGGCAATGAACATGGGATCGCTGTCCTCCTCTATATCCTATCGTTACCTCACGGATAAGAAATGATGGGACTATATGAAAGAGACAAGGTGCATTAACGCTTCCCAGATGCTCCTTCCACCTCTGCACTGCAGATGCGCAGGTGCCCATCAAAACCAGTGAGAAGGCAGAAGCACCGGTAACGCGGAGCAGACGGCCGCTCACATGAAAGCATAGTTTCCAGGTGTAGCACTCGTACCTTAGAGTGTGCAACACTGTCGAAAAGAGAGATCGCTCCACTAACGTGTGTAAACTGGCTGGTAATTAGGCCCGGGGCGGCGTCACCTCATGGCGTAATGTGATTACATCTCCCCGGCAGAATGCAGCGATTAGACCTCACCGACCACAAGGACGTGCTTGTTCCGATCCGACCATTTTTAGACTCGTTATAAACAGAGCCTTAAAAATAGAATCGACTCCTTGGAGGTGGTGTAGAAGTGTCAATATTTAGTTTATTTTCCCAGTTTTGCTTAGTTTTTCTCCAAATATAAGTTGCGCAATTTAGAAAAGTCAGTATTTACACGAGATCGTTTAACGGCAGAGAGGTTAACAAGGTCAAGAGACATCATGGCGTCTATACAAAAGGCTTATTTGACTCAGGGTTCAATTAATGGCATAAACAAACCCATGAGTTTGTCTAGATCTCAAATATGGAGTTTTCCAGTACAATTACCTGAGCCGTGTGACTGGAGCAGCACTGACAACTTATTTGGAGCCGTTAGCGTGTGACAGGGGGCGGGTCAACTGTGCACTGAGTTTGACAAATGATTACGGGGACTGGGAATCCGCGAGAGTGATGTATGAGCTAATCTCCTATTTGTGAAAGGAAATAGCACAGAGGGTGGAGGACCGGGTGGGGGGGGGGCTTGCCGTGAACCGTGCGTGGCCTCCGCTGGGGCCGGAGACAGCAAACGAAGGGGGGGGGACTGGAATCTCACCGAGACGGCAGAGAAAATCTAAAGAACAACATGTCAACTTGACGTCGTGGAGGATTCATTTACCCACGAGCTCTCTTGTTTTGTTTTCTCACGTTTGTTCCAGCAGACACCTTCTTGAGTTACAGCTTGGCAAAAACACGGGGTAGGGGAAGCCATTTATTCGACGGCCGTCCTGTCGGGCTGGAAGGAAGCGGCAGGCGAGAAGGCGAGCGCATTACGTCGTCAGAGGCCGGCAGCTGCCGCGTCCGAAACAATGAGCCTGGGCCTGCGCTGCCGGGGCCAAGTCGGTGTTGAGATAGTGAGTGAATTATGGAGGGGAGGAAAAGCGCCTGCCTGGATCTGCCAAATCAAATGTCTCATTGTGGCCAATCTGGACGTGCCCGTGATGAACTGTGCAAACAGGGACAGTGAATCACTGCGGCAACTTTTCTCCCCCCTTTCTGTTTTTCAACAAAGACAAGATTACGGCTGTAATGTACTCAGCCATTAACGTGACGGACATGGAGGAAATTCATGTTTCTATACCACTCCCTGTACCTGACATTTACAGAGAGAGTAGGCTTTAATAGTTAGTTTTAAACTTACCTATAGATATAAGCAGGTACAGTATACTGACATCTTTAAGGCTTTATCATGTCAAGTCTCTGAGGCTTCTAGATGTGGTGGAAAAACTTTTAATTCCTTAGTATATAATAGCTGGAATCAGTTATTGATATTAAATATGATAACACACAATGTCCTTTATATTTTAATTTAATTATGTCCTAACAAACATGTACATAAATCTGTTTAAAAGAAAAAAATTATAGAAATCTCAATTATAGCTATTGACAAATACACAAAATAAAAGGCTACATATCATTTTTAATTGCTAACATACTGCTAATAAGTGCTATGGGGTCACATGTTTGTATTAGTACGTGGAGCACTCGAGGTAAAACTAATATTCCGATAATTGGTCCCTGGTGTGACTTGAAAGCAAAATTAAGAACATGGCATCCTACAGCAATCCTTCATAATTATTGTACTGATATAGGATATATAGTAGATGCAAAAAATGAAGTTAAAAAGTAAAATATGATGAGCGATGAGACTGCGGAGGATGTTCCTGTCAAAACAGCTCATGATCTCATTTCCTGTTTCGGCCCGCTGGGAGGAAAGGGCCCAGTTTAGCCCGAGCCTTAGGCAACAAAACTGACTGTATTTGGCACTTTCGGTTCCCCCGACGTATAACAAACTGTTTAGAGAAAGGCCTAAAAGTTCCAGATCTCGTTTACAGGACATGATGGAGGACACCTCAGTGTGTAAACAAAGCAGCAAATGTCGAAGTGGGGAGCAGGGGGTCAGTGATTTATGGCGCTATTGTTGATTTCACCACATCTGAACGCTCTCCAGAGGGAAAGATAGAGTTTTATTGTCAAATGTCCTGAAATATAGAAATAATCTGCTGTTTTAGTGTCAGATTCATATTTCTGACAGGTCACCGTACTGGAGTCGTTTCGTCTGCAGCCACCTTCGGGACTTTATGGGATTTCATGTTAAATTGAAAATAGCCCTTGTAACTTTCTCAGGGTGTGAGGCGACTCATTCGGAAGGTGGGAACTGCTAATTAGGGATGTTTATAAGGAACGGGGCTCAATTTACTTTTCCCTTACGAAGGAAGACAAGGCTGTTTGGTTTTAATGTATTAGGTAATCTCGCAATCTCGAACATTTATCATCTGAAAGGAATCTCGAGACGTCAGGTTTTTCGGACATTGTAAAACCCCTGTGTACGAAATTAAGACTTTTGCGGTTGCCGTGGGAGGAGAAGAAGAATCTCAAGGCTGTGTGCTCGGCCTCCAGGAGGACCTGTCGAGCCTGAGGCGGTCGGCTGTCGAGCGGCGATATGGAAACCAAAATCTAAAAGCTTGGGAGATTGACTCGTTGCCGGGGAACAATAGAGGAAGCTGTCAGAGGGACCACCCTGTCCCAGTGCATCCTGGGCTTTGACAAGAAGGAGAAATACGAGCCGCGGTCAGGTTTTGAATTCCCTCCTCCCCGAATCCAAACGCAAGGTGCTCGGGGATGATTGATGAGAGCGTTTTCCTGCCGGGTTATGAGACTGGAGAATGGCTGGCACTGCTCTGCTCCGGGGGTTGAGATACGAGAGTAAACATTATCCTTTCAGACACACCTTTCCCCCACTGTTATTACGATTGCTTCCATTCAGAGTTCAAGGAAATTAATAAAACGTAATTATTATGTATCAGTGAGTAATGCCCTGAGAAATATCTGTTTTATACGAGTGCTTAACAGTTTAGTGTTTTACAAAGCCCACAAGCCTCCGCAGAAACACGGCAGAAATGTAACTCAACCCTCAATAAGATGCCTGACTTCACACAAGCCCCCGAATTCTGCATTTTTATGGCAGGAGACGAAAACCAGTGCCGAGCTAATTAATACACTGGTACAACCAGCCCGATGGCGGCAACCGCTAAATCATTTTCGTGTACCGCAAATTGTCGAGCATACTGTGTCTCAGCTGCAGTGTCATAACAGCAAAACAAACAACAGCCACCTTCCTCCACCCTGAAACTCGGAACCGCACTCAAGTCCCTTCCAGAGCGAAGCAGCCCCTTTTGATGCCAGCCCCCAAAAACCTCAATTACACTGTATTTTTCCAAGATTAAATTATGCAGTCAATTTAGTTTTACTCCCAAAAAGTCTCCCGTCCTGACGTTGTGTTGACCTGGTGAGCCGTAAAAATGCCTTAGTGAGATACTCTTGTAACACTGCATGGATAAAGACATCCAGGAGATCATGTTTTTTGATGGGGGGGGGTGTACGACATGCCTGTTCGCTTTGCCATAAAAGATTAGAGCGATGAAATCAGACTTTTCCAGCGGACTGATATCTCTGGACAAATGTCACTTTGGGCCTTGAAATCCTGCTGGCAGTGACAGGAGGTGGGGAGGTGGGGGGGTGAGGGGGTGGGGGGGGGGTGGGGGAGTATGACTAAAGGGTGGAAAAAAACGGTTTATAGGGTCGAATCCAGTTTCAGGAGCCTCTCATGGTTTTGGTGAAGTGGGAGAAAGAGGAAGTATCCATGTCAGCGAGGAGACAAGTAAGGTTGGATACCCAAAAGAGACGAGTTTTATTTGCCCTGGTGTCTTTGGTGAAGTCACCAGGATACAAACGCAAAATCCAGATCTGGTACACACACACTTTATTATCCGGCCACGTGCATCACCTATAATCCGTTTTTTAAGGCGTCCAACAATCCAGGACGGGTTCTTGTAGAGTTTAAACATGCCAGGGAGGAGGTACAGTATCTGTGGTTTGGACAAAGAGCAAACACCAGGGAAAATAAATGCCATGCCGGGATCTCTCTAATTTTATGTAAGTATAGCATGAGCTCATTCCAAAGGCACACTCTTTTCTTTTCTCTTTTTTTTTCAAACAAAGAAAATTATGAGCTCACATTTCGAGCAGCCGTATATTATAGCCGGTTTTATGCTCAACCCAAAATAACATTAAAAACAAAAATCGGATTTGCTCTATTCTTTGGGCTTGCGAGGCCTTGGAGCTGTTTCAGAGGGACTGCACTGCTCCCAGATTTTAATATGATGTTTTAAATGTTAGCCTCTCTCGTGCCGTGAAGGGTAGAATTAAATGCATTTTAAGGATCAAACCAAATGTCCCACTTAAGCCCCGGTTACTCAAGTGGAGCTGCTCAGTGGCCAAAAGCATGGAACTGTCCCTGGTGGGTATGAACAACAAGTACAAGAATGATGCAGGAAATTTATATATTTGCGATTATAATTCTTCCATGAGTAAAATACAATATTCAAAAATGACATAATATTTTGTGAAGAGACCATTACATTTTTGTCTGTGTGACAGGTACACAGACCAAAGAGTGAAAGACGAGATCTGCCTGCGTGGACGGTAAAAACTTTATGGATGCAATAGTGCTGCACAACGCAATACAATGCAACAATTGAGCAAAACCACATCTTATGTTATTATGAGAAGTGTAATAAACGTTTTTTGGGTTTGTTATAAAAGTGTGTCTGGACAGATCTGAATATTGCAGGCCACCACAGTCTAGATAACTAATGGTTGGACATGGTGAGATGTTGCATTACACTCTCTGGAGGTATGGGCTAAGAGAGAGAAAAATGGAAATGAACAGAAAAAGGATCTAGTGTTCGGATACAATGACGCATGTATCATGTTTTGTATCATTTAGCAAAGGTTGTCATGTTGATATAAAAGATGTTTGGGTTCGCTTTTATGAATCCGTAAACATCAGGAGGAAGAAACATGCTTTTCCTCCGAACTTCTTCAGAAAGGAGACAGAAGTGTATGTAAAGATCCATGCGACTCGGCCAACAGATGTTTTTACTTGTTTTCCTTTTTTCTATCTTGTAAAAACCTCTCAAGACACCGGCACCCTGCCAGAGCTAATTGCACTAAAAGAAAAGAAAATCACCATCAATCCTCATCATCACTGGGAGCCAGTGGACGGAGCTAAAGCTCATAACCCTCAGCGCTAAAATGCCTCTCTGGAATCCGTCCAGATGCGGGCCATCTGTTGTGCTCAGTCACCGAGGTGAGACCGGTCCTGTCTATCCAGACGGTGACATCACCCAGACTAGACACAGGCTAAACTCCAATATCGGGCCCTTTCATTAATAACCTGGCTGATCCGATCCTTTCAGGCAGCCCCTTGACGTGCATTAAGGTATCCCAGCGGTGCACTTCATCAACATTGTAAGTGTTTTTCTGCCGCGGGGAGCCTAATGCAGCCGAGAGACCTGGGAACACAGCGGCTGCAATGCTCCACATCACCCCGACATGCTCTTGTTTTCCTCCACCTCTTTGAGAGCTTTCAAACTTCATGGACTGGCATGGCACAAAGCCAGGGTTAAAAAGAAAAACTAGAGTGATCTATTTACTGGCTTCAGTACAAACACAGCAAGAGATGGATTTTTTTTTACCATGCTGAAAGGCAGAGTGTTATTAAACTGAAATTTGATTATTTACAAGAGCAGATAAAATAGTTTTTGGACATTTTTGGAATCTCTGTGTGGGCTTTTCTCTTTGCAACAGTTGTCTGATGTCTGGCAGCTGAAGACGCACCATCAATGTCTGTGGTCCGCTACTGACTGAACATTGACAGACTTTACAGATCTGTGACTTACTCTATTCATGAGTATTTCCATATAAAAACTGATGGGAAATGGGTAATCATTTACAGAAGCAAACAAGTCAAAGATGACAGCTGTCACTCATCAGTCAGTCTCGACATTTCTGCACTGCACTAAGAAAACAAAACAGCAGGAGGTCAATGTAAACTCCTTTAAAGAATGTTTGAAAGTGGTTTTGGTCGTTACAGGAATGACGTTATTAACAAGATAGAAACTGCATTTGCCACGGCTCAATTATTCTGTACCATGACTCGATAACACACTTGAACAAACGATGACACTACGCCAACAGAAACGTGTCCTGAGAGGATAAATACTTGGCATCAACAAATACAGATGTGGAGGATGACATGCGAGAAATCGAAGCGGTGACGTGGCGGCTAAGTGGTACGAGTCTGCTTCTCCTCACTTTAAATCACGCTCTGTGACAATTTGAGGCCCGCTGCCAAGAAGTCATTGAGATGATGAGAGCCCGAACCAGGAAGCGAGCAGACAATAGAGAGAGCCTGTGTCCATCAGGGGGTCTCATCCCCTCCAGCTCTCCGGGAGGGGAAAGTCAGACGCAGACGCTCTTGATCACGCTGAAGTCAATTCAGGCGTCACACCCTACGTCTCTTCCCCACCCCCCATGAATGACTATCATTTACATTCCTCCCGAAGCAAGGAGAGGTGAGCAGCGAGTGGGAGGATGCGAGGAGAACGTTCGTGATGGAAAGGTTGACAGAAGGGGGGGAGAGGGGAAGACAAGGACAGGGACGGAGAGAGAGATGAAGTGGAGGAAGTGGAGGAATGACGCTTTTAATAACTGGGAAAGGAAGTGGTTATAATATGGTTTGTTTTTTTTAAAAAAAATCGCTGGATAACTTTCTCTCCCTTTGTTCAGTTTGCTGTGTGCGTGCAACGTCAATTATGTCAATTGGCAGGTTACACCCAGGAGAAACATTTATGCCATGCAAGTTGGAAGGCACTGGGGAAATAATTCAGTTAATTAGGGACGAGGAAATGTGGTGCGAGATCAGAGAATGTGCATCCAGACGTTACGAGACCTCTGTGTCGCCTTTGTGTGTTGTACAGTCCGTTTACATTCCCCCCCCCCAGGAAATTGTAAGGGATCACCTGTCATTTCTGCTGATCATAATAATCCCACTCACATGTGAGCCATTACGTCTGAGAAACGACCAGTCATCTGAGGTCGCGCTTCTCTGCAGCCCCGGGATGCGTTATGAGAGGGTTCAGATAAAATGACGAACGAGGGGCCATCTGGAGAGAGAGACGCCGCGGAGGTACAGACAGAACGAGCAGACGGACGGGTGGGAGGTAGAGACGGATCAGGAGGAGAAAAAGGAAATCTACAGCCTCTTAGTAGAGTCTGCTGTGCGTTCCCTTACAGGCTGATCACACTGACATGAACACTTAGCTACAGTTATTTGGATTAGACGGAGGCACAGATGTGGTTTTTTGGGGCCGCCTTCACTTTAGATGGAAATGGCCAGTTACAAGTTATTTCTGAAACCGATGCTTGATCATGTTTCTATCACGTATGAGCATATTTAGGACTACAGCCACAATCTATTCAACGCGAAGACTGTTGATTGTTTGACAAATGCCCATTTCAAGGTCAAACCAAATTAGAATATCGATCTTTTAAGAAGTCTGAATCTTTGGAGTTGAGTTTAAAACTGTGCTCTTTGGACACAAACGTAAATCCCCTGCTGGCTCAGAGCGTCTGAGCCAATTCACAACACGAGAAGCTGAACTTTATGAATTTTAAATCTAAACTCCTTGTCCTCTTCCAACTTGTCTCATCTGCACTCTCTTCTAACCCCAGACCGATCCCCGTGTATGACAGCCTCTGGACGCGTCTCCTTTAATCAGGCCGCTGCTGACATAGCAACGCAATGACACCATCAGCGCGGTGGATTTTGCGGAGGCTTTGTTGGACTTCTTCCATTAATGAAGTTGTGAAAGGATGACCAGATTTGGAAACCCATATCCTGTGTTTAAAGATTGCCGGACAGTGTTTGGAGATAAGTCAGCGAATGAGTAAAGATATCCAAGAAGGAGTTGCATACATAACACTGATGAGAGAATTTCCCTCTGTGTCCGTGGGGGTGATGTTCCACAGAAGTTGGTTTGCTCCGGCTGCTCTGAAACCAATTGGTGGTGAACGGCGGTCGTTCATGTCCGTGTAAATTCAAAGGGGACAAGTGCTATATGGTAGGTGGTCGGTCACACTGTAATCTTCCCAGGTTGAACCAGCACTTAAGACGTATGCTCCCTTTTAAACACAGCCTCGGCGCTGAGGTCTTTGAAGCTCAGTTATCTCGCACTGCATAAACACAACCTTTGATTGGGTGCAGGCTGAGCGGCTGATTGGGACGGAGGTGAGGCCCCGGGATGTGGTTGTTGCCCCTGGGAAGGCAAACATTAAGAGATTAGCCAGGTAGAGGTTGCTCCGTGGGTAAAGGGGGCGGTTGGAGGAACGGTGCTAGACGCTGGAATTTCGTGAGAAAGATGTGAAAACGCAGCTTGCGTGGCTCCGAAGGAAAAAGATTAACGAGGCAGCTCCGCAAACACACAGGTGGGAAAAAGTGGCAGGGAGCATTTCCGAGTATTTGAGGAAGCTCAGCTCCCTGCAATCTGATTAGAGAGCAGCTCTTGTGCTGCTTCCACAGACTTGAGATCAACGCTAATCCATCCGGAAGCCATCAAAGAGTCTCTGGAGGAAGATCCTCCCCGCTCACCTGACAGCTGTACAAATTAGTGTGTAGGGTTACAAGTTCTATTGTGTGTTGCCATTGTTGTGAAGGGGCAGGAAGCCAAAGGGAATCAACACCATGTACGCGTGTGAGTTTAAAAGCAAGAATCTGGCTCTAAAGCTGAAGTTGCCTCAGCGCCAGGGGTAGTTGAAGAACAGACGGTGAAAAATCCTACAAATAATGATTTGTTAAAAGAAAATACGTCCAGATATTTGTGCTCAGGGAGAGAATAAACACAAATATCGGCCCTTGGGGAATATGGATTATCATCGTTGCCTTAACTTTCCAGTTGCTGTGTCCCAACACCATGCTCTGCAAATGAGTCACGGCTGAAAAACTGAAAATTCCAGGACCCCGATTACAAACATTGTAACAATCCAGTCTTACGTAACATTTAAAACAACATGACTAATTTGACTGAAAGGAACACACACACGGAAAACATGAGGAGGACTTAATGAGCGTTATGAGGAGCTGCTTGGGAATCATCGCTGTAGGTTACCTCAAATGTCAAAGGGGGCTTTCAAAGAACGATATGTGACAACGACATATTGCTCGGTTCAGATTCACAGGTGGGAAAGAATATAGAGCATAACTACTGCTCTCCTTATCCCCGGTAATCAGATGTCGGTGAAAAAATATCTGCAGCAGAGTGAGACGTCTCCAAAGTGACACGTTTCTGCTCCTCTCTATCTGCGTGCCTCCTGGAAATTACATTTACAGAGCAATAAATACTTTCTGCAAACAAAATGACTGTGGTTAAGGTCGCTGGTTTAAAAGTTAATAAACAGGCCTCGTCTCATGTCACTGCATATTTCGGTGTGCTGAAACAGACCAGGGTCTTTTCTCCTGACCCCAGCCTGGATTAATGTGTTCAGCATGAGCGTACCAGATCCATTAATCAACATCTCCTCATTATGTTAATAGAAAACGCAAGCTGGCGACCATTACGTTTCCCCGACGACGGTGTTGCTGTTGTAAACGCGTCGTATAGAAAGATGATTTATCTCAGAGGCGCGTTATTCGTGTTTGTGTAAAGATTTGGATCTTTCGCCGCATGTGACGACCCCGGTTTTGGCAGTCTATGATACATGATGTAAAGCCGGTCGCTGCCAGGCCCGAGCCATACTGCACACGCAACGGCTGGTTGTTAACGTGAGGCCTTCAGGGGGCTTTGAAAACGACCACATTTGTGCAAACAGTGATCGCAACATCCTCCGTAAGTGTTTGTGATTTACATCAAAGTCCACGGTAATGCGGGGGTAATGATTATCAGCTGTACCAATTGGGGGCAGCCGACGCACGCCTGCTGCGCTGTCTGCTCACACACACACACACACACACACACGTACACACACATACACAAACACCTCAGGACACCTCTCTTGATTTCTAACTCCAACCCGTGATCCTTTCCGAGGGAATAGCTGCTGCGAGGTCTGTTAATTAAAACCTGTCAGCCCTCGTCCGGCCCTTCAATCTGAATCTACGTGATTGATTCCTGCCTGTGATCTTATATCCTGCAGTGGTCGGATGACGTGTTGCATTCGTTATGAAGTTCAGTTGAGGGAACTATTTGTTCCCAACGCCGGAGAAGAACTCTCGCAAGAACTGAGAAAAAACGAGTCGAGAAGAATAGAAGAGACACAAACGATTCTTTTCTGTCATTACAAAAACCTAAATAAGAAAGACAAGGAGATAAGAGTGCTCTTGAGGTTCCATGGGGTTGCATGAACCTGTGAAATCCTGGTTATGTAACAGCAAGAGTGAGTTATAGAGACAGGGACAGACGCTCAGGCTCAACAGGAACGAGCACATGTTTGTGTTTTTCTTGAGCCAAATGTAATGAATGATCGTTGACTGATCCCTAAAATGTCCCCAGAAATATAAATTCAAGTTATAGGGGGGAAAGTTGATCCTTAATGAATTCTGAGCCTAAACTCAAAGCATAAATATCTCATAAAAAAGTGTCTGAGTGACTGAGGAGAAAAGTGACCCAATTAAACCCTGCTTTTCCTTTAAGAGAGTAGCAGACATACCTTTAGAGCAACAAAACTCCCGGAGGAGGTTAAAGGTCAAGGTCATATAACCTTAACGGAGACACACACACACACACACACATATGCGGGCTCGGACACAAGTTGTGCCTAGAATAAAGGAAAAGTTGCGTAAATATCTAGAAAACATGAAAACAACACAATTAGGGGAAAATGATAAAAAAAACAGGTCCACCTTGAACAGGCGCTTACAGCCCGACTCGACAACCTGTCATCACAACAACAACGAACAAAATGTCTCCAGCCAGAGAACGGACGTAAAAAAAGCTGCTTTTGGCCATAAAAGGCCAGTGAATGTCCACACCGGAGTTTTTCTCCCCTGGCTATCAAACTCACGTTCCTGTTTAACAGCGAAGCCCATGCTGGGGCCCAGACTGAGATCAGAAACAAGAGACAGAAAAAAGAAAAGAAAAAAGAGGTGGCAGACAAAGACGGGGAACGGCTGTGAAGGAGGGAGGGAGAGACAGGAGAGTACAGTGAGAAAAGGGCATAAAAGAAAAACAAACAGAAAGAGGAATATGAAGGCAAAGTCAAGGGTTGACTTAGGGAGAGATAGAATTCCAGCAACAGCGGAGAGAGGGAGAGAGAGAGAGAGACATGTGGATTTGATTACAAGCCGATGATGTCATGCGTGTATGTCAGGTAATCAGCCCCCGGGCTCTGAACGTATCGCACAGGCATGTGCGTGTCAGGCTGAGTGTTTTCGGGGCGAGACCAGGCCTCGTCTGCAACGGCTGCAGAGAGGCGGCCTGTCTGATCTGCGGCGGGGAATCGCACCACCACACTCAGAGGAGAAAGTGTGAGTCTTTGTCTCTGGCTGTCTGGTTGTGCACACGACAGATTCTTAACTCACACATTTTGCCATAGGGCAAAATATAAATAAAAACACAGGTAGGAAAACTAACTGTGCTCGGCCTTATCTCTTGTTTCCATCTGGTTTGGACATTGATGGTTTTACAGATTCACGCCTCATATCATGTACCACGTGCACACACATACATGCACCTAAACAGGCGAGGGAACAAAACTCAGGGAGATCCCATATCGAGTGATTGAAGAGTTAGCGTGGACTAGGACCAGATACAGTCCTTGTATTGGTGTTAACATGTTGCAGTACTGGCGAGGAGATGAAACACAATCCAGAAGGGTCCAGTTTCACTAATAAGTCAGGTTTCCATCCGACTGGAGCTCCTATGAGGAAAAGAAAATGTAAATGTGTGTCTCCTGAGCTTTGTCTCAATTCAGAGGAAGCATTTGAAAACCGACTGTCCCATTTAAGAGGGTCCTACAAATGCATCCTCCCATCCTTGAGACTTTAAGGCTCCAATGGATGGATTGACCCAACCTATCCCAGAATTCATTGCGTTACAGAGTGATATCCAATGCTTCAGTATCAGGCTTCAACTCAACCTTACATTTACGTGTGTGTACGATAAAACATTTCAGCAAAATTTCTAGTTATATTTTTGGAGTTTTTATTTATTTAAACTGAAATTAGCATAAAACTGACCACTTAATGGCCTCATTTTAGACTTTCTCTTAAGGACTATGTGGTTGATTGTAAAAGGATTATTCAGTCATTCTGTGTGTGTGTGCCTGTATGTATTCATTGGCGTCTTAAGTGCATTTTTGTGGCAAAACATAACTCAGATTCTACTTTTTTTTGTGTCTTGAAAGTTTTCTTGCCCCTTTGCCTTTAATGGACGGCAACAGTTTTGAATGCAGACTGTGAAACGTGGGGAGGAATGGAGAGCCGTGACACACAGCTCGGATTGTTCCTATTCTTATTACGAATATTGACCTAAATGTACATTTGTATATGAGGAGAGGTAGTTTTATTTATTAGGTATATTTCATACACAGAGGGAAATGGAAGTTGCTGCACAAATATAGTACATTTTTAGGAAAAATAGTAACAAAAAATTGAAAAAAAGTTAAATTTCTTTTGAAAAAAAGTTAAATTTTTTTTTAAATATAGTAAAAAAAAATTGAAAAATATAGTACATTTTTTTTGAAAAATATAGTACATTTTTATCAAAATAATTTGAAAAATATAGTAATTTTTTTGAAAAAAGTTAGATTTTTTTTGAAAAATATAGTAAATTTTTATCAAAATAATTTGAAAAAAAAGTTAGATTTTTTTGGAAAAAAATTTTAGATTTTTTTGGAACAAAAAGTTAGATTGTTTTGGAACAAAAAGTTAGATTTTTTTTGGGAAAATATAGTAATTTTTTTTTGAAAAATATAATAATTTTTTTTGAAAAATATTGTTAATTTTGTAAATTTTTTGAAAAAAAAGGTACAATTTAATCAAAATAATTTGGAAAATAGTAATTTTTGTTGAAAAATAGTAAATTTCTTTTTGAAAAAATAGTTTTTTTTTGAAAAAAAGTTAATCCTTTTGACCACAAAGGCCACAAGGATTCCCTGAGGCGGCTTTTCCTTCTGACACATTTTCGAAAGCGGAGCGCGGCCTCAGAGCGCGGGTCACACACAGCTGGAGCGGGACTAGCTTCTCTAATCACATCCTTAAATTCATCAATGCAGCTCATGTTTTGTAATTTGTAAAACCAGGAATTTCCAGCTCTGAAGAAACGCCGGAAGGCCGAGCCCTCTGGATTTTAACGACCGCCCCGCTGAGCCGCACACGATGCTCGTCCAAACCAAATCCCAAACCTCCTCATTTTTCTGTTTATTGTGGGGGGGGTTACATTACACATCTTCATCTCCCAACTATTTGTCATACGGCGGAAGGCTTGTCACAGCAAACATGTTTGTGTGGCCTGCTCTTGTGTGGGATCCCTGACATCTGGTTCAGGCTTGCAGTACTCCGGGTCCCGAATCTGTCCACATCCACAAATAGAATCTAATTTGGTTCCAAGAACAAACAAGTTCTGCTGCAGGGAAAAAGGGGGAGAGAGAGGAAACACTACGATACATCACATTTTAGGGCTGAACTCTGAGACTCTGCATATTTTTAAATACTGTGTTTTTAAATTGCCTGCAATCAATCCTGCGTTACCCTAACCCTAACCCTAGTGTCCATTTCAGTCGGCCAATTCTCCATGCACAGCCGTGTGACTAAAGCCTCAGTGTGCTTCTTTAAAGGAGTTTTCGGGCGCAACAGGAAACCGATGGCCCTCTGGTTGTGCCCCCATTCCTTCAGCCTCTAACCACTATATATTTCATTATATGGTGAGGTCGCTATTTGGTAATGCAGCCCGAATGTTTAATGACATTTTTTATACCCTATATAGTGCACTCGTTGTTTCTCACAATGCATCGTGAAAAGTAGTCAACTGATGGTCACTACCCGAGCACCATATCCCATCATGCATTGCACTCGCAGCGGAGACAGGACAGAGCAGCAGGAACAGCTCGATAAAAAACATTTAGATATGAGCAGGACTTAAATAAGTGTATTTTCTAATTTTAAACAGTCGTTCAACCAGTTTTTACCAAAAATAACTAATTCTGATTGTAAAATAAACATTTACTGTGGGAGAAGTGTCTGAAAGAGTTTTTTTCTTTTGCAAATGACCTCACTATATAGTCCCTTAAGTAGGGGTTAGTGAATGAGTGGGTGAATTTGGACAAAGCTTGGTTTCTCTCCCTTTGAGATTGTTCTTTTGTATCTTGGAAAACTTTGCCTACAAAATGGAGTCCGAAGCAAATAAGCCACAAATCTATTGTCGCATTATGGGCCCTAAACACGAAGAATTACACTAATTGGTTGATTATGATGTCATCGCGTGGCCGTAGGGTCTGATTGGTTACTTGTATCACTCCATAGCCTCCGACCAAGGACACAGCAACACACAGAGCACAGGGAGCTCCAAATAGTGGGTTTGTGGTTATGACAGAATCTGAAATCCAACCCAAATCATTACAAAACAAAGAAGTAATACAAATAAATCGTAAAGCATTATTATTATTAAATCACAACGACCTCCAATGACTCAAACCGTAATTCGCCTAAAGAAATGAACCCCTCACGCTGCTGGTGTATTTTCAATAACAAGTTTAAGACTTGCAGTATTCTCCAAAATAAATTACATTAGTTGTGTTTGCTCCGGCATCATGTTGAGCTCCTGACCGAAAACAAATGCTGTTTTAAATTAAGTTTAGCGCCGTACAGCGACACATTCATCGGCCTCCGGCGCCCCTTCCCCACCGACTGGTCGAGATCGGTGATTAATTGTTATCATTACTCCTTGTTCCTCGACGTAGTCAGCACAACACATGTTTTCGGTTTACTTCTTTTTAAAGGAATTTGGGAGTTGTGTCTGGCTCCTGCTGGAACCAGCAGACGTCATGTCACAGTGTGCACGCTGGCGTCCGTCAGCGCTTTCAGAAGACAGCAAATTAATCTTTGCTTGGATGTCGCCGTTCGCAAAAAAGACGAGGAGGGGATTTCTGTTTCACGTTTTCCGGGGGTTAAAACGAGTTTGTTGGGGAAGATGGTTTCTAGATGCTTGCGTAGGTGACACAATATGAACACATTAGCCTCGTTCCTGTCATTATGCTAACTCTGGTTACATCCTTTAAAGCCAGAAGTTAACGCCTGAACAAAAGGATACAACCACAGACTTCTAAATCTGCAGCAGTGTTCAAAAGGAGCCATGAGGTCAGATTGGAATGCCGCCCACTGATGGACGACTTGTTTAATCCACATTTAAGGTTCAGCTTTACATTAAACCAGCAAATCTCCGCTCTCCTCTGCTCTGGGGGCAAAGCTCGTAATGTTTTGGCAAAACGGTGACCTCAGCCATTGTGAAGCCATGACATATTTTATTTAGCGGGCAGGAGGCAGGAAGAGTCTCGCTGTTATCCCGTTACACTGCTGGGACCGTTTATAACTGCAGTGCACAGCCTGGAGCGCATGGTAACAGAAAACACTGATTTGAAAGAAACTCATCAAGAACCCATCTGCAGTTTAAATTGAAATCTTATTGTTGAATCCAGATTTTACAAACACCTAATGACGATTTAGGGACACACACATGGTGTTGAGACTTTAAATGTGAAATGTGTGAGCTGGATAAGAGCGATCTGATAATGAAGGTAAAGACTGAGGCATTGTGCGCCAAACAATGCGCCACTGATAAAGAGAAATGTGCGTTGGCTTAAGCTAAGATTGCAATCCAATGTTGTGTTTGTGGAGCCATTAGCTCGAAGCCACAGGTAGAATGTTTGATTACCCAACACCCGCCTCAGGTATTCTCACAACTTTCCCCTGACTGAAAAAAGCAAAGTACTTTAAATCAAGTGTAGTTTGGTGGAGTTTTTGCTGTTTAATGGAGGTTTTAAAAATTAAGAAAGAGAAGCAAGGAGAAAGTAATAATTACATGAAATTGGCCATTGAGTATTCACTATATATATACTTATATCAGGCTATTTGTTCAGAATGCATTTCATTTAATATATTTAATATCTTTAAACGCAGTGCTTGAGCATGGAGAATGTTAACAGGTAACAAAAATCCATCTACCATTACCCATAATGCTGTTCCTTCCCCCTAAATGTGTAATTATTCCTCTTATAAAATAAGAATTTATCATGCACTATAATACCTTTAAATTGGCCAGTCTGCTTCTTTGAGTTCTTGATATATCGGGCTGTTATATTTCATTTTATAATTTGAACCATAAAGCTGTTTCATTCCCCAAAATGTCAAACTAATACTCCAATTATTACTATTTATGAAATTGGCCAGTCTGCATTTGGAGCACTTTGACTTTCTGTACTTATATTATAATGGTATAAATGGTGGAAATATTTGAAGGACACATGTTGAGAGAATAAGAAGCACTTGTCAGAGGGACACATTGACGTCTGGGTCCAAGAAGTTTTTCTGCCTCGGGTTTCCCTGAACCATTTTGTTAGCAGTGCTGGCATCGCTCCCTGAAGTGAGAGCCTATTGTCATTCTGTGATTTCAATCAGCAACAATCCCATTTCAGTGAAAATCTAAATGTCAGGGGATCTATCAGGTGTGGGCCGTGAATATACATTTCCCATTTTTAAAAGGATCGATGTCTTGTCTTGTTCTTCAGCATTGGACTCAATTACAAATCCCCAATCCCAGAATTAACGTTTGCAAGCTTTTCTTTTTTCTTTCTCCTGCCTCCCTGGCTCAACAAGTGACTCAAGTTGACAAGAGCCAGAAGGAAAACGTTGTAACTGGAACTCCTCGTCTCTCCTCACCTACTTCCCTGCCTCCGGAGCGAGTGACAGACCGGCCAGATATTTCACACGTTACAGACGTCAACGAGAAACCTTTCCCCCTCATCCCTGCCACATCCTCCAGTTAAATAGTTACTTCGGGGGGGGGACGCGCTCGCACATGACTACACCGCGAGCTTACACACATACGCGCAAGCACACCCCCTTCTTGCGAGCCTGTGCAATGCAAAACTCCTAATAAGGGCATGTTGATGATGTAATGGTCCATAGGCAGGGAGCACATCCCTTATTGTTTGGTCTGACTTTAGGAATGCCCACATTACAGCTACTCAGAGAGCGGGACTCGCACACAGAGGAAGAGTTGAGGCTCGGGTGTTGTGCGGCAGCATACGGAGCTTATGGCAGTGGAACTGGGGAAGCCTTTGGCGCAGGTAGGCACAATGAACATTCACTCAAACCTCAGCAGCTGTTGGAGGAAAAGTTTTGAAACTTTTTTTAAGAATTCCCTGATTGGCTCGGAAACCTAGAGATGTTCAGGGGAGCATCATTTCACACTGGTGCTCTAGTGTCAAAGGGTTTTAATGTATTAAGTGTCAATTAAAAACACTTTATTAACTCTAAAATACATTAAATAATGTAACTAAAGGTATTTCAATTCTTAAAATACATGTCAATTTCAGCAGAAACTTAATTTAATTTGATTTTAATTTCCTTTAGTTAAATTTTCCTATACTTGATTCCTTATTCAGAAAAGGAGGAAGTCACTGTTCTAACATGCTGACTGAGAAGTGACTCAAGAAATTACTTAGAATAGTGATGAGGATTAAATCTGTATAAATTTAACTTTGTCCCTTTGGGAATTTGTCAAAATGACAAAACGTGAAGATAGAGACGACTTGATCCTAATGCAAGGATGATTGTATAATGTACGATAAAACGTGTAGTTCACTGAGTTTTAGCCTAAAATCCAGGAGGTATTTGGCTTTTTAATTTATTAGAAACATCTGACAACTCATACTGGTTTGATGAATCCAGATCTTTTCTCTCCTGTGAGACTGTGGTTGAAGAAACAAACTCAGAAATCCTTGTTTTAACAGAAGATACAGAAAACCTGACTCACTCTTACATAATTGTTGCAGCTCGCATGGAGGTTAATTACTTTAACTGCGGTTATATAATTGAAATTAAGAGTCATCTCTGGAAATGAACTTATAACGAAAGCGCACTTGTGTTTTAATAATAGAAAATAATCTGTGGCATTAAAATACAGAAGGGGGGGGGGTGTAAGGTAGCAGCTTATTAAAATACTCTTTGAGGACGGTTAAATCTGGCCTCTTGGTAACACACCACTACATTGACTTGTAATGCCAGCACCAGGAAGTTCATAAATATCACTGCTCCGTATTTGACACATGCAGATTGCACTCTGGGGGCAAATCACTCAGCCTGTGTGGACTTTAAATCCACCGCATTAATCAGTGTCCTCCCTCCAAGCCCTGTCACACAGGAGGGCATTCAGCCAGCCGTGCACCAGTCTCCTGTTAAAACCTGATGTGGTCCTGTGTGCGCCCACAGGACACATCACTCTCTAACATGTATAACCTCATCACCTGCGGTTGGTAAAGGGCACAGCGGCCTTGACACACAGAACATGTAACACAGCTTCCCGCGGCGGGTGAGCCGGAGTTTCCAGCGTCGAGTAAAGCGAAGGTTGCCCACCCCACATGCACGTAAGAGAGAGTCACTGAGGATATTTGCAACAAAGCCAGAAACAATAGTGTAAAGTTGAGCCGTCCGCTTTGGCAGCCGGATCCACCGAATCTCTCGGCGTGACCCGTTTTTCCCTGAAACATTTACGACCAGCAATGGCGGTCGTGCGTCAGCTTTCGTGGGAAACCGGGTGTTTACAAATTGGTGCCTCTCGCAAAAAGGCTGGCCGGGCTGCAGGCTGGGTGGTCAGGTGCCATTAAACCATTACCTCACCCGCTTTGCTGTGTATTTCTCCCCCCAAAAAATAATGTTCTTTCAATGTGTGCGGACCTCCGCATGAAAGGCCGAGATAAAACATGACGGGGACGGAAATGTGGACGAGTGCTGGATAGATCAGCTGGATTATTTACGTGCTCCCTCAATGCATGTGGCAGCTGCTCCGACCGACGTGCATTAGATTGCAAGAGCTGGTCAGTTGAGCTATTATTACACTTTAAGGATTTTTCACTCCGTCCATTATCCCCCTCGGCCTCAGATGTGGATTCGCTGGCCCCGTGTTTTGAGCCTTACGAGCAGTTTCCCCTGACAGGACTTGTCTTTATTAATGTAAAGAGGCCTCGTGTACATACAGTGAGATACACAAAGTCTCCAGTCCCACCAGCGAGCAAAGCACCGAGTTCGGCGGATGACATCACCAGCAAAACAGCGGGGTCTGAGATAAGGGATTGAATAAACAGTGATTACAGGCGACAGGCTGGTCCAAGGGGGAGATGTCTGCTTGTTTTGTAAGAGACTTACTCACTGTTTCTAAATATCCACCCACGGAAAGTCAAATTTTTCCACACATGCACGGCCCTAGATAACTCTATACACTCATATTTCCTTGAGTCACGTCCTTTACACACTTATCCCGAGTCTTGATGATTAAATATGTTATCAGCATTTCTTCACAGCCAAGGGGGAACTGTAAATCCACAAAAGCCAGACAGAGAAAAGTCAGAGCAGCTGGAATATTCACAGACCTTCAAGTTGAGCAAGCTCTCGGTGGAATTGGGGTTTGATTGAAAACTGTATTAACTCAAAATGATGGGCAGGCAGCGATGTTAACGCAAAATGTCTGAGTGGATCAAAAAGGGACTCAGATCTTTTAGAAATAGAGTTTCAAGTCCAAGGGGAGCATTAAAAAACTTACTTGAGTAAAAGTACACGAATTACAAGCATGGAATACGCAAAGTACCAAAGGTAGAAGCACTTGGTGAAGTAAGGCAAAGGCAAGACTTGAACTTTATAAATTGCTCAGAAAGAAAAAACCTTATATACACTTACTCATTATTAATTGAATGTATTTTGTATTACTAAACAGTAAAGTGAAAGCATTTGACTTATCTGATACACCCTGGCTGAATGACAGATCTTTCTAAGGGATGGATTTTTCCGTTTTAGCCAGGAGCAGCTTAAAAAAATTCAAGTACGTATAATTACAGTTTATTTGCTTCTTGAAACATGGCCCTAAAAACACCCCAACGTGTCCTAATCCACCCCGACCACAGGAATAACGAACTCTCGATTATAACGCACATCCTTATAATATTTTATTGAGTGTTCTGTATGGTCGACTGTTCATGTACGACACATGGATCCAGTTACATGTGTCGTCGCCCCAGCCAACTCCCACCCTTTAGCAGCTACTGAAGAAAGAAACGACACACACACTCCGCTGCTAAGAAGTGACCCGCCCTACCACAACTTACATCATGGCCCAAAACCCCAGGGTGCACGTGGATGGAGCGATGCCTGAGATTGTGTGCGTGTCTCTTTATGTGTGCGTGTGTACACTTCAGTATAAACTCTGTGGGAGTGTAATTGCCTTTGGAAGCAGGGGGAATTCCTTTTAATGTATACGAAGAAAAAAACGGGGAGGGTAGGTGGTGGTGGTGGGTTTCTTTTGGTAGTGGGGAGGAGGGCTGGTAGTAGAGGAACCCCTTCATTAAAGGATTGTTCCATGCCAGTGGGACATCTGTGTGGAAATGCCTGGCAGCTGCACACACAGCAGTCATAACATCCCTCCCCCCGGGGCTGTGGAGACTCTGGTCCCGGTACTGTACAACATGTATAGGGCCAGACGCCCTGACCCCGGCGACACACTGCACTCACAGCGCTGCAGCTCCGACTAATGGCACATGAGTAATGGACCTCGACATCATTGGATTCACCCCGTGTGGGTTTTTCGTGTACTTGCGCAATTTTTCACGGAAATATAAATCAAACACGCCAAAACTGTCATGTTGATTTTTACCAGACTTGGGTTTTGTAATTCTAATTTATCAGTAATGTTGCTTATTGCACAATGTCTTGAGCGTTTCCTCTCTTTGACACATATTTATTAAGCAGTTGATGAGTGTGCTAACTTCTTGAATACATAGTTAATGACGGGAATATGTTTGATAAAAAAGAATGCTGAAGATTTATTAAAATCCAACCCGGTCACTCATATTAACAACCTGTCACACTCAGTCGTTTCTCCAAATCTCCCAGTGGACTGAACTGGTCTTTTGGTGCACCCTTGATGGAAACATTTAGAAAGTCCCTGATTGTTAAACTCAAGGCTGAATATTCAACATCTGCAACTCAGGTTTTCGAAACCGTGTGAGAATTAGTTGGCGACAAACAAAAAAAATTGTACCAACCTCAAGAGAGCACTCAAGTACTTCTGGTATTTTATGATGTGTTAAATTTTCCATGACATAAAAACCTTAAGTCCTCATCAGAAAGGCAGGGAGAATAACAGTGTTTATGATGTGCCATTGCTTGGAGCTGACCCAACGGGGAAGCACCTTTCTTATAAGTCAAAAACAAAAGCCCTGACCATATTAGTTTCACAATGATTTAACTTACTTGAAAGTGTCTCAAAAACTGTAGTAAAAACTGAGAAATTGCAACTGCAGCAGGAACTAATACATCATCACAAATCTTCACGTTTGCACTGTTTTTGCTTCTTTGTTACAGGTTGAAGCTGTTAATTGACCAGGAGAAGGCCTACCAAGAACGGAAGGACGAGGAGAGCGACACAAAGCTCACGAGCCTGAAGGACGAGCTGACAAAACTCAAGTCCTTTGCGTTGATGGTTGTGGATGAACAGCAGCGTCTCACCGAGCAGCTGAATCAACAAACGGCCAAAGTCCAAGATTTAAGTGCCAGCGCCTCTCAGGCCCAGGAGGAGCTGAGCTCAGCTAATGCCCGTCTGCAGGAAGAGGAGCAAAAGGTCTTTCGCTTGGAGTCTGAGCTGCGTGACCAAGCTTGTCGATACCACCTGGAGCAAGAGACCATGACCGCCAAATTGACCAGCGAGGATGCCCAAAGCCGACAGCTGCGCCAGAAAATGTCGACTCTCAGCCGGCAGCTTGACGAGCTGGAGGAGACCAACAAGACCCTGCGCCGAGCCGAGGAGGAACTGCAGGAGCTCAGGGATAAAATTAGCCGCGGGGACTGTGGAAACTCCAGCCTCATGTCTGAGCTCGAAGAACTACGTAAGAGGGTCCTTGAAATGGAGGGAAAGGATGAGGAGCTGATACGGATGGAGGACCACTGCCGGGACCTCAACAAGAAACTGGAGAAAGAGGCCAAACAAAGCCGAAGTCTGAAGGCGGAGGTTGATAAACTGAACCACAGGATTATGGACTTGGAGAAATTAGAGGACGCGTTCAGCAAAAGCAAACAAGAGTGCGGCTCGCTCAAAAGCAACCTGGAGAAGGAGAGGACAGTCTCAAAGGTGATGACCAGTGAGCTGGAAGTCTTGAAGGTCAGGGTCAATGAGCTGGAGGCAGCTGAAACCCAACTGGGAAAAGCTGAGCTGACACTGAAGGAAGATCTGACCAAGTTAAAGACTCTGACAGTCATGCTGGTGGATGAGAGGAAAGCTATGGCGGAGAAGATAAAGCAAATGGAAAGCAAGGTCCAGAACAGCACCGGCAAACTTCAGGCTGAGCAGGACAAGGTGACGTCAGTCACGGAGAAGCTCATTGAGGAGAGTAAGAAAGCACTGAGGTCGAAGGCTGAGCTGGAGCAGAAGATGTGCAGCGCCACAAAGGAGAGGGACGACTTGAGGGCAAAGTTGAGGCTGGAGGAGGAAAAAAGCTTGGATTTGGATTCAAAGATCAACATGATGAAGAAACGGATGCAATCAATGGAGACCAAAGAAAGGGAATACCTGAGGAGCAAAGCTAAAGAGGAGAACATCAAAACACCTATTGCTAACCGCTTCCACCAGGAGGACAACAAAGTTCAGGATTTGACGCAGGAGGTGGAACGCCTCAGACGCAAATTGAAGGACATGAAGGTGGTCGAGGGCGATTCATTAAAAACAGAGGAGTGTGAATCACTGGAGAAAAGACTCAACAACGAAGAACAGAAGGCAAAGGCCTTGATGGAGGAGCTGGAAATATCCAGAAAAGAACTTTCCCAGTATCAACTGGCTGAAAAGGAAGAGTGCAACCAAGAGCATGTTCTTTACAAGCGCTTGAAGGAGGAGGAGGCAAAGTCCAGCCACCTGAGCAGAGAGGTGTCAGCCTTGAAGGAGAAGATCCACGAATACATGGGGACAGAGGAGTCGATTTGCCGCATGAAAACTGACCACTCGTCACTGCAAAGAAAGCTGACCCAGCAGGAGGTCAGGAACAAAGAACTGGCCAGAGAAATGGAGACGCTCACTCGAGAGCTCGAAAGATACAGGCGCTTCAGCAAAAGTCTCCGGCCAGGCATGAACGGGAGACGCTTCTCAGACCTCCACATTGCCACCAAGGAAGTTCAGACAGAGCCCCTCGACCTCATGTCCCCCAACTGCAAGACGGCGGCCCCACTGGAGCGCGCCGTGGTGAACGGCAAACTGTATGACGAGAGCGAGCCGGAAGATAATGAAAACTACAGTAACGAGCTTCAGCTGTCCAAATGCAGCCCCTCGCTCATCAATAACGTGAATAACCTAAACAACAACATGAGAAGAGCACGAGTCCCATTCCTGTCAAGCAAAGACTCCCCGCATCAGGCCAATGGCAAAGTGTCGCCGCGGCAGAACGGCAATCACGTCCAGCCCGGAGATGTCGTGCTGACCCACAGTCCTGGGCAGCCTCTGCACATTAAAGTGACTCCTGACCACGGACACAACACAGCCACGCTGGAGATCACCAGCCCCACCGCGGAAAACACCCCGTCCTTCACCAGCACCGCCGTCATACCCACAAGTGGAGGTCCACCCAAGCAGAGAATCACCATCATCCAGAACGCTTCCTTATCCCCTACCGCAAAATCCATCTCCCCGACAACCAAATCCAAAGGTTCCCCATTGTCCGACGAGCTGTGTTCACCGGAAAGGGCCCTTTCGCCTTTCGCCATGGCCACGTACTCCAGAGCAATGACCCCAGACTCTTGTGGCTCCGTCACGCCGGACAGAGCCCTGTCGCCGATACAGATCGTGTCTGTCACTACTGGCACCCCGGAGCCGGTGGAGGTCATCGGAGGGCACGCCGTGTTCCGCGTGACCCCGGAGAGGCAGAGCAGCTGGCAGGTCCAGAGGTCCAACAGCTCGGGGCCCAACGTCATCACCACGGAGGACAACAAAATCCACATTCACCTGGGCAGCCCCTTCATCCAGAGCATCAGCACCCCGACACAGACGCTGAGTCCGTGCCACGCGCCCGGACTCCAGGAGCAAAGGACTCAGGTGCTCGCCAACTGCAGCGCCCCCGCCGCCAAAGGCCACGGCAAAATCACAAGTAGCATCATGATTAAGCCCACGTCCTCCCCAATCCAAAGGCCAGCACAGATTACAGTAAGTAATGTCTACGACTGACCTGATAACCCCCCCCTCAAACCCTCCATCCCATCCTTTGTTTGAAACCACGCCCATGAAATCCAGTTCCAGTTAAGACCCTTTAAACCCCCAGCTCGACACCCTGATGCATTCACACGTCTGTTTTACTTGATTTATGAGCTTTGACTAAGGTTTGAATGTTTTCCCATTTTTTTTCAATTGTTTGCCTGCATGAGAGAACAATATCATTTGAACACACTCTGACTCGACACCAGGGTTTTAACTTATGTGCACTTACTGTATTGTACTCAATGGCCAATGTGCCATATAGTCCGACTATTCACACTGATGTATCATACCAGTTTTTATACTTCACATTACACATAGTGCATTATGAATCATTTGTTTGGACGTTTCTGAGAATTAAAGTGTGCAAAAAACCATGTTGTTTATGTTTGAGTTTGACATCCATGCTTGCCAATTTCATTTATTCACTAAATCCAGCATGTTTTGATTGTGTAAAATAAAAAAATAAAATAATCGGAGGACAATGCAACTAGTTTGAAATGGGTTGTTTGACTTGATTTATTTTGGTGCATGCACGGTGACCTTTTGTGTTTTTTTAACACCTGAGATTTAAATCCGGTGTGTTTATGTGTCATTAAAAGATTGCAATTCACGTGCTCAGATTTGAAAAGGAAACCTGTCAAGTCTACTGTTAGATCTAATTAAATAATACCAAAGAGTAAAAAAAAACTTTGAGCTCGTACTTTACCAGACGACAACCCCCCCCTCCCCTCATGTGTTTGCTTGCTTGAGTCACAATCATAGGCTGATGTCATCGTTTTCTTCTCTCGCACAGAAACCCAGTGACCGAGAATGAAAACCAGCGAGATGTGAACTCTAGGCTCGATTTAATGATACAAAACCTTGAAACATGAGGGTGGTGCTATTGCATTTAAAGCTGACACAGATGAATTATATGCATTATGTTCATAACTGAATGCACCAGAGTGTAAAAGGTGTTCACTGCTTAAGAAAGTGATAAAAAAACACAAATTCAGACAAATAGATCTCTGGTTCTCACTGACAGTTGTTTCAATTCATGATTGTACTTCATCACATTCACTCAACAAGAGGTGCTGCTCCAAAAATCACATCGTTCTTATGTAATCCAGAGGAAAAAAAAGCTCCATATTGCACAATTGCTCCCCCAGGAAACACACAATGAACTTGAAACATTTATGAATTTGTTGATAACTTAACCTCAGTGGGCGTTCAGCAGAAGGTCTCACTAAGCTGGTGAGCCATTGAGGGCTGTAACCCGAAGCAACTGTTTTCTTTCTATTTCTACCATGAATCACGTTCTCTGAAATTCATCACTGGTCGAACTCGCGAATGTTCCCCCGCGTGTAAACATCCCTCAACGTGTGGTTTGAGGCACGCACAGTGGAAAAGTTACCACACATACGTGCGATCTGCCTGAATTTCGGACGGCACTTAAGGTCAGAACCAGATGACGCGCGGTCGGAGAGATGAGAGAGGACATGGGAGAGGATGTGGGATGGTTTCCGCTCATTCGTGTCGTGACTCAATCTAAAGCGAAACAGAACATCTCAGGGAAAAAAGACCAAATCTGAATTTTTTCTTTCGGTAAATGTGAATAAAAGCAAGAATGTAGATCTTAAGAGTATTAGTATATGGATTTTAACCGTGCACATGGAAAAAACCTTCCTAAATTCAAAAAATTTCCACAAAAATCATAGAAAATGAGATGCTTGAATTAGAAGTCACATGACCTTCTTCAATAGACAACTAGACAGGTAAGCTTATGTTTATACCCTATAAAATATCACCAAATCCTCAGGGTCGTTTAGATGGAGGGTGACAACTGTTGCAGGAAAGTGGCAAACCCAACCCATACACACAAACACACAAACACACAAAGGCCGGTCCGACAAAGAGAAGATGATTAAATCAAGCATTAAAATTGAACGAGTGGGAAGGAGCGCAGCTGGAGGAACCGGATCCGAACCCGTCTGGGCACCGATGAAATGATGCAGGGGCTAAACAAGATGCTATTCATTAAATCACGACTCCAGAAAGCGTCCAGCAGCTGGAATCGCTGTCTGCGACCTCAATCGGCCCCTGACTCACATTTACACTTAGTCGATTCATGATCTGAGCTCATCTGCTTCGGCCAAAGAGGACAGATCTGTGCACGGCGTCCTCGCCAGACAGATAGCACGGGTATCCGGTGACACGCCTGGAAGCCAGAGGGGCCCTTCATTGAGAGGCATAGAGCGGTTCTTGCTTCTGTTGGCTGGGAGCGGAGCGGTAATCACACTCATTCATGCTGGGGTCAATTTAAACAAACATCTAAACCTCATTAGCAAACCGCAAGCCAGACAGGCGAGGTGTGTGCCGCTCTGCAGGCGGGGTTCCTCACCTTGACTGACGTGTACAATAAACCGGAGCAGGAGAACAAACAGTGGTGTGGGGGCACTCTCTCAAAAAAAGGCCTGCGTCTATGCGTGTGTGTGTGTGTGTGTGTCTGTGTGTGTGTGCGGACGCTGTGAACGTCTCCTCTCCCACTGTTGCATGAGCACCACAACAAACCTCGTGTTTGGTTGCTGGGGCAACAGCCGGTGTTACAGAGCGCCGGGCAGAGGAAGCACTTAGCTGAACTCCCGCTGCACCGCTGATATATGAGAGAACAAAGCTGCACATTAAGGCTTTTTTTTTCTTTCCACGCAAAATCAACAACACTCCACTCTATGACGTGGAGCCCGTAGCGATTTTCTGGCCCATTAGCTCTGCTGAAGCAAAGGCCCTACTTATTCTGAAATTTATACCCTGGATGAATATTTAAGGACATAGTTCACTGCGGATTTTTGCTAATTCTCAAAAACCTCAAGATCCACATGAACATTCCCCAGTTGGAGAGGGAGAGAGAGAGAGAGAGAGAGAGAGAGAGAGAGAGAGAGAGAGAGAGGATGGTTGCTGGGAATGAAGTCAGTGACGTGATGAAACCCATGGAAACACTGGAAACTCTCACTTGGACTCAGACGTAGAGAATCTTCAAATGGGAACGAGGCAAACAGATACAGTATCTGTGAATGCTGCAGGGACTTTAATTCAAACGGGGGCGTCTTTTGAAAAAATGCAATTACCTTCTGAGAGCAACAAAGACTCAAGCTGTGATGATGTGATTGAAAAAGTAAATCATGTGCCAGTGGCAACTTGGGAGAAGATAATTGCCCGGTGACTACTGTCTGAGGGATTGAGTCTCTGGAGCAGACTCAGACGTCTGACTGTTCATTTGTCTGGACGCTCAGAAGTTTTACATCTTCTTAATCTTAGTCATAAACATCTAGGAAGATAGAAACAAGAGCGTTTTCTGAAAAAGGCCAAACTCCTGATGACAGAGATGACAGCTCGTGTGGTTACACGCACAGAGCACTTTGGATAATTGCTCGTGCGAGCTGTTTGATAGAAATCACTGAATCTTGCTCATGAATTTGCGAGAAGTAAACACGGGCGCCCGGGGAGCGCACGTTGTTTGAGCCGCCGCCGAGGTTTCTCATAACTGTGGAAACATCTTATCAGAGTCACTGTAAACAGGATATGGTCTCTATTGTGCACAAAGCAATCCAAAAAAGAGATGTACCTCAGTGTCCTGGCATCCTGCTGCGCATGTAAACACGCTGATTGAAACCTGATTGCACAGCAAGCGGAGCAGTGCGTTGTTTAGGAATCTGAGAAATGCTCCCGTCATATTTCCCTTTTCTTGTTTGCTGCGAAAAACAGAGAAGCACTGGTTCCTAAGAAACCTGCAGTGTTATTATTATTGTTAAATTGAACTGGGGTTACAACAGTCCAAATAGGTTATTCGTTAATAGGAAGCAATTTTTAGAATCCCTCCATTAGGAGCTTCCATGCAGTGTTTTGTGTGAACTGGACAACTAAGACTATTTTCTTGATTTATAATTTTGAATTTTGTCTAAAACACAACAGAAAATAGTGAAAAATACACTATGATTTACTAAATGTACATCAATAGGTTCAGATAAATGTTCTTCGTACTGATTTATCGACTCTATAATCCAAGTTTCACCTAATTGGATTTGTATCTCTTACTTACTTACTTACTAAGTATTTCTTGTAGTTAATAAAGTATATTTTGATTGAACCTGTACGTACTTCCACAGACACCTAATCAGTAGGGATACTGGTTAATATTTTAATCCTACAGTGCTATTACAGAAATGCAAGACAAATATGTATATATCATATAGATGTAAAAAATATGGTTTTCCATATCAGTGCTTTTATTGCAGCAGTAAAACTTGTGGTCATTTCCAGTCCATATATTGTGATTTTACACCATCTAGTGGTCATAATCTGTATTGCAACAATCCGGAAAACATTCCAGCCTTTTCTGGAGAAAGTCCAAATCACAATCACTCATCTTTTTCTCTGCTGTATTAAGGAAACACTGCAGTCTTCTAAAGCACGCTCCTCTTCATCTGACTCTTCCTCATTGTTTCCCCCACAGATCCCTCCTGAAGCATTCCGACGATCCGGACCTACGAGGATTCCCAAACCCAGAAGCTACAGCTCCCAGAAGGGGACCGGCGGCTCGGTGGCGAACCCGGGAGCGCCGAGCAAGAGTCAGCCGCCACAGGCACAAGTCACCACGGGGAGAGAGCAGCACACACACATGCCGGCAGCACACAACAACAACAACAACAACAACCCCAATCTAGTGAACCGCAAACTGTGATATCAATGATACTCCTTTGCTTTTTCATCCTTTAGGGTAGAGAGTCAGCTTACAGTATATTTCACTTTCACTAAAAACATCCTCAGTGCAACTTCAAACTAAAATGAGGGATTTTTGCTTCGAAACTACCTGCAAAAGAAAAATAACTGCTTTATTCTAAAAGTCTTTTTAACTTTGATTCATCTGCAACTCTATAACTCCCAATCCTCATCTGTGGTTCTCTGCAAACCACAAAGTTCAGCTGATTATTGTGTCTGTACACAAGCTGCTAGAACAAACATCTGTAGAAAGTAGTTCCGAAGTAGATTCATGTCAATTAATGAGTTTTAGTTATTTACAGTCGCAGCTTTGTGTGTGTCACTGTGATCAAAGTGGAATGACACTGAATATTAGAACACACAGTGTGATGTATTGTCATGTTGTTGAATTGAAGGTTAATTTATACTGTAAGTATTTGTGTCCATCTTAGATGCAGATCATGAAACAGTCGTTTATCCATTTCTAAAGAAGGAACACATATTTTTTAAGAATAAGTGGCAATAATGTACATAGGTGTAAAACGAATGTGTTGTAACGCAGCTTCTCGACAGTGATCATCTCTCGAATGTGACATTTGTTTTATTTTTGGTTATCAATAAAGACTTTTTATACTTTGAACAAGACTAGTCTCTGATTCGACATGTAACTCTATTCAAGTGGAGCCCCGAAATTAAAATGCTGGCCGTGTAAAATGCCAAAAAATAATGAAAAGCATGCATACTCAGTGAAAGTCAAAGGAAAACATCTTTTCATGTATATTTATTCACACTGACACTAGTGTATATTGTTGGACATAGAGGTGGTGCAATGAGAGACAGTGACACAAGTGCTATTATATAAGATATTATATAAAGAGTAGTCATTCATAAGAGAAATGCTATTTGTGATACTAGAATTGTCTTTGACCAGCGTCAACTGCGACGGGTTTTCACAGAGGGAGATTTCCCCTCTTAGTAAAACAACTACAACAAACAAAACCACTGCAGCAGTTCAAGCGATACCAGTTCACAGTGCAAGAGAGTGGACATTATGATGAGCAGCATCAATCATACTATGATTGATAGATACTGTAATCAAGTTTTTACAGTTTGACAATGTACTGTAATACTGTGCCAATAAAACAGCAGGATGGAGTAGTGAAAAAGTACTTGCCAAATACTTCGAAAATATTCTTATCTTAACTCATTAAATCGCATTATTCTGTCTGGAAATACTCAGTGATAGATATGGTAAGACATTCAGAATCTGCCAAACAACGAGGTTTCTAGTGATATGAAAGTATTATCTGTTGAGGCTTTCCAGTTCTTTTTTGAAAACAGTGGTGGTGTGGTGTCCAAACCTCCGTGTGTCACTGACGTGGGGTCAGGGCGGCGCTGATGGCTGAACGCAGCACGGACAGGAAGTGGTCCCTCTCCTCACCTCTCTCTGTGGCGCACACCCACGACCGACGAGGACCATCCAGGACGAAGGCGTGGCTAACGTCTGCAGGGAGGGACATCAATTCATAAAAAAACGATAAATATCACAATTGTGACATTATTGAATATTCGTTCATTCGGAAACCAAACGTACAGCGCGAGTGTGTGATCTCTCTGACAGCCAGGCTGGTGAGGGCCACGGACGCCTGGAAGGTGTGAGTGCTCCGGTGAGTCAGCGTGAAAGGTGTGTGATGCACATTTCGCCGCGTCAGCACCAGAGCGTCATTGAACAGGAAGAGGCCCACGTCTGACACGTGCTCATAGGCCCTGATCAGACATGTACACACAAAAAACAAATATTAAATAAAGCAAATCTATCAAGCTCAGTGAAATACTATCATTTATCTGCTTTAAGTTCAGAGAGTTGTTCAGATAGTTTGAAAAAAGAAGAAATCATTTGGCTTGTTACCTGAGAGAGTCTGGAATCTGCTCGTCTGGACTCCTGAGCAGAGCAGCATCCTGAGTTATGACCAGCTGCCTGTTTCCTTCACTGAGGTTCTACACATGTGAACACACAACAGATTCATACCAAATTAATACAGGTTTAGTTTTGGGTTTTACGGGTGAGGAAGAAAATAAAACGGAGAGAAAGGGAGCTGGGGGGTTTTCACCGGACAGAGTTGGATCCTCTGCTGTGTTTCTTCCATCAGTCTGTCTCTCTCCGAGTTCCGCTTTAACTGAGACGGACAGACCACTAGAGGTCTATCTGTTCACGTGCCTGGTTAGCTCTGTTGCCCGTCAACAATAATTTACCAGTTCAGATGGGGTCTTCTCTGTGTGTGGTTTGCAATTTCTTGGAAAAAAACAGTTACATTTTTTGGAAAAAATAAAGTAAAATTTTATCAAATATAGTAAAAAATTTTGAATTTTTTTGAAAAATATAGTAATTTTTGGGGGGGAAATAAAGTAAAATTTTATCAATTTTTTTTACAAAATATAGTAATTTTTTTGAAAAAAATAGTAAATGTTTTTGAAAAAAACAAAGTACAATTTTATCCAAATTTTTTGAAAAATATAGTAATTTAAAAAAAAATAGTAAATTTTTTTGGGAAAAATAAAGTATAATTTTATCAATTTTTTGAAAAATATAGTAATTTTTTTTTAAATAGAAAAAAAAATTGGAAAAAAATAGTTAAATTTTTTTGTCAACACTATTTTAATTATTATTAGTTATTGTGGAGACAGTCAGATTTCACATTGGACTTTATATGACTCATTTTAATTCATAAAACTACATGCTGAAATAAACCAGCGAAGAAGAGGGTAATCTACGTCACAGTGACGTTGTGAGTACGAGGAAGCGGATTGACACCACGTTAGCTGAAAGCGCCTATAGCACAACGTTAGCTTTACGTCGTTTTTGAAAATTTCTGGCGCTGTCTAGTGCGTACAACTGACTTAAGCGTTAAACAACATCACTGTGCGAAACCTCCGCGGACATTTACGTGCACTTACTCCCGCAGTGGATGGTGGAGCGGGCCGGGAACGCGAGCACAGCTGCAGCCGGGATGGAAGACATGTGCGCCGGCTACCACACTCCCGTGTACTCCCACGCCGGACGGGGACACTTCCGGGATGTCTACGAGCCCGCGGAGGACTCGTTCCTTCTGATGGACGCGCTGGAGAAAGACGCGCGGCGGCTGCAGGCGATCAGGTCAGACTCACGATCCGCTGTAACCCGACCGGAAATGAGCCCCGTCACTCACTCACCCCGGGTGCGTGTCTCTCCGCTGTCTGCAGCCCGGCCGTGTGCGTGGAGGTCGGCAGCGGCTCCGGAGCGGTGTCCGCCTTCCTGGCGTCGGTGGTCGGACCCTCAGCGTTACACATGTGAGCTAATATCCCATCTACAGTGAAACACACGCATGTATTGTCGGCATAGTGTGATCGTCTGTGTTTGTCTCTCTCCCCAAGTTGCACTGATGTGAATCCCGCCGCAGCGCAGTGCACGGAGACGACGGCCTCCTGCAACAGTGTTTCACTCCAACCCGTCATCACAGACCTGGTGAGGCTCTGACATGCACGCGCACGGATTTGAAATGGAACGACAATGCGTATGGAAACGTTCTCCTCTCTCTTCAGGTGGAGTGTCTCCTGCCCCGGCTCAGTGGCAAAGTGGACGTCCTCCTCTTCAATCCTCCCTACGTGGTGACGCCATCAGAGGAGGTGATGCTCCTCAGGCCAGCAGCTTCTCTCCAGGTGGGAAGATGGGGAGCGGTTTTTAACAGTGGAAGCTTTTTCTCTCGTGTCCTCCTCAGGTGGGGAGCAGAGGGATCGAGGCCGCCTGGGCAGGTGGGACGCGTGGCCGAGAAGTAACGGACAGGTTCCTCCCCCTGGTGACGGAGCTGCTGTCCGCCACAGGGTTGTTCTACCTCATCACCATCGCTGAGAACGATCCAGGTGAGTTCTCAACGTCAGAAGCGATTTTTGATTAACACTAAGACGATTTGACACGTCTGACTCTTTGTCCACAGAGGACATCATCCGCTTCCTGGGGACACGGGGCCTGGAGGGAGAGTCCTGCTTGTCCACGAGAGCAGGAAACGAGAGGTTGTCGGTGCTTCGCTTCCACAGGAGACCAACGTGAGAGGAGGAATTCTGAGACTGGACGGGTTAACACTCTTGGATTTGACCAGGACGGAGTGGAAGGAGCTTCTGCTGTAAACATGCTGACAGGACATCTGTATTTGACACTGTAACAGACATTTTAATAATGACGGACAAGAATTCATTACATCAACAGCGGTACAAGCTAATTCCAGTGCAGACATTATTACAATTGTAACATTTCTTAAAAGATAATATTGGAATGTAATTTTCATTTCAAGTACGATGCCTCTTTACACTAGAAGTTGAAACGCTACTCTCATCTCAAAGGATGCAAAGGACAATTTGAAGTGGATGGAAAAAAAAGAGTTAATACTGTAAACTATTCCTTTCCCACTTGTTCGTACAATAAAGTGTTAGTTTTACACAAGCAAGCTGTTTAATTGTGTTAATGAGAGGAATGCATCAAGTTGAGTTTGAGGTCCGGTCTCTAACTCTGTGTACTCGTCTTCCACACGCTGTGGCCCTCCTCGCTGAGTGTGACGGCGCCGCTGGCCACCAGCTCCATGGCGGCGGGGAAGGCGCGGTGCTCGGCCTCCCGGATCCGGTCGCACAGAGCCTCCTCGGTGTCGCTGCTCAGCACGGGCACGGCCTCCTGCGCGATGATGGCCCCCGCGTCCACCTCTTCCTGTCAAGACAACGGCTGTTTAACATCTTCAAATGCAAAAACAACTTCTCAGATATTGTTGTTCCACTTACTGCCACAAAGTGAACCGTGCAGCCGGTCACCCGCACCCCGGCCTGCAGCGCCTGCTTCTGGGCGTTCACGCCCTTGAATGACGGCAGCAGGGACGGGTGGATGTTCAGCAGTTTTCCTGCAACAGAAAACAAAAGCTGTTTAAACCTGACTTTGGAATTAAATGTCAGAAAAGCGCCGTCGTCCTGATGCCGTCTCCACACCGTTCCATTTCTTGACAAAGTTGCCCGTGAGGATCCTCATGAACCCGGCGAGACACACCAGCTCCACCCTGAACTCCTCCAGCACGCGGTCGATGGTGCCGTCAAACTCTGCCCGGCTCCCGTACATTTTGTGGTCCACCACCTGTTTAAGGAAGGTCGGACACAGAAACTTAATATCCTCATCGTATCACTGAACTTGGTTTTTGATTATTCTCATAAATATATGTGTTACTCGTGTCTGGATTCCAGCCAGCGACGCCCTCTTCAGGCCCTGAACGCCCGGCCGGTTGGATATGACGACCACGATCTCTGCCGAGCTGGACGGACGCTTGGCCTGCTCGATCAGGGCCTGGAGGTTGGTGCCTGGGCCACAGAGAAACATTTTTTAGACAAATCGCGAGGAAATATCCAGTGGGAACTAAATCCATCTACAGAGCACACATTCATCAAATCCTTTAATTGATACGATCCAAAAATGCAGCACACGAATCCTTTCACTCAGAGTTGAGAGTCCAGCTGCAACTCCAGATGAATAAAGAACTCACCTGTGCCAGAGATGAGAACAGCGACTCTCGTCCTTTTGCGCGGTGTGCCGTCGCTGCCGTGACAACCATTATTGTGCTCGACCCCAGAGTCTCCGGCGGCGACCGACCCCGCCTTCAGCAGGCTGTTGCTCAGGTTACGCACCACCACAGCTTCTGCCCCTACATCAACACACACAACGAAACTTCCATTTTCACCAACGTCTGCTTTTTACGATTCTTGGAGGATCATAGTTTACTTGTACTCTATGGTACAACAAGGCAAGTAAATGTTGAAGTCAGTGCAGCGCCATCTGCTGCTCAAATGTATGAAATGCACAGTTGGAGCTTTCGAAATGATTTGTGATCTATGAAACGATTGGAGGTAATATTGCTGCATTGCATTTTAAACTAATTTAATAGACAATTCAACACAATCATATAGTTTACTCATGTCAATGCCTCACTTTTACAGTTTTTCGAGTTTCATACTGTTTCTGCTGCGTCTTAATTACGTGTACATTAATTTAATGTGGCTTCAGTTTCATGTTGAATTTTTTTAAGAGAGAATTTAATTTAATTTGCTCTGTCTGTAAACTAGTCAATTTTCAACCATGCAGATATTATTGAATTCAAGGTTTCAGTGGCTGACCAGGCAGCTTGTGAGCCAGTGAGCCCACAATCCAGGCCTCCTCGTGGGCTTGCAGCTGCCGCAGGACCCCCTGAGCCTCCAGCGGGGCGACCACCAGCACGGCGCCCAGGCCGCAGTTGAAGGTGCGGGCCATCTCGTCGTCGCTCAGGCCGCCCTCCCTGTGGAGCCAGGAGAACACCGGGGGGATGTTCCACTGAGAAGCGTCTGAATCACACAGAGAGACAACGTGGGAATATTAATGAGGCGCAGAGAGAGGGACCTCGGGGAAGGTGAACTAAAAAGGAGACGTGTACCTAAATCAACCGCCAGCTCCTGGGGCAGCACCCGGGGGATGTTCTCCAGGAGCCCCCCCCCTGTGATGTGAGCGTAGGCCTTCACGGCGCCGCTGCGGAGGATGGGCAGCAGCAGGCGACTGTAGATCTTCGTCGGTGTGAGCAGGACCTCACCTGGGGGCGACAGAACAGTTCATGTGTGGGTTGGGACTCAAGTGTTTGTACCTGGGGTCGAAAATTAAACTCAAACGTACCGACGGTCTGCCCAGGGCCGCAGAATGGGGCGGGGGAGCTGTAGCCGAGGCGGGCCCGCTCCAGGACTTTGCGGACCAGGCTGAAACCGTTGCTATGGACGCCGGAGGACGCCACTCCCAGCAGCATGTCCCCCTCGGCGATGTCCCCCAGCCTGGGCAGCAGGGCGGCGCGCTCCACCGCTCCCACGCAGAACCCGGCCAGGTCGTACTCGCCGGGAGCGTAGACGCCCGGCATCTCTGCCGTCTCACCCCCTGGACAAGGACATTATTGGTAAACACAGACCCCATAAGCATAGATTATATTTATCATTCAGGTCACTGCACTGTCCCTCGTCTCACCCAGCAAAGCGCAGCCCGCCATCTCGCAGGCCTTGGCGACGCCGCCGACCACCGCGGCCGCCACGTCCACGTCCAGCCTGCCGCAGGAGAAGTAGTCGAGGAAGAAGAGCGGCTCGGCGCCCTGGGCGAGCACGTCGTTCACGCACATGGCGACCAGGTCCTGACCCAGGCCGCCATGCTGCCCGCACGCCTGAGCAATCTGATGGAGAACCACAAACAAACTGTTTTTAAAAATCACCACTTTTTTGGGAAGTTTTGGCACCTTGACAAATCCGACCCACTAAGGATTGTAATTTAATCTCCGGGCTCGCCAACAATGAGCTCAATCTGTTTAAATAATCCTGGATCTTTCACACTTTAAATGAATTTTGTATTTCCTCTTCAAGGTTTGTTTTTTAAGAAGCCAGAGTCTAAGCCCTTGAATGTGTCTACAGATAAGCCCGTCTCCCCCGCTGCTCCATTACCACGCAGCCAAATCTGGATCCTATTTTCAATGGTTGCTCGTTATAGCTTGTGTGGAAATTCCCAAAGCCAATTTGGACCGAGCCGAGCTTTTCAGCACTTTCATTAGATTCTCATTGGTTCCAGGTCTTAGCAGGCGACAGTCACATATCGAGTAAAGACAGTGACACACTCCTGTCCCACCTTGAGCTTGGTGCCCACGCCGTCCGTCCCAGACACCAGGAGGGGGTCCACGAACCCTGCAGCCTTCAGGTCAAAGAGACCAGCGAAGCCTCCCAGCTCTGCATTACACCCTGATGGGAAACACAAGTTACACAGTTACTGCACTGCCTCATACATTCAAACTGATGGGACCATGTGTAATGAATGATTTTACTGTGTGAAAACATATTCTGTCTTTTTTAACATGACACTGCAGTTACCAGAGCGAGACGTAGCTTTAGCCAGAGGTTTGATCAGCTCCACCAGCTTGTTACCGGCAGCGATGTCCACTCCGCTCTCCTTGTAGGTCAGACCTCTGTCAGGGACACAGTTTGTTTTATTCCCACTGGCTTCAGGTCTAAATCTGAACTAGGTCTCATGGAAGAGGATTACATTTTTTTTTATTTAAATCAGAAGGGAAAATTCTGGTTGTGGAGTATAGCACACACATTAATATGATAAAAGATAAAGGATAAAAGCTAATTTACTGAATTATTTATGTGGTGATTAAAAAAGACAACTAGGACACAAGTGCATGTACACTGATGTTTATTATTCAATCGGTTCTCTAGGATTTACAGTGTGGAGATGGAGAATAACAAACACAGAATATTAAAAAAAAGGGAATGTTTCATTTGGAGTGTGTATTTTGGGCGTGTGCCACACTCACACACACCTGGATTGGTTCAGGTGAGCGATGGCCCGGTGGCCGATGTCGCGGCGGTAAACCGCGCCGGGGAAGCCGATGGCGGCCACGCCCTGGTTGGCGGAACGCAAGGCCGCTTCCAGGGAGGAGCCGACCGCCGTGACGGTCAGGACCCGCCCCCCGCTGGACACCACGCCTCCTTCCTTCAGGGCTGTGCCGGCGTGGAAGACCTGCAGCCCGTCGTCCTGAACCTGGGAGAGGCCTGAAGGACCAGAGCGATTAGAGATGTTAGTTTTATTTAATTTTTTATATTCCATGAGTTTTCAGGCTCCATGCATCTAAAAATTGAAATGTAGTGTTTATCACTTTCTTGGCACCATCTTACTATAGAGTAATATTTTTCATATCTCACTATACTCTGACATTAAGCCCACACAGGCTTTGCTGCTGCAGTGTCGTGCAAACCTGTGATCTCTACTCCTTTCTTGTAGGAGCCAGGGTAACCGGGAGCTGGCCATGACAACCGTGACAGCAGAGCTGTCTTGCTGCCACACGGGGGGGTTGGCAGCCAGTGTGCCTTTCATGGTGTTCATTATCACATCGTACAGGTCGCTCTTCAGCAGGGGCATCAGCACCTTAAAAAAAATATATATATATATATAATGAGGTGACAGTCACATTCAATGTTTCTTGTGCATCGATGGGTTAGGGGGCGACTTGTACCTGACACTCAGGATCTCCGAAGCGACAGTTGTACTCCAGCACCTTCGGGCCCTGCTTGGTCAACATCAGCCCCTGCGTACAGCACACCTGGAAACACAATCCAAGATGGAGGCTGTGTGTCATTCATCTGAGACTATAAAGTCACGGCTCCAAAGACAACAACACATGGAGGAGACAGAGCACTCACCCACGTAAGGAGCTCCCTCCTCCTTCATCTTGTCCACTGTCTTCTGAAGGACCGTCTCTCTGATCTGCTGCAGCAGCTCCTGACTCACCTGCACAGGAGTCAGATCACATCACATTAGCATCACCTTCTTTCTGGTTCTGTTAAGTTTTGGACAGAGATCTGGCGGCAGAGTCCGACCTCGCTCAGGGTCAAATGTCAGCACAGTACCTGAGGGGTGGGGCAGTAGGCCCCCATGCCGCCAGTGTTTGGCCCCAGGTCCCCGTCCTGCAGCCGCTTGTGATCCTGCGCTGGAGGCATCGGCGACACCGAGGAGCCGTCGCTGAAACACAGACACTAAAGGAGCGGGGAGGCGTCCTGTCAAATTTCCCCTTCAGATCACACTGGTTTAAATAAATAGTGGAGATTTCAGTTTAACAGTTTCTACTCACAGACACTTCCTCTCCCTCCAGGAGCTCCTCCACCACCACCGTGTCCCCTGCAGCTCCGAAGGCTTTGTCCTGTCAGAGAGAGACAACTGTCACACGCTGCTTTGATCCATTGTTTCAATAAAACAAGCGTCTGCTCTGAACCGGCCTGTTTGGTATGGGTCCTGCTGTTTGCCTGTGGTAATGCTCCGGAGCTATGTCAGAATCATTCCTCTTCATCAATGAATCCTTCTCAAACAGTTCTACGCTTTATCTTTCGTGTGCTGGATGTTGAGTGCGGAACTTTTCAAGATAAAAGCTCTGTCATTCCAAACAGAATAAAACACTGCAGCAACACATTGAAAGTTGTGCTTTTACTTCGTAGTAAAATTGAGGTTGTGATTCTACGAATGTCTAGGTCAAGTCAGATAAGATCAAATAAACATAGACAGATTTTGTGGAATTAGTAAGTACATTACCAACTACGTCAACTCTGAATAAAGTAAAAGCACAGAAACATACAAGGGAGTTATCACTGACCACTCTATTCATCACTGTTCAAAAGGCAGCAGTCAAATGTGAATATGCGACTGACTCATCGTAAATTAAGCCTTTATGAGATTATTATTTCTAAGACTTCAGTAAGAGGGTTAGCTACATATTGTCTGTCGGGGTCAGGTACCTTCATGATGTCCATCACAGCCTGGCACGCCTCCTCCTGGTCCCTGGCCACGATGACTCCCTTCCCGGCTGCCAGGCCGCTGGCCTTCACCACCAGCGCAGGGAAAGTCGGCACTGGAGACGGCAAACAAGGAGACCAGCTCAGTAACGTGCAGAAGGAATCACTTCCACAGGAGACACATCTGGAGCAGACGCTGTATTGCAGATATAAAACCCAAACTGTCTTCTGTGGACCGTTTAGCATCTGCATCTCTCTCTTCTATCGCTTCTTCAAGGGCACTACGAAAAACAGCCATCACTTCTGAGATCATTAACTTTGAGAATAAACAAATTCTGTCAACATTTAATTTTTCTATCAGAACACAATTTCCCGTGTGGTTAACGGCTCCAAAATGAGCTTCCTGCAGGAATTAGCATTTAACACAAAGAACACATGTCTATTTATAGGTCTCTAGACTCGGGACGTGGGCACAGATACACTTGTCTCCTGTACTGACGTGCGGATGTAGCTGCAGGCCTCCTGGGGGTCGGTGAAGGAGCCGTAGCGGGCCGTGGGGATGCCGTGCCGCTCCATGAACGCCTTGGAAAAGCTCTTGCTGGCCTCCAACTGAGCGGCTTTTCCAGAGGGGCCGAAACACGGCACCCCTGCTGCCGTCAGGTCATCCACGATACCTGAAAGAGACGTTAACCCATTAAATCCCGATGTGACATTTGCTCAGTCGGTAAGTGACTTGTTTGAAGATGAGGAAGCGGGAGGGGATCTCTGTGAGTTAGCCGTCTTTATTGGTTATAAATAGTTTTTTTTTCAAAGTTTAACAATGAAAGCCTAAAATTTAAGGAAGCAAATGATTTTACTTCATCTCTCTATCTTCTTGAAAGGCTGGGAAATGTAGGTTTGTGTCAACGTGGGCGATTCTGGCGAGACGGACACAGGAGACGAAATAATATCCGTGGACTTCACTTACCTGCAGCCAGCGGCACCTCTGGCCCTACCACCACCAGCCCCACATGATGATCCTTGCAGAACTGAGCCAAGATGGAGTGGTTGCTCACCGACACCTCTGCGTGGAGGGAAACCACAGGAAGCAACAGTTTGATCTTTATTATTATAATTATTACCACCACTGCTTCAGGATTAAGAGCAGAAGCACAAAACACATGATTCTCATCACAATGTGTAACGACGGTGATAAAAATCCGCATTTACCAGAGTTGCTGATCTTCCCACAGTTGGCGGTGCCGGCGTTCCCCGGGGCCACCAGGACCTGCTGGATCTGTGGCGACTGGGCCAACTTCCAGGCCAGTGCGTGCTCCCGTCCTCCGCTGCCGACCAACAGCACCCGCTCCGCCATGGCACCTGGGCGAGACAAATGAAGAGATCCCGGCGTGTTTGCATTAAGCTGAAAACTGAGCACGCCTTCATGGTTATTTCCTCCAGAGCGGCCGGCGCTTCTCCTCCGCCTCCGAGCGTTTTCGCAAAGCAGCCATTTAATTGCATGCAAGGCCTGACCTATAACGAAAGGGGTTTGCTGAGCTGCGAGAGAAGGCGCTGACCTTTACCGAGGCCTGGGGTCTTATATTATCTTGTAACGCCCGACTAACAAGGATCCAATCAACTAGAACAAGAACACAAGTCAACAATTAAATGGCGTGGTCACCGAGCACTGAGGGGCATGAACACGGCTGGCTCATTTGCATGGAAAAACAAAACCATTATCAGGTGGAGATACAGTAAACCATCCGCCGGGGCCTCTGCAGTTTGGTTCCTCTGAGCCTATTAAATCACTTTTCTGCAAAGACAATATTTAATTTATTACTTGCCGACGCCTTTTCTCATTTAGCCGTGGTTATTGCAGGCAGCTACGATGTTTGTCATTTAATAATTGATTATATTTTAGAGGATTTAACACAAGAAATAAAATGGTTCTTTTATTTTAAAAAGTAAAAACATGATATGCACAGTCACACAGTGTGAATTCAGTGTTCCTCATGACACACGTATGGAATCAATGTAATCCCATCACTTGGATAAGGCTCGTGTGCTGTTCTGCATTTCCCAAAACTTAATTTTACCCCTAAATGTGGTTTTAAAACAAGTAATATCTTCAAAATCTAGAATAAAAAACCGCGAAAAAGAATCCGCAGTGACTCCTGTGAGCGCTTTAAACCCCCCCCGCAACTCAAACAGGGTCAGAGTTCAAACCGTCCCAATCTGCGTTGACCTGAAACCGGTGACTGGACTTCCGAAGGTTGTGCAATTGTGAGGTTTAAAATAAAGGGTTCTGAGTGTCACACAGTCTGAAAGGTCCTTTGGGAAGAAGAGCAGATAAGAGCACAAAGGGTCTGAGTGTTGCACAGTGGTCGCACACGATCCACAATTAGACAAATCACCGCTTTTGATTGAAATCACTAGGGCTCATGTGACTCACGTGTCGGAGAGCACATGAGTCTGAAGGAGCCCTGAGAGAAAACTACACATTTGATACAAAAGTGTTGCACAATTTATCATGATTAAAGACTTTAAAATGACTTTATAGTACTTTTTGACATTATATTCTCCCACCATGCTGCATATCACTGTCCTGCAATGAGGATAAAACGAAACTATGGATGATCTAACTGACTTTGAACTGGTTAACTCACAATTTGTTTGAAAGATCTCTACATAAAAGACAGATGGTTGATATTGTGGCTGCACGTGCTTGTAAACTGCATGCACTGTTCTGCAAGTCAACACAACCGGCTGGGTCTAATGCCTGATGCAACCTCTCCCATTATCATTTCCCCACTAAAGCCAATGCCATTCCACTGCAAAGCAAATCAAGTGAATGTAAATCACTGTGAGACTGAAACAAGCGAACACATGAACATAGACACTCACCTGTGCGCGTTGATTGTACGTGAAAAGCAGGAAATAGACGGAACCCAGTTCAGGACAACAGTGACAGGAGTGTGTGTGCTCTGCTCGCAGCCTGGGGACTGACACACCGACACACTACGCCAAACACACACCCACGCACACACACAACACACACGCCACACACACCACGTGGATTCAATCTCTCAGTGATGTGCGTCGTAAAGGCTTCGAGAATCGCAACGCAAAGTTACGCAACAAGTTCAAAGTGTCGTTAAAAGTGTCAAATAAGTTGCTGATCAAAGTTGATTTTCGGTTTCTCACCTTTATTTTGCCGCGGAGAGGTTTTTTTGGGGGGGAGAGTCTTCTTCTTCTTCGTCTTCCTCCTCTGGACGCATCGACAGAGAGGATCATGGGAGTTGGAGTCAATCGTGTGTCGCTTCAGAAACAGCTTTCCACCGTTTTCCTGAAAACAAACAGACATGATCAAGTAACTTTCCTCCAATTAAAGACCGTGTAAATAACATGTTCTGACTATTGTTCATAAATATATGTTAGACATTTCTTTTAAATCATACGTCAACAAAAGTGACAAAAATCATGTTGTGCAGGCAATAACAGAGCCCACTTATTTGCCTTGTGTAAATAAACTTTACAAAAGGCAAACACACTTTTTAAGCATCATATACATTTGTTAAATAATTTATAAATACATTAAAGTAAAGTATTTGCAGAGGTGGTACTCGGATATTTTACCAAAACAATATAATAATGTCACCATGACAGATTTATCAGCAGTGATGTTGATATGAAAACTTATTTTACAGAATAAAAATGCAATGCATCTATGTTTACATTTTTTTTTATTGTTTGATAAGCACATCTTTGGAATCATCCCTACTTTGTTTTAAAAGTATCAGCATCAAAATCTGTTACTCCCTAAATGCAGTACTGACGCCAACAAGAATTCATTATCATTTTGATATAACAGCCATGTAACCTTTTGTTCTTTTGGGTTCCTTAATAACTTTAACACTTTATTTTCCTTATTTATAAGCTAAGATAGATAAATGTACTTTATTGATCCCAATTTGGGAAATGATGTATCGCAACAGCATGTCAAGGGCAAAATATATATATATCCTATATGTAGGAATACACAGAGTTAAATTTGCTTGTCTGATGCATTTAAAGCTTCTGATGTTTTTAATCTTATTCTAAAAAGTGCAACTATAGCAGTAAATTTATTGCAGAGGAGTAAAATATTACAATATTTCACTGTAGAAATACAAAAGTATTTATTGGAGCATAAAATGTGAACACAGGTCATGTGCAGTTAACTCAACCCTGCACTTAATTACAAATCTTGAATAAATCTTATTTTCCACGGTGCTTCATTATCCGTTGTACTGACAACATTCAACGTGTTTAATCCTAATCCGATTATTTATTTATTTAACCTTTGTCTAATAGCAGCTGACGGCAAATGCGTCTAGAAAAAAAACAAAAACAAGTGATGATGCTTGGCTCTTTATCGTTTTATTTTCACAATGTGTTTTTTTAAGCCACCGAGATTAAAAATATCTTTATGAAGTGTGTCTTGGCCGAGATAAGCAGCAACAACAGTGAGCTGCAGATAAACAACGTGAATCAGATACTAGATATTGTTGTAATAACTCTGAATTACACAGAATCGCTGTTGTGAAAAATGACGGATGCGATTTCTAAACAGATCAGATAAAAGATTTTTATCCTGGAAACTTCACTTAACGCAACTCGAGGTTTCCACACCTTAATAAAAAGATAACAGTGATGAAAATTTACATGGATGATGGTGAAACTACTTACTCGTCAGTTTCTGCTCCACAAAATGTCACATTATCAGTTTTATTTCTCATATCACATTAAAAAGCTTGTAAAGTTTCAAGTCTCGAGTCCATGTGTGCCGGTGCGGTTACAACACAGGGAGTTCAGGGGGCGCTCAGGAGTTCTTGTCCGATTCCAGACTGTCGCCGGGCGAAGAGCGTGACGCCCGAGCCGTACGCTGCAGGGATCGTGATGTGCGTCAACAGGGGGCGCTCCTGCTCCTCTTCTCTGACCATCTGACTCACCTGACCTAGTCGGAAGAAAAGAGGGAGACAAATAAGGGGAATGTTTTTACAAGCCCAAAAAGAACGATTTGCAAAACTGAAATCATTCATTAATGATTCACCCTCAACATCCAGGTCTTTCCATCGCGGGTCAGACTGGCTTTCTGAGAAACCTGACATACAGGAATCAGGCTTTAATCGCTGCAGGACGTCTTCTCGACGAATCAGCAGCACCGATTCACTGCAGAGTCGCTGGTGCACCTCGTCCTCGCTTACTGGAAGAAAGTTGTCACACCGGGATGGATGAGAACACACCAAAGCCAGGGGGGACAAGAGTTGCTTCCTTATCCGTTACTCACCTACATCTAAAGGATTCGTCATGAACACGGCGTTGGGTGCCACCCCGAATATGAGCTGGTGGTGCCAGGCGTCGGGCACCTCCTCCCCCGCGGGCACAGACATCTGCATGTTCATGGTCGCCACGGGAACGGCACCCCTTCGGATCCAGCGGGCGAGCCAAGGGATCAGCTTCACCCGCCGGCGAGGGTGAAGGTGGAAGAAGCGACCCATCACCTCGCCTTTACTGGCCTCCTCTGCTCCTGCGATAAGCTGAGCGTGAGTCGCACCTGAAAGGAAACATAGGACTTTTATATGACAAATTACGAGGGCTTGAGTTATGATATGTCAAGTGTAAAACTGAGGAGCTGGAAAAGTTAATTAGAGCTTCTCTCCTCCGAGGGGAAATAAACTCATTGTCTCAGTCAAGAGGGTCGTATTTGAAACGGCCCGCTTGGCAGTGCAACCAGCTGTCAGGGCTGGCAGGAAGGAAGCAGCGGTCACGGGTTGAGGTCACAACTGGTATCTGTGAACCCTGAAGTATAACTGCCTGTGGAGCCCGGTTTAAATATGCGTCAGTACAGGGTCAACCTTTTTGTATTCATAAGGAGGGAGTTAGAGCTCCAGACAAGTGTTTATCGCTTAATATCTGCTAGTGTAGTGAAAAAATAAAAGCAACATTATAATGTTCTTACCTGCTAAATGAAGTGATTTAAAAATTAACTGCATCAGGACCAAGATGTTTAAGGGTGATTCATGCACATTAACTATTTTCCCAGTTCTATATAAAGATTTGACATATAATTAGAGTTTCAGATGAGAACATGTGGGTTATTGAGGAATCAGCATGATGTTTTGTTGCTCGTCACAATTTACTTTCTGAATGAAAACCTGTGCAACAAAATAAGCCAAATTTAGTTTGAGGTTCTCAGAAAAACGCAGTTTTATAGTCAAATAAAAAAAAAGGAGTCACCATATATTCATTTGAACTCCCTTTGCTGAGCTTGTTCATGCGGGTTTAACCTAACCCACATGTGAGGACATGATCTTTTGTTAGTGATGCCATCAGGTGCAGTTTTGGCAGCAGTGTATCATCCGGGACATTTACCTGCTTCGCTCCGGGACAGCAGGTAGTCGGGCAGCGGGGACTCGGTCCTCCTCAGGCGAGTTTGCACACAGCGATCGGCCACCTCGGGGGCCACGTCCACGCCCAGGGCCCTCAGCACGTCCACCACGGCCGTGGCCCCGCAGGCCGACGCTCCTATCTGCAGGGTCTGCCTCTCCAGCGCCTCCTGGAGGGACCACAGCATGGCTCTACCACCCTCCTCCTCCTCCTGGTCACCATCATCATGAGCTCCACGAAGCTGCTCACACACTGACTCCATCTGAGAGGCTCACCTGGAAAAACAGGCTTTTAGATTTGATTGCACTTCAACACAACAGCAAGTTAAAACATGCACCGTCTCCCGAGCATCTAAAACACGTATTGCACTAAATCTATGTGCACAATTAAGCCAAAGTGACATAAAGTTGCTGAAGTAAAGTATAGATTTACAATAAAATGTATATATCCGTTTTAACACACTTTAGTTCATTATAAACGTCATTGATAACCTTGCTATCTACGCAACTTAATCTCATGATTGTAGCAAAAGGAATAAACAGTGTTTGTGTGTTTTCTTACCATAACAGAACAGACACCGGCTACAACAATAACATGCACTGCGCGTGCGCACACCACACGTGGTTCTATCTTCAGGGCTTTGTTTACGAGTAGGACAAGGAGGCGCAGTGGCAACCAGCGCCCCTGCTGGCCGCCTCCAGCCACGACAGAAGGGAGAAAAGCGCCACACAACTGGAGATGACAGAACCACAACGTGCATCATCCACAACTACAGGTATTTCGCAGTATGATGTATATTTGTGTTGTGTGGTATTCAGCATATATATTCTACAGGTCATGTACACAGATTGATCCACACTATTAAGGCAAAAATAAAAAAATGCAAAAACTACAAAAATACTGAATGGATGCAAGAGGCTCTACATTACTTTCTACATTGCAAAACCCTCCACATGTTTAACACCATGACAGACAGCTTCACATTAAAGCCGATAATGTGGTAATTCAAAAAGATTAACTTCACAATCCCATTCTCTTTTCAACCGTATCCAAAAAGACAGAATAAAAGATTGAGATACAAACATAAATGTGTACAATATTCTGCGTTCCAATATAAAATGTCAAGGAAAACCCTTTTTGAGCCATATCCTCAAGCCCGAGCCGATGCTGCATCAACAGCTGCTGCGGTGATACGGATCCTTAAACGCTCTGCACAGATACAATCAGGAGTCTTAGCGCTTTCAAGCAACGTGTGATTTGTCGAGCTTGTGTGAAAGGCCGAGCTTGACACAGAACAAAATGCACCTAAAGCGTCTCAGCGGAGGGAGGGAGGGCGGCCCGGGTGTGTTGCAGATACACAAGATACACAGCTACGCTCAGGGAAGAAACTTTTACAATCGTTAGGCCAAACCACAACTCAATACCACATAAACTACTGTGTTTAATAGAGCACAAACAAGCCTGAGTGCCATTTGACCTCACACACACCGATACAGAATATCAATACCAATACAGAAAAACACAGAATATCCTTAAAAGACAGATTCTACCCACAAATAAATTAATTATAAGGTATATTTATAGACTTTTACAAAATATGAACATTGGCCAAGATAGAGATTGACAACTGTGTGCTTTCAATATCAAGCTAACTCTCCCCTCCTTACTAAGAAACAGAAACCAGCACGGCTTAACTGTGGTTATAGTGAAAAAAATGGCTTGTAGAAATATTATGAGATATCATAAATGTCATCAAAGAGCTGATTAGTAACAAAATTTGAAATCGACTGGTCTCTTTTTGACTATTATGACCACAAATTGTTCCCAAAAACTGGAAATGGAGGATCAGCATGCTAAAAATATCCTTTATTTACATTTCACTTATTTTAGATGCTTGTGTAAAAATTGCTTGGGACTCCAAAGACCGCCACAGATGCTGCTCTTCTCCCTGTTGCACTCAGACGCAGTCGCACTGACACTGCCAGTTTCCCATCAAGCCAAGAGATGTCAGTGTGGCTGCATCTAATGCGCAGCACAGTGAGAGGAGCAGCATATGTGAAAACACAGCAGATACAGTCTGGTGTCACTGAGGTTGATGCTAGGCAGCTGCCTGAGGGGTGCAGCGTGTCGCTGACGGCCGCCTCCCTCTTTGTGTCCTGCACAGTTATCACAGGTGGACGTTGAAGCTGGAAAGAGCAGGGAGCCTGGATTCTGTTCTTCACCTGAGGCAGACAAGCTCCCCTGGAGAAGTCAGAGCAGGGCTGCTGTAATCAGGATGCTGCTCTCGTCCTCTTTCCCCATTTTCCGTTTCCATTTACAAGGTCAGAAATTTAGAGCAGGCACTTGTGAACAACACTCGATTTCATGAAGCACAAATGACATCCAACAGCCGCTGGAGTTCAGTCCACTTGGCCAATCATGAGGCAGCGGAGCCGAACACGACAAGAGCTTCAGAAATGTAAAACATCAAACATGAGAATGGGGGGGGAGATGTGATATCAGACACTTTGATCACGATATGATTGCTGGTGCCAGACAAGCTGGTTTGAGTGTATTTTCCGAAAGACGGCTGATCTCCAGGGATTTTCACACACAACAGGCTCCAGTTTTTTGCTCAGAACGGCGTGAAAACCAGACAAAAAACATCCAGTTAAGCGGCAGCTCTGTGGCTGGAAAACGCCTTGTTGATAGAAGAGGTCAGAGGAGAGCGGCCAGGGCTGGTTAGAGCCGACATAAAGACTTGTCCGACAGCTGTGGCGAGGGGAAAAGCCTCTCAGGATGCACAACGCGTCCAAGCTCGAGGCGGATGAGCAACAACAGGAGAAGTCAGGTTACACTGCTGTCAGCCGAGAACAGAAATCTGAAGCTGGAGTGAACACGAGCTCATAAACACTGGACGGTAAAAAGACAGGAAAACAAAGTCTGCTGAGGTGAATCTGCGCTCCGGTTATGGCCTTATAATGCCAGAGATTGCCACATGTTATTAGATATTTTCAGATATGAACATATATGAATATCCGGACTATCCAGAGTTTTCCGTTCGCATAAGAAGGAGCATATGCATAGGCAGCAGGAGATAGTATGGGTTGGAAACGATCCTCAACTTCAAGACAATCTCCGCAACATTCAGGCAAGGGGGTGGATGAAAGCAGAGGTAGAATACACCCTGATTAATGTGGTGTTCCTAATAATGTGAACAGGGCCAAGTTAGTCAGGGCGTTATACAAGGAAACCTGCAGCTGGAAAGAGGCACGAGAGTCCACAGAGAGAAAAGAAATGAATGAAAGATTTAAAGAGTTTTGGTTTATTCAGAAAGTCTAAGCTCTGCCTTGATCTCCCGACAGTAACTTTTATCCGTACTGATCCGTGATCAGGAACATCAATCCTGGTTGGTATTCGCCTCACCTCCCCTTTCCTCCGCTGGAAGTACTACAGGAGGAGAGTGATTAAAAGTGACTGGGCTCTCCGGGTGCGATCCAGAGGCCTGCATGAAGCATGCCAAACGAATAGATGAGGGGCCTTCACCTCAACATCACATTTCTTATTTGAGTCCGTGGAGCCGCTGCGGTTTTCTTTTTGTAAAGTCTCAGTGATTAGTCATCACACCCGTCAACAAATATGTTTACTTTTTTCAAAAACAGACGTTTTGTTTGCGAGGGAAATGATTAATGTGAAGACTGTGGACATGAGAGTTGATGCAAATGGAGATGTGCAAATAAGTTGAAAGTAGCTGAGCGGAGGAGAGAATCAGCTGCACTTTGCATGAATGAAATCGAGCCTGTGATGGCGTGACAAGAAAATAACACAATAGAAATAGAAGAATAAAGAAAAGCAGCACGATACGGTGGAGATGGTGGTGTGTGTGTGTGTGTGTGTGTGCTATGTGCTCTCTGCTCCACTACCTTTTTCAACAGGTCAATTTTTTCGACGTCTCTGAAGCATGAAATTCATTTGTGACTGTACAGAACCTTGTACCTATTGACACAGCATTAATATTTAACGGGGCATTTCAGTGGTTATTGAGTCTGACTTTGCGAACACGCAGGAAATCTGTCCCTCGCTAGAAATAGTGTTAGTTCTCCTCTTTCTAATATTTTCTATAAAACAGATACATTGTTCCCCCACCTCAGCCCTGAAGTGAACTAAACAAGAGAGATAAGACGGAATTGATGATAATGGTTGTAACCAGTTTACACGTTTACTGTCAACATTTGCAAACATAGAAATACTGCTTGACAACACGTATCCAGGGTTACATGGATGCATAAGAACATCAGGACATACCTGAGTCGGTATATGTCACCAACCTCTTGGCTCCCCTGCTGTGGCCCCCTGGACGACCTCCCTTTGCCCATCAAACCCTTTCAGATGCTCCAGGATGTGGTGGCAAGTTTCTCTTTGAATCTAAAAGGACAAGAACGTAACTCCACTCCTTTAAAGTCGACTACATCTGTACTCATCTATGAGAACTGAGGCTTGTGGAACTGTTTCCCGTGGAGGAACGTCCAGCAGGAGCGTCCGGGAACCTCAAATCCTTGAGTCTCTAACACATCGACAACAGTGCACTCTCTTTACCCATGATGCCTTGCATTTTCGTCTTTTTGAACTTACTTCACGCTCTTGTACCGCGGCAAAGCTTTCATGTTGTCCCTCAGTTGTGAGTCACTAGATAAAAGCATCTGTAGAGGGGGAAAAATAACATAGTTTAACACAATTGCAAAATAAAAGGTGAGCAACCCTGACAGAAAGAGTTTCCAACGCTTTCAAACGACGACGCTTTCTAAGGGGAATAAAATCATTTTTGATGGAGGAAAAAATGAAATTTGTCGGAGTGACCTTTTCGTCAAAACTAAAGAAAATATCGGCTGCTGAGGAACAGACTGCTTCAGATACTTTGCTTGTGAAACACCTCCTGTGGATGTTTGGTCTGAAACGGAGGCGGACACGTCAGAATCACCAAGCTCTTACTTTTTACAGTCGTCATTCTCTAGATGCATCAAATATTGTCGGCACATACCGTTCTGTTTTCCAATATCTTTTACGTCTGTTGAGTGCACAGCTGAGCCTTTTAGATTGTTTTTTCCTCCATTGCACGGCGTCTCCACTCGAGAAACATCTTATTTGTCTGTCTTCTGGCAAACCTCCGGGTCACGGTAGATGTTAAGTCATAAACATACTTGTAAAAAAAAACATAAGAGGGAACGGCAATCAAGAGGGGGTGTTCTATGTTAAACAGCATCTTGGTTAATCCTGTGATCTTTACCATCATTGCAGGAAACGGGGAGAAAAACCTGTTAGATGTGTGCAGGCCTGTGGGCGTCCCCTTGGAATAACATGGGAAGCAGAGTCTATTTAAACACTATCTCCATGACCTCTGTGCGCCAGAGCTCTGCAGGGATCGACAGGATTAACCGGCGCCTCTCAGGTAAGCTGAATCATAATAAATAGCGGCGACGCTTTTGAAAAACACCCGTACACATTAGCATTGAAATGAGGTGGCGGGTATGTCAGGGAGGTAGAGCTGGGTCACGGAGACAAACGCTGAACGCTGCCAGAAGGGACCGCGGCACACACTCAGCTGTCCCCCCCCCCACTGCCCGCTACGCCCACACTGCTAATGTCAATAGTGTTAACATCCTGGCTCTTTTCCAGGGTGTGTGGATGTTGAATTTCTATTCCGGCGCTGGAAGCAGAATTCACCCGAGCCCTTGCTTTATTTTATGCACTACATGCATGGCACTTATTTTTGCATATGCTGTAAAATGTAAGGGGTCCTCGCAAAGCCGCGGAGATTTATACTTCTTCACTTCATCTGGTTATCAAACATTTCTTGCTGTTAACTCACCTTTAAGGAGGCCATTACAGGTGGAGAGCGCCAGCCTGTCCAGCGAGGTGTCCGCCATCCCCTGCTGGGAAAGCGCTTTTCAAACTTCAAAAGCGGTTAAGTGCATTCATAATCACACAGCACATTTATGTCTCAGCGAGAACAGCGTTTATGTCTTTTGTTGAACATGTAATGTGCTTTAAGGTCTCCAGGAAGTGTCCAAGTCACCTACAGGGTTATATACTGCCGCTAATTATAATTACAGAGTGAAACATAAATGGAACCCGAGATGCAAACCTACACCTGCCAGGCTCAGATGTAGAAAGCCAAACAAAAAACCATCAATGGCCTGTTCCACATGGCACAAATGGTCCTTTAATTGCAAATACAAAGATTTCCACTCACTGTTCTTTTTATTCTGGGTTCAATGAGATGGAGGATCTGGAGTCGGCATCTTTTCAGTGCAGTTAACGTTTGGTGCCTTTAGGTTCAGAATTTGAAAGAAGATTTTCTAATAATTCAATAATACAATTTAATGTCGCCGACGGGGAAGTGCACAAACAAGATTCATGTCTTTGTTCCATTGTTTCTATCTGATCTGGTCAGTTTTGGTTTCACATTGTACATTCATACGTCCTGTCCTAATCAGTTTACAATTGTATTCTCAAAATATTTTTAATAAAGTGCAGAGAAAAAAGAAGTCTTTCCGTTTGAATAGAACAAATGTATTAACTGGTTCACTGTTACTTCCTCATGTTGCATCACCATCCTCAAAATGAAAGTCCGTATCATTCGTTAAACATTATATCATTGGAGGTGACGACCACGAGCAATCCCTCTTCCCCTATTGTTTGAACAAAAGTGAATCCAAAAAGGGAACATTTCAAAACAAACAAAACCCTGGTTCAGTTTGATCAGGTCACCTCTCAAGGCCAAACAGAATTTGAATCTGAGGCACCTATCACAGCTGAGCTTTTGGCTCAGACTAAAAAAAGGTCAAGACCAAGCTAAGAAGTAAATTCAGAAATCCTGCATCTAGAAGCCTCTAAGATGAATAAATTATACTAATCATAAATCATCACTTCCAGCTACAACTTCCAGAAATGCTTCTTTCACTTTGGAGGCTGCGACGTGTTTTATTACTGTGAAATACTATATCAAGTGTAACAAACAGTAAATGAGTAAAAGCAGAGTAAAGTCGTTATTTAAGAACGTCCGAGTTGAAGCTCGTCTTTGAGTGCGTGTGTGGGTGAGGTTGGAAAAAAAACGTGCTTTATTGCTCATTATCACGTCAAACCAGGATCAGATTCGGCTGCCGCCTCTGCTCACGACTCGAGGAACACACGTCTACGCCGGCTGAGGAACGCTATACATCATCACCCAGCTGCAAAAACAAACCGTCCTTGGCAGATAATGTTCCGTGGAGTTGCTCGAGCCTCGCTGATTTTCTCTCTCTCTGCGAGACATTTGTCAGGTTTCTCTGACACCGGGACAATTTCGGCTCCTTGCTCGTACATCACAACACAGAAGGTGGCGCGTTCTTTTCTCAAGACGTCAGCCACTGACACTCCTAATGACACACGTGACATTCACAAAGCGAGCAGAAAACTTTCCATCTGTTTGACTCGCAGCCCCTGCTACCGGCCTCACACGGCCCCTCACACACCGATATGTCAGACGTGACTGAAAGGTGCTCTTTAGGCTCAGACACCTGCATCAGGCAGCCTGGCATTAGCCCGTGATGTCCGCTGTGGTAGCTGTCACGATCACTGAGCGTCTCCACAACAGAATGCCACTCTCCCTGCTTCGGCTCTCCAGACCCCCGCAGCTCGATCTGCAGTTTAGCTATCAACCTCTGACATTTATCAGCTTCCCTTCAACCCCCCCTGCTCATCCGAGATGCCTCGCCGCCATCTGGGAAGAGGTGGTAAAAGTCCAGGGCGGTGTGAGGAAGGTTTATGGGGGACGTGGATTCGACAGTCTCGTGTTTTATCTGCTTTTGGATGGGAGAGCTTGCCAATGAGGTCAGCAGCAGAGGGTGGACTTGTGGAGAAAATAGCCAAAAGATGCTGTAAACCAGCAGCCTGCACCGGCTTAAGAATAATCCAGATGTTGGATGTCATATGGAGAAATTCCTGTGTGGATTGATTTAAGGTCAGTGAGTTCTTGAAGATGCTGTTACTTAGGCCAGCTGTCTTCTGATTCCCCCCCTCTCTGCCCGGTCAGTCTCCTCTATTTACTCGCCACGGGAATTACAGATGTCCTAAAAAGAGATTTTAGAAGCGTTGCTTTAGAGCTGTTTCTCATCATGGCGTCTGCTCTTACTTCCTTGAGGAGTGCTCATTGTTCCGAAGTGATTGGGCCTTAAAAGTAGCACACTCTCTATTCCACTCTGTTTACTTGTGTGTGTGTGTGTGTGTGTGTGTGTGTGTGTGTGTGTGTGTGTGTGTGTGTGTGTGTGTGTGTGAGATTGAGAGAGAGAGAGTGGGCCAGAGGAAGAAGGAGAGCGAGAGGGTTTTCAAGGGCCCATCTCCAGATCTAGAACCAATTTCTATGCAAATGCTACGACCTGATATGGAAGAAGCTACCATTGTTCGCCGTCGGGAAGGCAGGGTTGGCTTAAGGTTGTCGAAACACCCCAGAAGATGAGCGGGTCGATGCATTTCAGCGGAAGCTACTGCAGGGGCGACACTTTACACGGCCGTGACAAACAGTCTCGGAGGAGGAAGCTGGGTAACTGATCGTGAGACTGCGGGGAAATGTTCCTCGGAGCCAACAGGGCTGAGGCCTGGGCGCTCATATTTCTTGCTCACTGCAAGGGGAGCCCCCCCGCAGCATTATCCAGGTAACAAATATCACTGTATGGCTCCTTGTAGTTTCTCTCCAAAGCAGCATCTTTAATCAAGCGCTACAGGCGACACAGAGCCGGACCACGTGTGGCGTTGCTGTTGACGGCGACCTATTGTTGTCGTCTGAAAAATTGCGTTACAGCGGCCGAGAGAGCAGAAATGCACCGGTGCTACATTTCTAGGCCATATCAACCATGAAAGTGGAAGAGAGTGGAGCTCCAGGATTTTTCAAAAGAATATATAAATAGACGGCAAAGGATTTGCTAAAAGATTTGCAGCCTCGCATTTTCATTCACTCGCCGTCCTTCACCGCTCTCCCATGCCCACTCGCACAACCACACACACACACACACACACACGCAGTGGGAACTTTGTGTGACTAGAGAGATGTGGGATGACCCCTATTTCACTTATGTGTTCCTGGATGAGTTCAGACACTGAAGGGAATGTAACCAATCTCGCCTGCAGCACTGGCAACGCACTGCCCTGCATTCGTTATATGTGTGATTCCGATTTGAGCAAAAAGACTACCTCGGCCCTCTGTGGGGGAAAAGGCCACATCGCACCTTCAGTAAAATATTCCTTATCACTATGCAAACATGCACTGAAGAAAAGTTCTGTACTCTTGCCATCGTCGCAAGTGAGAGGCGCCAACTCCTCCAGTTAATTACATGCTCAGATGGTCTCACTGACACATGGTACTGTAGATCAGTGGCACTCAAAGTCCCGCTTAGGGGCTACTTCCAGGCTGTGAAAGATTTCTGAGAGGCCCTTGAACATTTTCCAGGATGAAACCGACTCTGTCCTGAGCCGGCGAAACCCACCTCTACTTTCGCCAAGATGACAGGATCCATAATTAATGTTTAATAACTTCATCCTCAGTCCCAGGGTTTTTTATTGCCGCTATGAAACAGCTCTCCCTAAAGAGGGGCAGGTCTCAAGTCATAATGCCCTGAATTATTTTAACACTCTGCTTTCTTTCACTTTTAAACATAATGAGGCTCATATTTGTTTCAGGGCTCTCCTGTTGTAAAACAAAAAACAAGATCTGGGACCATGTTCAAACACAAACAGCTCAGACTCAGCGCAAACAATTTCCTATTTGCACTTCTATCGAGCAATATTAATTTGAGTTTTGTTTCCGGGCGCTCATGAATAAAGGTTGAATATTTCCTCTCATTTAAGTTTTGGCCTCCACCAACTCGTGAGGGGATATGTGCTCTGTAGCAGCTTCCATGTTGAAATCAGTCGCCCGATGCGCTGAAAGACATCAAAACTCCTACAGGCCATCAAAACTAAAACAATGAGCTCAAAGGACGCATCACCACGAGCAATATCTGTCACATAAATGTTTTTTGATTTAAACAAAATATGATCTATTAGAGCCCAACTGATTCATATACTGAGATTGGGGGGTAAAGAAACATGAAATAACTTTTTAAAAAGTGTATTTTAACAGTTTGACCATAAACGTTGTCATAAATAAGTACAAATAAAAAAGAGAACACACATACAAGTCAATTAACAGAACTAGTCATACTAGCGACTCTAAATACTGATCAAGGAAATCATTTGTGTAGTTCACGCCCAGAGGAGCGGAATCCTATTTAATGTCATGCTTTACCTACAATAAATAACTGAGAAGCATTAGAGCATCAAAATAAAGCGTGAAACGTACTCTGACATTTTGAATGTGGATTTTAAACAAAAACGCTGACTTGTCCATGAAGAGTAGATTGGATTAACAGAGACAATTATAGAGAGGAGGATGAGAAGCACATTAAAAACTAAAATACAAGGTGACGCATTTAACAAGCAACGTGTAACACGCAATACATTTTATGCATTATTTTATGCACCAAATGCCAAGTTGACACGCACTTTAAAGTTTGGCAAGTCAAATGGGTTAATTATGATGGTTTAATATTGAGTTTGAAATAAAGCCTCTCCATTCATGTCCTTAATTTCCCTGTCCACTTGATTGACTTTACATTAATAGGGTATGGTTGACGACTTAAGACTGTTACTGTACCTTTGGTCACTCGCCTTAATGACACAAATACAAATAGACAAATGTCCTGTCTCGCAAAGTTAAAGAAGAGATCTGCCCGTTTATGCTCAAATTGAATGTGTTCCTTTTGGGGGGTTATGCCCCACCCCTTCAAACATTTCATGGACATTCAGTAGAGGAGAAAACGTCCACAAATCAACATTTGCAAGTAGAACCAGTTTCACAGAAAAAAAGTGTGGCTTTGAGGATATTAGTTTACTGCCAAGAATTCAAAGATGTAGTAAAAATAAAACTTTAACACTGTGCAGAGGACTTAAAAGAACTCTCGTCCACATTGAATTAAAGGTTGAACATCCTGAATTGATTAAACAACAGGTGAAGATCCTGTGATGTGATCGAAAGCTCCAGGGCAGTTACTGAATGGCTCATGAGCAGCGCATCACGATCTTGAGCAGCTGATGTTTTCAAGGTCAATAAGGAATTTTGAAGCTCCACAAAGCAGATCCTGACCCTGACATGGACAGTTGAGCAAAGTCGTGATCTTTTTATATAGTTCAATGCTACCAAACAGTTAATTGACCTCGTGGTTATGGTTTAGGCTTTTGATTGAATACAGTTCATTGCGTGGCACCATTATCACTCACAAAAGCAACTATCTGGTAAACTCTTAAATGAGAGAATGAATGAAAAAAAACGTTGGAAACGGAAAATCACCACCTTGATCGTTCAACATCTCCATATATCTTTTAAATCTGCTGCTGTCAATCACTTTGCCTGTCAGAGACTCCTCTACCCACGGCTCAAAGAACAACCCCCCCCCCAAAAAAAATCACGTCATAATGATGGCTGGTGGCGGTTTCTGAACCACTGGGCTCTGTTAACCTCATTTCATTCTCAGGATTAATGAGCATCACAAGACTGAAGCCTCTCAGGGTGCTGCTGAGATCCTTGGCTCAGTGGAAGATTGCTGGGGGGGCATTCCCTCTGCCAACTGTGTCCCTTTCTACTCTCTGGGTGTCTCATTAAGGAGGAGCAGGACCAGGTGGGGGGGGGGAGAGAGAGTCTGCTGGAGAACCCACCTACGGACATTTCTCAACTCTCTCTACTTTAGTTCTTTCATCAGGCCGGACGTGGAAGTCATTTCAATTGAAACTAGAGAAAGAAAATCAGTTGATGTATCCCATACGAAAATAGATTAATACAAAATATATATTGCCACGTTAGGAATGATAAAGAAATGTAATTGAGATGGTTTAACTATAAAGCTCATTATAAAACAACTAATTTGTCAGTTTTTCTTTTGTGTTATATAGGTTTTTGGTGTATGTAAAAGGTCTGTAAAGTTATAAAGTACTGAAATCCCTCCTCCGGCCACTATTTACTGACATGACATCACAATCCCCCATATTTGAATAATACACATTTGATGGCTTTTTCTGACAAGCTAACAAAGTCATGTGAAGAAGGTTTGAGGAAATTGATGTGTTTTTGAAATATTAGAGCATTAAACCATTTTCAAGTAATAACACTAATTCAAAATTAGGAACCTGAATATGAGCAGAAGATCAGACGGCTTCACAACAGTCTGCACTACTAAGAACACTGAATCAAAGAGACGCGTAAGAAATACAAGTGCACAACTCAAGCACTCAACTCAAGTGACGACAATCACTGGAATCAGTTATTTTCCACTGCTGGTAATGATCATCTTCCCTGCTATCTGTGCAAGGATGCTGCACAAACAAGAAGCTCAGCACTACCTCCATTTGACATACTTACAGCTTGCAAATGCAACACACACACACTTATTCTTGACCTTGGTTCTTGTCTATAAAAAAGAAATGAGGTGGCCGGTGGCCTGGTGGGTACAGACACCTTCCCTTATCGGAAAGGTCACAGGTTCTATACCAGCCGACAGCCAGTGTGGCTCCATCAAAAGCCATTTATCCTCTCCGAGTGTCCTTCAGCAACACACTGAACCGGCTCCCGCTCACCCACTGCCACTCCAGCTGACAGCTACATATCTTAAAGGCATAAACATTTAAAGTGCAGAAATGAGAACCGGCAGGACACTGTGACACATCTGAATAACACTCCTCAGAGTTGACGGCCGTGTATTCTTCAATTTATTTATTCACTGGGACTTAATAGCATCAGCAAATCCTCACCGCAACACTTGTGTGTACTACAGAAAGAAGGAAGAGAAAGCCTGTGGTCTCTGCAGGACGCTCCAAAGCGCTCGTGCGTGCACAAGAATCCAGTTCAATCGACTTGTTTGTTCGAGGTATTCATCAAATGTCAGCCTCCTTTTTACAAAGTATAATCAGTCTCCGTGTGAATTAAGTAGGAAGACAAAAGTCCAATATTTCTCCTGCTGGTCAATGTCGTATCAACTGACCCACTTTAACGCTGCGGCGGCTGTGGCGACTCATTTTCTTCGAAGTGGGAAAACAGCGGGAAGGAAAAACAGTGCAAGAGTGTGTGTGTTAAACACAGGGACGCACGCAGATACTGGTATGCTGTGGGACGACAGACTGGAAAGCATGTTCCCTGTAACCAAAGTCCAATTTAGAAGCTGTATCTCAATAAGGACAGGTGAACGATCAGTCATGGCCTGGACTCTGAAACCCTGCAGCCGGAGCTTCAAGAGAACTATCGTTGCTACTGTCAGCTACTTAGTCGAGTTGTCAGAGCGAGATCAGTGATTCATTTTCCTCAACCGGACTCCCCTGAGACTCCTACAGTGAAGGGAGTGTGTGTTTGTGTGTGTGTGTGTGTGTGTGTGTAGGTGTGTGTGGGCAGAGGGAAAGTGGCGGACGGAGGAAGAAACGGCACCAGAGCAGAGCAAAGGGAAGAAAAACTGTTTATGATCCCCTTTGTGTGAGGTCACATTTTTAATTAACTCCCAGCTCGGGAGGATTTGAGTCAAGGTCTCCAGTTGTGTGTAAATTGTTTTATTTGGAGTCTGAGCAAGAACCTTCTCTTCCCTCGTTGTTTTTTTCTTTTTTCTTTTGACGCGCTGCAAAATGAGGCAGCATCGGAGTGACCCGGGTGAATCCTTCGCCTGCTCGCGGCCTTAATGCACTGCAGCGTTGAAGCGCGGTGGGAGCCGGCCCTGGACGCCGGCCATGCTTCAGATTAAACACCGTAATTATTAATCCCGAAGCCTCTAATAGAATAGGATAAAGTGCCAGTTGCCAAGAGACTGTGCTGTGCTTTATAAGTGGAGAGGCTTCCTGAGACAGAGAAGAATGGGGCTTATACGCCGTGGGCACTGAAGTGAGGAAACACAGGGGGATATTTGAGGAGGGTTTTTGTTCCAAAGCACAGCGACTCTTTTTCTGGACTAACCATAGTAATATTTCCCCTCAAAGCTAAATCATCTGATTCCAGTTCAACACATTTAGAAACATAATAATTCATTGAAATCTGGGAGCCTTTCCTCATTCAAAGCAATTCCATTAAAGCCAATACGGTTCCAGCAAATGACTTCTCCCATATTACTGTCAACTTAATTGTCCTACACGCATTTTTATCTCGATCAAGAACTCCTGTAGAATCAAGATTGATTCATTATCCTCTGTGAAATGATTATACGCCTTTTTCTCTAAGTAATAGAGAAGATGTACTCAGAAAAAAACATCAGGAAATTAGAACATTTCTGTGGGAAGTTTTTTTTTGTCTTCGTACGTTTTCATTCGATTTGTGAGAACATAAAATTTGAGTTGTACGCCTCCGCTAACCAGTGCAGTCTTAATTCACTTTTACCCCCAGGCAATTGAGGAGGGTGGGACCTTTGACATTGAAATCTAACTAAGTAAATCTTTGAATGTAAGTGATAACTGGTCAGAATTTGACGATATTCCCTATGGACACACTTGAGGTCGCAACATGCAAGGTCACTGTGAACTTGACCTTTGACCGGCAGAGAAATATCCTTGAGGTGTTTGAGATGTTGCAATCACAAGAACAAAAAACCTTTGACCGCAAAATTCTAATCGTTCATCCTCAAGTTTAAGGGAAGTTCAAATTTGAAGAAATTCCCTAAAGGGGTTAAGATATCGTGTTCTCGAGCATGGAATGGACAATCCTTTCAAACATTTCTTTGCATCGTCTAAAAGGCTAAATTGAAAATGTATTTATTATGTAACATAATTTTTGTTTTATGATGTTTAAAAACACATTTTACACTGTATTGTAATGGTGCATCAAGAGTTAAATGCAGAAACACAAACATTCCTCCTTTTATAGTTAGATTTAACGTTCGGATCAACGTGTTAAAAGAGGACAATGTCAAATATGACTTCCATTTATCCCAGTAGAGTTTTTCTTCTAGGTTCTTACAATCCGACCAATGAGTCCTCTTTTCATCAGCCTGTCACCAAACAGGGTTTGATTAACGCATCACAGCCAATGGTTTTGATCAACAAGCCCTGCAAAGCGACAATAAATCTTTTCAATCAGCCCACTCCGACACACCCCCTTGGAAATGTTCCAATCAGATCGGCCTGATTTGGAAATTGGGGGATTGTTTTGCGAGGAGACAGTAACAGATTCACGCGTGAATCAGAGATTGCTTCGACTTCCTCAGGAGACGCTTCGCAATCAGGAGATGCTCCGACAGAACGCCATGCACCATCACCGTCACCGTGACACACACGAGCAGCAGTTTCAAAGACGACACGACATCCTGCAATTCTTTCATACCACCGACTAATATCTGTTTGATTTTCTCCAAGACTTCTAACGACCTCTGCGACTTCTGACTTAAAGAGCAGACACAGCGGCGTGCAGAGCAGTGGGAGCTTCAATGAAAGTCTACTGTAGAGACAAATTAACCACTGCCTTGCCTATATGTCAACTGAGAAAGTATGTTTGCCTAAGAGAGGGAGAAAGTTAAGGGTGAAAACTAATGATTATTATAGATTAAATTGCCTGTTATTTTTTCAATTCATCATTTCAGTATCAGTAAATACTGGAAATAGCTAAAGGTCTTGTTTTTTTCTGTCCAACAGTCCAAAAACCAAAGATATGTACACAAAATGTGAACTTTTTTTATCTTGTGGGATCATTCGATCAATCTTTGCAGTTCTTTTAGGGGAATGAATTTGGTATTTGTGGTAAAATGAGCTACAAAAGGTACAAATCCTTTTTCAAGAGCCCATTTGATGATGTCTGTCCTTACAGCACAGGTCTTATCTCTTATGGGAAGGATGATTTTTGAGTCAGCCACAGATGGAATTAATAAATCTTTGAATATAAAGACACTTTGTATATTTTGTTTTGAAAAGGTTCTTCCTTTATAGCACAACAACTCCATCACTGCACATTACACTGGTGGCGAAGCACCGTGGATAAATCACATCTCAGTTGGGATGCCCCAAGTCATTCACCCCCGGCATGAAGAGGTTGGTGACACCGCAGCGCTCCGACGATCCAACACAGGGGGGCAGCCCACGCTCTCTGCGAGGCGCCGGGGTCTAGGAGCCAGCCTCGGAGAGCGGGGGGGGAGGAGGAGGAGGAGGAGGAGGAGGAGAAGGAGGTGGTGGTGGGATGGTACTCGCTGTTTCATTCTTGACCTGTGAGGCGCGTCCAGGGACAGTATGATAACATGCAGCCAAAGAGATGGGCTGGCAGGCAAAAACGTTGCCCCATCGGGAGGGGGCGATAGTGAACTCTATTACGCTGGGTGCAGATTGAAAAGGGAGAGAAGCATCGAGACGCTGGGCTCTGAACGGAGATCAGTGGCTGAGGGAGCATTATGGAAGTGACATGGTGTCTAAACGATAGTATGAAGTGGCTGCGGGTGAGGGGGGGCTCCCTCCTCCCTCTGTCATCAACCCCAGAATGGCTGATGACATGAGTCCATGGGAACAACAATCTTGTGACAAACCCTTTAAAGTATATATTATCAGCTTTGCACAGGAAACTGCAATGAGACGTTATCAGATATCCCCTGATGGGAAAACAACTTTCTGCAAAAAGCTTTGCCATTTTAAGGTTGGATTGACAAATAGTGTGTATATGATGCCTGGTATGGAGCTAGGGGCATGTGCAGTATGACATTTCTTTAGCAGTATGACCCCCCCAGGTCCTTTTGCCTTGGCCCCCCCTCCAAAGTCTGTTGAAACGCTCCACACATACTGCAAATAAGTAGCTTGGTCAATTAACTTCAAACAGCTCATTCAGTCATTCTAACTGCTTAATTGCCATACTTTAATTACTTTGCTGTCGCTTTGCCCCAGGTACCTTTAATTTCTAACTCTGGATTTTAATCACATGATCCTTGTCGAAGAAATTACTCCCCCCCCATTGAAGATGAATCCACCTAAAACCAGTATTAACATATAATAAGTTAATTTCTAAAATAGCAACAATGTAATTGGGAAAAAGATTATGACTCGGTATCAGTAAAGTATTGAGTTCCCAGCAGGTTTAGTTGGAAATAATACAGATAAGTATAAAAATTTGTTTTGACCCAATGATATTCATCTTTTTTGCAGTATTAGTCACTTTTCCTATTTCTTAAAACTTTTTTATTTTCCTGCTCTTATTTATTTATTAAAGCTGCGTTTCAGAAAGTTGTCCATCCAGTCAAATTATAAAAGTAGGCAACAACATTCGACACGTTCTTTACTATGATTGTAGGTACTCAAGTGCCGCAGACAGCACTTGGCTAACCGCCGCAGACTCTGTAATTACAGAAGAACACTTTAAGTGTTTTTTTTGCTTGGCTACAGGACTCTGGTAAACATTCAAGAATCAACTTGTGAGACGTGAAATAAGAATTATGGTTGTAAAAGGTCAAATGACTTAAACGGTGCAATCAGTACACACTCTATATATTACTTATTTCAAATGGAAACGTGACTCAACATTAAGGGTTTAAAATCAAATAAATTCAAACCTTTTCATTCAGAAAATGCCTAGAAAACAACTCTACAGTCGAGGTTAAAGCTAAAAAGGATTTGAACCCATGCACTGCTGCAGGGACAGAGAAATGCATCTTTGTGTAGTCATCACATTATTCATTTAGCTTTTGTGTGAAGTGACAATAAGTGCATGCAAAACAGTGAGGGTGTACGAAGCAGTCAATTGTTAAACTTAATTTGTTTTGAATGGAGCACTGAGCACTTTGAATGGAGCACTGAGTTATTAAAGCTACAGTAGATACCGTGTGTTATTTGCTTTAATCCACTCAAAAAAACTAACTGAACAAACATAATGAAATTACTTAAAAGCTTTTGATTAACTCCGGTAATGGATGCAACCGCTGTCCAAAACTGTTTTGATAAGCATACAGTATAGTCATTAAGGTAAATAATGAAATAAAAAGGATTTAAAAGGCTGGAACAACAACTCCTCTGCTCAGTCACGGAAACGCAGCATAATTAAAAGGCAGTGCATGGAGGTGCTGCTCTTCCAAGAAAATGTAAAAGGTACTTGGATTAAGGAGTTTCTTTTGCGAAGCGTTCTTTCAATTATATTCCAAAATAAAAAAGAATCCTGCAGAGGAGGAGGTAAATGTGTGCTTTCAGGCCTGACGGCTACAGAACCGCAGCACACAAGTGGAGCTAGTCTCCTCCAGATCTTTTGTTTACTCCCTCGGCTCCGATCTGATTACCAATACGGAGCTAATGTCGCATTGGCCATGTCAGTCATTTGTCACGCGGCGGAGGCAGGTCAGATTTCCTGTCTCCCTGATGGACGTGCAGGGGGCCAGATCCGTACATCAGCTCCGCGTCTATACATCAACTCCCGGCGCCTCATCTTGTTTGGAACTGAAAGTCTCTATTATTGATTTTGGCTCCGACTATACATCTGTCTCCAATTTGTGCCCCATCCCTCCATGTCTGAAGCACACTATATTAAGACAACTATCCATCTCCAGGCCTTACTCACTGTCCGTGCCTGAGAGGGAACTTACAAGTTGTGCCAGTGGGTGGCTGAGAAGGTGTGATCGGTTGTATTTTAACCCTTTTTCAACCCTCATATAATTTAGAAATGGTTCACGGCCTCAATTTCATGCAGGAAAACATTTTTCTTACACGTAACCCCTTCTCTGGAAATGTGGCTAAAACAGAATACGCTTTATTCCTTTAGTCACATCACCAATCGAGATCAGAAAGCTATACATGTTTCAACTCCAGCCTCCTTATTTTAACTTTTATGTTAATATCAAAAAAGAATATTCTGCCCTGACGTTCAACCACCAGCCAGTTAAAGCACTGGGGGCTCTTTGCATGTTCACTCTCCTCACACTTAAATATTGTTAACATGATCTAAAGGAAGTTTCATACCAGTTCTTCCTGTCGAGGGTGAATCCACCGTGCACACCCTGGGAGATCCAGGCCTACCGTTACCATTGTGTACACTTTTCCCCTCGTAGAAAAACAAGACAGGATTTATTTATTGATTGAAGTAAGCCCCAAAAACAAAGAGAGGAACTCTTCGGCTCTGTCTGTGTTCAACATGAGGGGAAATTTCGGCCGGGGGAAGGCTAAATCCAGTCATGAGCTCAATGGTGTGCATACGTGTGAATGGATTTTGTTAAAAGGGAATTAGGAGCAATGGACAGCTTTTGTTATAGTTTATTTTTATATCACTGTGGACTAGAGACCATAACCGGTTTATAATAATATATTGCGTATACACACGCAGCCGTCTTGCACCGACGACTTCGTATGGAGCCACAATCTGCAATCAGGAGATGGAGCCGCAGAATCAAGCAGCCGCCAGTGCACATGCTCAACCAATCGTGTCATGTCTCAAGACACTTCACTTTAAGAGCCGTCACGTCATCCATGTTTATACAGAATCTAGTTGAATCTAGCAATCTCCTTACCTCTCCTTCACATGTCTGTCAGCTCTGTTGTACCTGCTGGAGTGGAACACACGGGCCTTTGTCACTTTATGACATGTGACAGTAGAGCTTAATGATAACGTGCTCAGTCTCACTGTCGTTCGTCTTTCGTTGCTTTATCAACTCGTGCATTTGTGCTGTCAATCAAAATACCTGCTGAGAATATTTTCTTTTACTTGACTTAACCCACTTAGCGCATGCAGTGAGGCCTATTCATCCATAAGTGACACCCTTGCATTTATTCATGGTATTTAAGGGAAAATCCATTACAGCAGTGCACAATGAGTTCCTTACAGAGCTTTGGAAGGAGTTTTTTTATTTTTTTAAACTGTCATAAGCACGCTAATGTAACTCTTGCGAAAAAATTAAATGTTTTTTTTTCATGTCAAAATGTTTCTTTAACATAGGAGACAAACTGAATGGATAGACAATATAAATAGAGATTTCAAGAATAAGTTCATAATAATATGAGTATAAGAGCAAAAAAAAAGACTTAATATTAATTCTTCCAATTGCTAAGTTGTAATTTATTTGAAAAAGTCCAATATTATGAGAATAGCACCCACCCTGCGTGAGGAATATGGAGATTACATTGGAGATTCTGGACTTCTCAAGAAATTAGATTCAATATACATTGTAATATCTTGTGAAATTACAACCCTATTCTCAAAAACACCAATTCATAAAAATGGCCCCAATACTTGATGAATGGTTTACATATGGATTTGATTAACAAGTAATATGATGTAAATCTAGAAGGAACGTCACTGTTCTCTACTGAAACCTTTGGGATTTCAGCTTGTTCAACAAGTGTGTGTTTTATATGGATTCCTGCACAGAGAGAAAACAAACATGGTGGCCTCTTCTCAGGTGTAACCCACTTGGGAGCTGTTACTGTGCGCATGGTGTTTCTCGCATGTGAGTAAATGTGTCTGCTAACAAACCCTGACGGTGATTTCTCAAAAGAGTCCCATTAGTGTCTGGAACTATTTGGTCATTACTGGCTCTGTCGTTCAATCAACTCATTTTTTCCTCCTCATTTGAACACTTCCGCGCTTTAAGCCGGCCTTAATTACTTCCCATGCGGTCGTCGCCTTACTCTTCACCATCTTGTGGGGGATTTTCGCTGGAGCCAAGGGCATTGAGACAAAGACGGAGGAGGAGGAGTGCGGGGGGGGGGCGCATAGACTGAAACAGAGCCCTGCTGATTCTTTACTTCCGACGATAGCATCTCTTTCAAAACATCTCCTGACAAATGGCTTTAGAGGATTAACCTCATCAAACATTTGCCTCCAAACGACTGAATGGCATCATCTTCTATTTGTTTATGAATGCGCCCCACTCCTCCTCCCCGCTCTCTTTATTTAACACAGTGGGAGCTAATGGAATCTTGTGATGGTGATGTATTGGGGATTGTGTGCAGAGACAGATGGGGAAATGTAATTAAGGGTGGTTCAGGGCTTTGGGGAGGAAAAAAACCCCGTCTCAAAGGCGAGTTAAAGAAACAAAGACAGCGCCATTTGTCATGTGAGACAACAGTCAGAAAAATTAAATCAAGTGATTTTTACATAAACTGCTTTCTCTTAAAATTGCGTTTCACCTCCAGCACAAGTAAACAGTGTTTGTCATTATTTTTTAAACAAGTTACATAAGATTCGCCGGCGTCTCGGTTTGATTTTTCATTCTTGAATACTTTAGAAAATACTAACACAACCATTAAACACAAAAGATAAAAGAGAAGACAATTGTAATGCCTTTCACACCATCATTTACTATCATCTTCTAATTCCCAATTGAGGCCATAGAGGATTTATTAACCCTAACCCTTATTATTATCGATTGTATTTACAAGCTTTGCCATCTTTCTTTTGACTTTTCATAGTTTAATTGACAACTGAATATTTAAATTGTGTTAAATCCACATCACATTTGACATGTTAAATGGATACAAACAGAGCATGCAACTTTTGTTTCTTCCGTAGCAATAGTCTGATAGTCTATGTTTAAATAGACCTACATAAATCTTTGATACTCTTAGAATCCAGCGCGGCTAATATTGACGTATGCCTTTTGATGATGCACTTTTGATCTAGATTCATTCATTTTGTAGAACCGAAGAGATCAGTGAGCAGCACAAAGCAAATGCACGGATGATAAAATATACAGACTCCCTCCTTACTGTGGCTTCAATCTTTAAGAGCTGTTAGCCACACATCATTGATTTAAATGATGTATAGTACATGACTTCATCTCTAGGCGTGACTGTTACCTATAGTCCAACAATGATACAGCTGAGTGCTGCGTAATAAATCAAAATCCGGGTTCATGTGTCAGACAGGGAAGCGCAGGTGGTAGAAAAGCAGTGGATGATATGATGTGACCGAACGCGCCTGAACCTGTGGGAATCAAGGGCTCTCAGCAGGCTGCCTCCGGGCCGATGACCACCGCAAAAACCCCACACACAACCATAATTAAAAAACCCCAGGCGTTTTTTTCCCACTTCCTCCTCCTTTTTATCCTCCCCCCACCGAGGCCGTCAATCTCGCTGCCCTCTCTTTTTAACCTTTCATCTGACATGTTTCATGGTGCGGGTAAAGTGGCCGTCAGAGCTGTGGGGAGGAACGGGTCACGGAGGAGTTGGCAGGTTATTTCAAGGGCGAGATCTCAGTTTGAGGTGGAATATTCCAGCCACCTGCTTTTTTATATCCTTCTATTGCAAAGAATATATGCGTAGATGCTTAAAAAAAACATATGCTATGTTGTATATTTCTGCATTTCTTCATTCAATAGTGAGAGAAACAGCGACCACACAATAATCAATTCCTCCTGGTTTACTAGAGAACATGATGTCTCTTATTTTAATTGCGGGGCAATCAATTGTCAACAGGTACTCCAAAGATCCACAAAGACAAGATCAACACTTGCATATCAGCATGGCACTCGTGAAAACATCTGTTGCTCTTCATCTGCAGTTGATTTTAAAGCAGGACAAATATTTAATAGCGTTTCAGTGGCCTTGCTTTGCTTCCAAGCTGTGACAACAAGATGCCCCGCTGCTCGTAATACGATATTAATGTGACTCCAGTGCAAGAAGAATTTATGCAGCTTCTCTTATTTTATTCCCTAAATTGAGAACCGAGTGTGGAAATCTACTTTATACATTACAGACACTGCAGGAGGCAAGATCTTCAAACACATACAAGGTATGAAATATAGAGGTGATTTTTCAGAACAGTATTTTGACATGCTCATGAAGAATTAATGGGAATGCTCTGAATACTGTGAATAGTAAATACTGCAGCAGTGTGGCGGCTCAGCGAGAGCTGAGACTTTGCCTTCAGCTGGATGATCTGGGCTCAGCCCCTGGTGTTGGCGAGGATCCTTCCTGCTCGAGTGTCCCTGAGCAAGACTCTGGATCTTTACCGCTGATCTGCCAATTAAATCCCCCGTGAAAAAGTACAAACGCATCTTGAGCTGCGGTTTTCTGCTTTGTCGTCCCAGCAGCTGGTTATTGTCTTCGTCCAGTGAACCGCCTCTTGATGTATCAGTATTTAACTCCCCCCTGACTCTGTATATTTTCACTAAGAATGCATAAGGAGGAATCAATGAGGCCCTTCATGTAGATGGCTCATTGGCCGGATGGAGTAATGGAGCATAGACAGGCGCCTCACCACTGGCCCGCTGTGTGTGATGCCTTGAAAGATAGATGGAGAATGAAATCACTTGCTGTCATTTCAACTCTATCATTCTCAGCACTTGGTCACTTTGCCAGGAAGACCAGCGGGACGTGACCGCACTGCCTAAGCAGCTCTAAATCGTACTCGCCCACTCCACAGGAGCAAAGCAGGACAGCACTAGAAAAGCCAGGAGTCAGTGAACTTTGAAGGGAAAAGAAAATACTGCTCTGAGCTCATTTTGTCGGTTTAAGGATGAACTGCGTTACAGCCAGAGATAAAGCAGGTCCGCTCATTGAGGTGTATTCTTATCTCGTATCTCCTAAAGACACCAGGTGATCCTGTGGAGAGTTAGCCGGGGCGTCAGATGAAACCGTGATTTGTAACTTTCACCTCACAGCCACTGAAAAGAGATGTGAGATTGTAAATTCTGCCCAGAGGCACCAGAGAAGAAGAGAGCAGCCTCCTGAGAGTCGGGACGAGTCTCATTGGTATTCAGGGCATTATCATGGGACTTGGCCCAGTCACGCTGAATATATTTATGAATAGCAGTTCTTCTGAGGTGTGAACAGGGAAACGGGGCATTGACGAGAACAGGGTGCAATCTACTGCGTGGGGGCGCTGTCCCTCTTCTTGAACTGTCCAGACGCTGCCAGGTTCACCGCGGTGCCAGGATCCTCTCTTCGGCTGTTGCAATACAAATGAGCAAGAGAACTCGCTCACATCTCCTTCTAATTAGCATCGTTCTCCTTTAACCGCTCAAGTTCACGAGAGAACACTCGTAAGGGTGCTTGGGTTCCTCGTGTATCTCCGCATCGCACCCGGGTGCCTGGCGCCGCGGTTCAGCTCGAGTCTCCTTGCTCAGCAGAGAGGTGGAAGGGAGCATTAATTCTTAACCCGGTGGGAGGAGCGGCGCAGAGCCAGGCGGACGACTGCAAAATCCATCTATGTCTCGCCCCCCCCTCGAGAGCGGAAAGGTCACTCAGCTGTCAGGAAGTAAAATTCAATACCTCAACCTTTCAAGCATGGCTCTATCCTCTGTGTCCCCGTCAGAGAGACACAATCCCCTCTCTGATGCATCGCTGACAGACCGGCTCCTCGCTGTATGGACAATTCATGTTCACCGGCGCAAAAATCCACATCCTCCCTGACACTGACAGCCAGCCCTGACACCATGAGATCTATAAGTAATGTGCTGCATTACCACGGAGGATACACCGTAAACACACCGGATGAGTTTTCCTACCTCTGTACTTATTCTTGACGATCAATTACAAATAGGACTAAATGCCAGTGGCACAAGAAGAAAATTTGACACATTTCTGATTAGTATTTCTAGACAGGCTTATTATGAATGCCTGAATCCAGCTTGTAAACTCGACCTTTAGAAAACCAGCAGGATTTATTTTGCCTAATATCTGCAAATTGAGTTCAAGATGTGGTTATTTTAAACTTGTAAAAGTAGATGTTTTAGAACAGTGTCAATATTTGAAGTTGTTCTAAAACGCTGATCTGCTAATTCTACCAGCTGGAAAATAATTGTATCTTTTTGTTGAACACCGACCACAGATGTAGTCAGCTCAAGATGGAAACCAGGATGACTAACCAGGGAAAAACTGGAATCTTAAATTATATAGTCTTTCAAAAATGTATTATCCATGCTATTAAGGTGCATCATTTCAATTTGTGTGCTCTAATGTTCCGAAAATGCTGCACTTTCCTCATATTGTCCATTGCTGCAGCTCCTCTTTTCAGCCCCTGTCTGAAACGCTGGGTTTTAGCTCCAGTCTCTTTAAGGCCCCCGCTCCATAAAGCTAATGCAAATATATTTTACCAATTAACCACAACGTTGTTCAGTTGCTATTTATGACTGCCTGGAATGTATTCCTGGCATCAAACTGAGCACAGGCTCATAAATGACTGTGATCCTTGTTCCAGGATCAGTCGGTTCTACGCCAACGTTGTGACACGTACGCATCAAAACACCAGACTATAAGAAAAAAACCTGACACAAGGCTGCGTTCTCCAGAGTCGAGCGTGTGAAGTTATTGCGTGTTCATCAAGGATGGCCGGGAGTTTTGAAGGTCTCTGTTGTTTTGTTGTTGAAAATGAAAATGACACCGGCACAACAGAGAGAGAGCTCTTTAGTTGTTGCTCTTTGATCGCCAGCCATGATGGCTGCCTTTTATGACACTGTGAAGAGAAAGGTTGAGCAGAGAAATAGAGTGACAAAGTGTTCAGTAAAAAAAAATGATACAGACACGTCTGCCGAGAAAAGAAATGTCACTGTGCAGACACCCCATGAGATACATTTTCATTTGACACAATCTGACATTTAAGTATAGAGTGGACCTGCGCGCCATACCTCTCCATACCCAAGCTCCCACCTCCTCCTCCTTTGCCTGGTCAAAGCAACATTACAGATGCACACTCAGAATTCTTTGAAACTCAACAGAACTTTGTTTTTAAATTCAGGCAAGAACACAAAGTGTCCACGGATACTAAGCCTGTCTGTTTGAATTACATTGGATGAATCTGAGATTATCCACAAGAGTGATGCAATAGTGCAGCTATAACAACAAAGGTTGGATTCACCACATAACACATCAATTAAATATGGCAGTGTTAGTCAGGTGATTATTGATAAAGCATGGAATTTTAACCATTGCTGGATCTGAGGGTATTAAGGAGAAACCTTCTGCAGAAATAAAAATATTATTACCCCACCATGTTCACTACCATTTTCTACAGGAGCCCATTAAAGAGATCAAAAACTAGACTCTACAGAGGGCCTTTCCCATTTTGACATTACCTAAAGGCCAAAAGGGGTGGGGTTATCTGTGCGCTGCAATTTGTAACCTCACCACTAGATGCCACCGTAGGTGCAGTTTGAACTTTAAAGCTGGAGAGTTTACAGATGAAAAACAAGGGAAAATGTAACGTGTACAACAAAAGCTTTGTTTACATGAGAATAAATAATTGGCTTACCAGCAAGTGAAAATTTAATACCCAGATTAATATGCCCAGTAAACAAGCCATACAAACCGAACCCGCAGAAAGGCATCACCTGCCACAGAGCCACAGTGGCAGGTGATGCTGCAGTCTCCCTGCCTTGTTGAGTACTGCGTGCCCATCACAGGTACATTCAAACGTACAGCCAAAACTATTACATGCTCGGGCTGTAAATAACCCTGCTTCAAACTTTCTTGGTGCTTTGATGACACACCGTCGTAGCAGGAGGTGAGAGGGAAAAGACAGGAAGGGAAAGAATGAGTGGGTGGCACAGCAACTTTTGGCTAAAAGCCACAACAATTTAGACGATACTGAACCAACCGTCACCTGAATACACCTGCCTCCACATTCATGCGCCTTTAAAAATAACTTCAAAGATGTTGTTTTTCTCTTTAAATGTTTCTTTAATGATGATGCCTCCTTTCTCCAATACCACCGTAACAAACAGCGACATTCAGGAAATGGGCTATTTCTATGAAATATTTAAAATGCTTGCCAACAGGTTGGCAGCAAATGGGTTGGCACCTGCAGCAGGAGTCTTTATAAATAAACTTAATTTACACAGCAGCCAAAGCTGTGATTCATACACTGCTATAGTCGTATAAATGGTCCTGAAACATGCTCAAAACTTATATCATGCAAGACGAGTGCACTTTGTCCCAAGGTACCTGGTCGTTGCAAATGTTGTGTTCAAGAAAACAGGTCCAAAATAAACGATACAACATTTAAAAACAAATCATAGTCCAAGTAGGGCATTCTAGAGTTGATCAACTCTGTATTTAGGTTTGCTTAATGTTAACTGAAGATTGTAAGAACATAAACAGTATCTGTACACTGCATTAAAGTCCCTTTGACTTGATTGGAAAAAGACAACATCAGGCCAATGTGGGAAAGGACAAGGTGTGTATCGACTCAAAATTGATTCCATCCTATTGATGTCACTGTCAAGTGAATGTAGTCACGGCTTAGACTAGACTGCAATGACTTTGTGGTAGACGCACTCCTTCCACTCGACCTAGACATATGTCCTAAGGCATAAACCTGAGTTGTTTAAAGGGTTGAGAACCAATGCTTTTATGAAAAGGACATTGTCTGTTTACCATCTTCTCCACTTCATGCTTCTGTCAAATCATCAATTCATGTTGGCAGAGCACAGTACCCATATTAACAGTGTATAATCAGCATTCAGACTTTGATTTGATTTCATTAAATGTTGCGAGGCAGTGTCGCTTCCGCTAGCCTTAATGGACCTTTTTAGTTCCACTTCTATTTTCGCCAGCGTGGTCTCAAATGCACAATTACAGAGCTGCCTCTCAACCGACGCCCACATCTCTATGATCCATTACCACTGTGTAGCCGTGACAATGACAGCCGTGCATGCTCAGTCCAGCCAACATAATCAAACCCCTCGCCATGTTTTTGTGGACGTGGCACTGGGAGGACTGGTGGGATAAGCCTATTGGAAATCAAGTCTCTTCCTCCAGTTGCTGGGACAATGGAGGGAGGCCTGCAGATCGTTCAGAACAGCTCAAGAACCACTCAGAGCTCTGTGTGTGTTTACGTCAATATCCCGCTCCTGCAGATAGAAAGGGCAAAGGAGGATAGGGAGAAGGGGAAAGAGAAAGAGGGAAGAGGAAGAGGGAAAAATGCTGGGGCAAAGTGGGGGAGATATAACGGGAAATAAGTGATAGGAGCACTGGGAGATCGGATGAAGGAGGAATAAGCAGAGAAGGAGATGGTTGGATTGATCCGGAGAAATGGGAATTCAATGCTGAAGACGAGGGAGGGAGACTCATCGGAAATTGGAACAGAGAGATAGAGAAAGGAAGTGAATTCGGAGATGAAAGGGATTGAAAGGGAAGAGGATGAGAATGTGGGTGGTGGGTTGCACTGGAAAAGACAAAAAAGGATGGAGAGGAAGGGAGAATTCCTCTGGGAAGTGAGCCAGTTGAGTTGAACAATGGGAGTGCATAGCAGCACTGATTAGGGTGGCGGGGTGGGAGATGACAATATGCTTATAGCCGTTTTTTATCCGGACTAAAGCTTTGCCAGTAGAGAAAGCACTCCACACCCAGCAAGACACTTTCTCTCCAACCAGCACCGTGGGCAATTAACCCAGCCACCTGCTGCTCGCCAACAAATTGCCTCTCGTCTTTGCCAATCCGGCTGCACTGCAGAAGAAAGGCAGCTGAGTCAAAACATAAAGTCACAGCTCCACAAAAAAAAATACACAATGCAAAGGATTGCAGTTCACACGAGGAGTCAGGAGTAAAGTGTGTGTCTGTGCCTCATCGATCGTTTCATTACGCGTGGGAAGAAATGGTACCGTATCTCAGAGGATTCCGATGAAAGTGAATTCATCCATCTTAAAAAGGCGGGGTCCGGACCGAACCATCCGCTGTGATCGATGGGGGCAGATATGGTGTTGCAGGGGATCAGAAGCATTCAAGATTGCCGGACTATGGTGAGAGATTGGTTGCTATAGAATCAGACGGCGATAAATTGGAAGCCTGAGCTTTTTCCACAGACGAACAATAACACAACTTGTAGTGTTAGCAGAGAGTTGTACTGTGTTCTGTATATTTGCATACTAATTGGAAGGACGTTTAATTTTGGTCACTTCTGACAAATCAATAATTTCCTGGGGCTGATGCAGATATCGATATTAGAGAGTAAAAACAATACATTTCTTATGATGCCTAAGATGTTCTAATCAAACCCTTATGACAAAGAAATGTAACTTGATTTTACAATTTCATCACAAACTTCACAATAAATAAAAACAATTACTGGACCTGTAGGAATTAAATTAAGGAAATAAATACATACAGTATGTCTATTCTGTAAAATAAATGTTCTATAGTTTGTCATCTAAAGTTATCATACAGCACAAATCTCTGAATTAAGCTGAACATACACTAAAAGAGGATATTGATTCTGGTTAATGGCACAAAATATCCACTATATTTATGATTTCGATTTTTGGATTTAAGATTTCAAAGCAGCAAACACACACAAACACAAACATCGTTGTCTGAGGTTATCTTGGGACATCAAACTCTGGTATTACACACAGGTATGAGATAATTCATCTGTTTGTGTTCACCCTCCCTCAGGCCCGCGCAGTGTCCCAGCGTTGACAGTCTCTTTTAAGAGCTTTGGAATGATGCTCCTTCACGCTCTCTCTGACGGCCTTTCATCGCCTCCTCCCCTCTTCACTGTCCACTCGGTGATTAAATATGACCTGATCTCGGTCTCTGCCGCGCTCTCCGTCACACCCTTCACCTCGCCTTCTCAAACTCTGCCACTCCAATTTCCTCTACGTCTCTCGCCTCCGCCACGTCTCGCCCAGAATCTCTTACTCAGCCCCGAACTAGGAAAGCAGCTGGCCCTGAAGAGAGACACCTCATTCTCTGTACCCGCACCGAGTCAGAGGTTAAGCCTCTCGCTCTCCTCTTCTCTGAAATGCAATCTTTATCATTTTCTGTGCAGATCACTGAAGCCCGACTGATGCAGCACCACGGCCCATAACAGACTTTTACAGCCATATGCTTGGCTTTCCAACATGATGTTGAAATTTCATTATTTCACCAACCCACACAATATGTCCACATAAAGCCTTAAAATATGTGCTTCTGCTGCCACTGTCTCCTGCTGGGTCTCCATCTGCTGCATTGCTTTGCAGCCCAGGCTTGTGTAGATCTCTAATCACTGAGCGACCGTCAAATCCCGTGCATCCTTTCTGATGGTTTGATACCAGCATCTGATTTTGGCATCAAGACTTGTCACTTTTTCTTACATAAGATAGCGATAAAAGCCACATTTAAATATCAACAACCGCCGCTAAGGTTCCAAGTCTTTGAGGAACTGTGTAAGCAAATATGTTGACAGAGGGAAAATGATCAAAACATGCAAAGGCAAATACATATGCTGGGAGAAGTGAAATGTTTATTTTTTAAATGCGGGATCCAGTACAGTGTTGATGTGTCCTAATGGATTCAAACCAGTGGACGTGTGGTGAAAACATAGTGGAATTTGCTTCTGGAAACAGGCCGATGGGGCAGAGGGAGTGTAGCAAACCAACAAATCTATAAAACCAAAGTATAGTGAGCTGAAAGACGCCAATAAATAACAGAATGACGCATACAATTACAGATACTCTTAGTATTCAGTCTCATAATTACGTCTGATTTTATATTTTGTATTCATCAAGATCCATTAATTACTTCTATATTGCAATGTTAAAGAAAATGATTCAAATAAGAAAGTAGTTCTTACATGTTTTGCTCACGTTACTTAAGTGTTAAATTGTGTTGCTCTGCAGTCGAGATCAATAGGTCATTACAGGCAGGATGCACTTGACTATTTTAAAGTGAAATAATGTATTTCTACAATCACTCGTGTCACTAAAGAGGTTAAAACACTTGAATGGCACAAAGAAGAGCAATTACCTTCGCCATGGCCAAACAGACCCCTTAAATTCAAGCAAGTGCCCCTTGTGATGGTTTATTTCTTGGCTGATTTCCCATCCTCCCACTAAGGTTCTTGGACATTCAGTCAGTTTTTGAACCATCCAGCTGACGAACATAAAGCTAAAAAGGAAAACTCACGGTAACAGCAGAGTGGGGTGATAATTCATAAGCAAAACCTTAAAGTAATTTCATCACTCGTATTATCTGGGAGAGATGAAGGCCTCTGCCCTCCATCAGCAGCTCAGCCTCAAACTCCATCTTCATTATCTTACCACCAAGAGAAGAAACTGCAAAAAGGGACTCGTTTGTCTTTTGAAAATAGCGCAAGACACATTTTGAGGTTTAGAAGTGCCGGATACACTTTTGGTAATGAAACTGGTTATGACAATATGAACACTTGTTGAAAACCTATTACCGGATCCATCACGTGCTATTAATTTCTGGTAATGACTCATTATCGGAACTTCACACTGCCGTGGCCGTGTGACTTCCCCGCTGTATAATTGAGGCTGCTCTCTCATTGGAATACATTAGAAATGAGCTCCCTGACCTTTGGTACCTTGGGAAAAGCGCCAGGCAATGCCCTTTAGAAGCACTAACAAACTCGCGGCGGGCTTGCCCCCTTAGGCGCATGCACACACTAATCTTAACATCTAGCTAGCCATTACATTATACAACCATAAACACACACCACTTGGCTTGATGCAACTAAGAGGTGAAATACCGCAAACAGGTTTTCCGTCAACAAACGGTGCCCAAAGAGTTCTTACGCTGATTTGCAAATGTCGTCCTGCAGTGCCGAATTTGCCTCACCGTGGCACTGGAGAAGATGTGTCAGAATCGCTTGCCTCTTTCTCTCTCACCCTCTATCTCTAGTGTGCAGTTAGCTGAAGCGCCTCTGACAGACTTCATCCACCCCTTCGGCCACACATGAGTGGACAGCAGAAGAAAAGAGGGAGTTTTTAATCCAATATTACCCACACAGTGACATTGCAGTGGAAAATTACATTTTTTTTTGCATGAGGGAGATCAAAGCCATTGGCCTTATTTTGCCTGTGGTGCTTGAGGATTAAAGTTACCCTCGTTCCGTGGACTCCTGATTTGCGAGCAACATCAAAGCAAATAGCACAAGCGTCTGATTCATCAGAGAAAACATTTGTCAACATACTCACTTAACCAGGCAACTGTTAAAAAAAAACAGGAAGTGGGGAGAGAGAGAACAAAATCTGGGAATGGTCAAATGAACGATAAGATATAAATAAAAACTTTCAGAAAGTTGGCAGGATGTGCTGTTTCAGTCGGCTCCTCCAAAGGCTTAGCAAAGATCCAGTTGGCAGCAGGCTGTCTCGGCAGAGCACAGATGGATTAGAAACCGACAGTCCAGACCATGCTAGCAGACGTCAGAATGACAGATGTGTTGCTAAGGCCCAACACATGCTTTATGAAGGTCTTGGATTAGCCAGAACTCCCCAGCATAGTGGGAGTTTTGTGCACGATTCAGAGGATGCCATGTGAATCACGATGCCATCTCACAGTTTAGTTCAGTGAGGCTGAATCCAGGGAAGTGTGCAAAGACGAGCGGCTTAACGGCCTGTCCCCCCCCCCATAAATGAATTCCTCATTTATCCCCCTCAGACTCTGCAGGGTTATCGGTTGCGTGCATTCACACATATATTTACAGGCAATTTAATGTCATACTGACATCAACTTTACCGCTTTCCATAAAAAATAAATGAAAAAAAAGGATATATGCGATGGAAAGAGTGGGAAGCAGAAGTGCTGTGCTGAGCTTCAAAAAGGGAAAAGTCATTCAATTGCAATGTTGTGTGTGAGAGGTGAAATGAGTTTCGCTGCTCTTCTTCAGGCAGAGGAGGTCGGTGGAAAAATAATGACTTTAAATGGTCTTAAAATCTGAAAAATAGCTGTGATTTAAAGCCACTAACAGCCAGAAATGTGACTCAATATTTAAAAAAAAACAGCACAGGGAGGAAAATGAAACAAGACAAACAATGAATAAATAAATAAATGATGATGAAGTAAATAGCCTGGGCTCGGAATAATGCCTGTGTAATTCCAGAGGCAGGGAGACACTAGGCAGCGTGATCAAAAGCAGCACATGTGGCACTGCCAACTGTGACCCGTTGGATTCAGCATCACTCGTTAAGCGGCGTCCGCTCTCATTAACCGACATCTGTATCTTAATTAAGACACAGACGACAGGAATAGATGCAGGTGGCTGTCCGGGACGGCCACTTAGGCATCCAGGCGGCATTTCCTCTCACCTTTATTGGGATTTCAACAGCTTTTATCAGGTGCACGGCGCAGTGAGCAGCAGGTCTGTTTGGATTCCTAATAAGGCTGGGATGAGACTGCCGCTCCGGTTCCCCAGGGCTTTTGAAGGGAGAGTGACTTAAAAGCAAAACTGCAGAATCTCTCCTGGACACTTTAACCCTCAATACGCCACAGTCTTTTCAAACCTTGACCACCACTACACGGCCCCCCCGACGCCCTTCGACCCCGAAGCTAACGTGCACTCCATATAAATGATTCTTATTTTTTCACACAAGTTATTGACAGCGAGTGTTGTTTGTGCAGCGAATATGGGTTCATGCAGTTTCTGTTAAATGTTTATGACATTGATTTTCTATCCTTTCTTCTTTGAGGAGAAACTTTAATAAACACACACGAACCAGGACAAGTGCTGCATTCTTTTGTAAATTTGTATCACTACCATCTATTGAACTGAGGTTGAGGCAATTGATTATTTGCAAGATTAATAAGAATCACTTTTTAAAGTGTCATTTTTGCTCATTGAAAGACGCAACAGGTTCTTGGCATCCATAGTCTGTTAAATCCATTGCTCTGACAGTCGAGTGGGAAAACTGCTGAAGGCCCTCTCATTAGGAATTATGATTTTACCATTATTATCCATTATGTATTAGCAATTAGAGCTATTAATCAATTAGGCGAGCAGCTGGAGATAGAGCAGGCTGTGGCGGTGTCGGGGGGGTGTAATTGGAATTTTTAACAGTGTTTCTTCACACCGACGAATTTGTTTCGTGACATTTACACCGAGCGGTTTGACCAGAGGAATTCACGGTGTGACACGGCACAGGTGTGCGAGAGGTAAGTGGTGACAAATGTAAAAGCGGGCAGTGCAGTCTGTGTCGGAGCGGGGGGGGGAAACTGAGGTTTACAGCCCGGTCACAACCGAGATTTATCATTGCAATGATGCTAATAGGCTCACGGTCGTTTGTTATTCGGTTTACAAGCTTTTCAGTTTTTCATATTACGTTAATTGTGTTAAGTTATATTTCACCTCATAAAAATACTACATGCCCCATTATAAATTCAATTATTAACTACTGCCCTGTGTTGCCATGCCTGCTCCAACCATTTCGGTTTGCAGTTAACCTCAAATATTTTCTGGACACATTTGCAGTCATCGTGAACTTTGACCTTTGACCGTGGAAGTCAAAACAGTTAATTTGAGTTCAGGTGAAAACTGGTCAAAATGCTAAGACAGTCCTTAAAGGCAGACTTGATATTTCATTTTTAAGAGGCTACAACATGTTTTGTGACGCCACAGTGACCTTGACCTTTGATCCCCTAATTATCAGGTAATGTACGAGTCCAAGTGGAGCAAATTTGAAGAAAGACATTCTGGAAACATCACATTCAATAACATGGGGGTGACGATCGGACAACACGAAAACATAACCCCCAGGGCCACAAGGTGCCGCCAGCAATGAGGCATAATAATAAAAGGTCGGACAAGAATCCACATTGGAAAAGCAGAAGTGATAGACACACGGCTCAAGCTTAATTGCATTTTAAAAAGGTGTGAGAAATCAAGTTGTGTAGAAATGGACAAAGAAAAAGTTGCACCCCCGCCACCTATCGCCACGCTCTCCGAGGCAGAGGGGCGGGGCTGCTGATTAACTCCACAGCCACAGAGCGGAAAATCATTTTTCAATCAAATGGAAATGAATAAGGTCTACATGGCATGATTACAAACTGTGCTGTGGGACTGAACGGACTCTCTACTTCTATAATTAGGCTCAGTGAATTCCTGATAATCTTGTTTGTTGGAGATGCAAACTTTCTTGAGCGTCTCCTGTACAGCTGCTTTCAAAACACACAGTAGGGGGCTGTTGGCAGACGTGACAAATCTCCCAGTAGACCACTCTGTCGATCCCACATACACAACATCAACATCAGCGGATAAATAGAGCCACCATCTGTTGGTTCGACGTTAATACATGCAGCCATGATAATATCCGGGGGGGGGGCAAAAGAGTATATCAACTTGTGTTAAATGAAGTTTCTACTATCACACGCACACATAAGCTTGCTGTTGAGTGATACTCATCATATCGAGATGAGATTGTGGTTGTCTCAAAGTCATCGCTCCCGCCTGCATCTGCATCCCCCCCTCCTCTCCCTCCACTTCCCCTCTCCCTGCTGCACCGCTCTATCGACATTCAGTCATCCTGACAGATGTTTCAGTCAGCTGGGATTAAAAAATGGAGGCACAGGTGATAGATCACCACCATATTGAAGGATACCGTTTTTAAAAGGGCCTTACATACTGTAAACGGCCGGCAAACCACAATAAAACACACTTTAGACTGAGAGCAGCTGGGGAGACAGAACGCGGTGTCAGCATCCGGAAAGACTGTTTAAGAACTTATTAATTTGACTTATGGGATGTTGCATGAGGCTAACGCTCAGTATGGAACATACACATAGTAAAAGATAACACAAATCCATACATGGTTAATTTATGGGCAGTGCTTTCAGTCACATGGTGAATGCAGCTGCAATGCAAAGCAGTTTCAGGACTTTGAAACAAGTCTGGACCTTTACTGCTCACTACTCTCTTTTTTTTCCCCCCTTACAAAGAACTCTCTTATGAAGCAAAAGTGCCATGAAAATTCTTAACAAAGACATTTACACTGAAATGCTCCAGGGCATCGTGATCCTTCGGGGGAGCTTGTCGGAAAATCTGCTTTAAAGAGTAATTTTTTTGTTGCACAGAAGGGTGAACATGCCCTTTTGTTCAAGGGTATAAATGTAGCTTGCTTTCGAAATCGTTCAGTTAAAGTCAAGTAGAAATTGGAGGTAAAAGTGAAAACGCATTATAAAACGAACAACCTGATTCATCCAATTTAAGCCTATCAGTAGTTTGACCAGTTTAAATTAATTAAATAACTATGAGACAATGATACATATCGCAACGTGACAAATCTTTTTAATCTAGGAGTCTAATGATGGTTATCATCATTAGTATAACTAAACACATATCATTATTTTTTATGATTTTTGGGACTTTGGTTCTTTTATTAGCTAACAAATAAACAGTAGCCCCTGGTATGCCATTTAAATGTTGTATTACTATATTGTGACACTCACAGCCAATGTTTAAGTACTTTGAGGGCCATTAATGCACAGCCATCATAAAGAGGACTATGACTTTAATTAGTCATTGAGTTTTATGTAATCTTTATCCATATTTTCCCATACATCATTAAATTTGTATTCACTGTTTTACTTTTTTCTGTGCTATTTTTATATTCTGTGAAATAATCTTAAATGGTTTTGTAAAACACTTGACCGGCACTAATCATACACACAGTGCTACACAATTAACATTAAATCAATTAACTGGATACATTTTTTTATTCAGCATCTCATACACAGAGAGAACAGAATATTTGAGTAAAACTGTCGACCCAGTAGGAGTACTGTATTTCTAAATGCAAATGTGAACAAGACAGTGCAGTGACAGCCTTTCAGATGTGACAAACGCACTCACATATTTGTTTTTGATTCATGTCCTCTGACATTTGCGTGGGAGGTTTTTTCTGAAAAGCTGCGTTTTACTTTTCTGTCACGTCTAGGAAATGTACTTTTCCTCCTTCAAGGCGACTTTCGTCATAAAGGCAAACCTTGTGATGGGCAGATGTCTGGCACCAGCAACACGTAACTCTGTTTACAGACATGAGTGTAATAGACCACTATGTCATCAACCAGTCCATTGAACTGGCTAATAATATGACTTACATGAGGGAGGCCAAACCACTGGGTGCCAGTTAGGTTTTCTGTTGCCATCAATTTCACAGTGAGTGTTGTCAGCAGCTGTCACTTCTCCTCAATGCAGACCTGGTATATACTGTAGGCAATATCACAGCACAAATTATTTTTTTCCCTCAAAGAGAAAAGTTAGTGGACTTAATGCAAATAGAAGACGAGGGTGTTAATGTCCAGAAAGGGCAGCATGTTGGTTTTCGATTGACAGGCAGCGAAACTCAAATCGACAGAAATTAGCAAACATGATCCGAGGCTAAATATAAAGAATGATTAAAAACAGTTTCGTACTCTGGGAATCTTTGCCAAAAGCTTCTGTACCTCCTCTTCAACAGTTGGAGAATTTCACAGGTTGTAATAGCTGCAGCCTTTGATTCCATGTTAATGCCACAGAGGCTGAAATAGTCCTCACATCCGGAAATGAGTCATCCTAGTTTAGCATCAAATTCTTCTCCCCTACTTTTTCTAATTGATTCCCAGTGGAGCTGTGCTGCACACTGGCATGACATGTGAGATACCAAAGAAGGGACGAGCTACTTTCCCTCTTTCAGCCAAAAGGAAACAATCAGCTCGAAATCACAGAGAGGCAGTTTCCCTGCTGCATGTCGGATTCATATTGCCAGATTCAAATCTACGTTCGCCTGCTGATTTTTGACTTTGATATCAGGTCATTTAATACCGCAACCCCCCGAGACGCAAATGCACCGAGTAATCCCAAAGCAACGGGGCTGGCGGACGAGGCCGACTGCTAACACAACAATCCAGTCCCCGCGTGCAACACACAGATGTTGCTGGATGAGATGTGATAATAATTACAGAAGAGAATCCAGCAGAATGAACAGAGCCTGGCAGCCTGATAAGGCAATGAGGAATTACTGAGGCACAAGTAATAAAAGGCAGGATGAGAGGTTCGCTGAAGTAAACACCACCGATGCTACTTTCAAGTTTGCGTACTGATTACGTTAGCATGATTATGAAAACACTAATAATTAAATCACAACACCAAAGCAGCTTCTATCTATAATCTATAGGTGCCGGAGGAGATCGAAATAGAATAAATAAGACTCCTGTCCCTCAAGAGAAACATCCAGAGCCATTATATTTGATTAAAGATTTTTTTTAAGCCTTTTCTTTCCAGCCCACGAGGATGATTCCTCAAAAATCTGAGCACTCTCAAATAGGATCACATCAAAGTGCCAAACACGCCACAGCATCTGATTCGATTTTCATTTTTTCTGCGTGTAATCACAGCCTTTTTTTGGACCAATATATTAATTACAACTCCGAGCAATATGCATTTATCAAATCTCATAGACCGGCTCACATTTCGAAGCTGCCAGGGTTGATATCATTAACTTCACATTTCATTTTCCTGTTTCACATGTAATTTAGCATGCCATCTGGTACTGTATGGAGGCCGATCCGACAATTTGCATAGCAGTCTGCTGCATATAGAAGAGAGCATAACAACACTTAACACTTCAATAAGAAATGTAAACACAACAATGTAAAAATATGTTTATGAATATTTTCCTACTGTAGCTACTTTTAATACAGTTTTCTAGTGGTCTCTCTACTCAGCCGCCAGAGATAGATTCAGAGAGTCGGGGGGGGTTAAACTTTCCATTTCCCAGCTAATCTTGTTCTCATTATGTTTCCAAACATAAAGCCTGAAAAGAAAACATCAAAATAAACATATTGAGAAAACTTAAGGTATGCAATTATGCTTCACAAAGACCGGCGATGCTGGTGGGGACGGCTTCTTGGTGGCTTGTTGTCATAGCAACGCAACACACAGGTTCAAGTTTTCCAATGGCGAAACAGCATTGAGAAATAATGAGCAGCGAAGCAAAGACATGTCACAGACAAGAGGACAAGGGAATAAAAGCACCTGAGCTCAGTAGTTGGAAGGCATATTTACTCAAGTCCTGTACTTTTATTCACCTCAGGCTTTCTATACAACTACTAAACAATATTTAGTATCTGCTCAAGGCCTACATAAGTCACATTTTCCACAATATAGCAAAAAGAAAAAAAAAGTTATCATCTCTTGTCTCCTTGGCTTTATCTTATGACCATTTAGAGCGGCCCAGCCCCAAGATGGGGAAGCACTAGATTATACTATATCTAACTGTTTATAGAGACTAGTCACACTTGGATTACATCTCGTATGGTTACGACTCTGTATTAAACATGTACGATTATACTGAATCATAATAATAGTGTAAACCACAGGGGGTCAGTTTTATGTAAATGGGTACTTTTACTTGTATACTTTATTATAGGGTACAACTCGATCTATCTTGGTTATGCCTGAAAGTTGTGACACAAAAGAGTGAATTCTTAAAAAGAAACTGAAAAAAACAAGTGATGTCATTTGTGTTTTTGCCACAGAAAATAAACGACATTTTTACCAATTATTTTTTATCTGCCCTCCACCAACGTCTGGGAAGCACAGCTCTTCTCTTTGTGTCGGCTGTGAGATATTGGACAATTCGTCCCCTTTTGACCTGGTGCAGTTCTTTAAATGAAACAATCAGAGAAGTTTAGAGGTGAAATCTGTCACTGTTGACAACAATCTGAAAAGTCCCAAAAAGCCTAAAGTGGACACTGCTTTTTTAAAATAAGGGATCACAAACCCAAAAAGGTTACAAAGTTAATAAAGCCTGTTTAATGTTTTCAATATAAAACCAAGATATGAAAAGTATGATCACGTTGCAAATCCCTTATTCACAGCTCATCACATTGAAGGCGAGTGTCCAGCGCTCACCATCATATCCACCGTGGGCTCTTCGCCGTGCACCGCCTCGACTCAAAGAAATAATTACTGGATTGAATCTGCTGTTGGGAAATGGACTCTAGAAGGTCAGTGGGCAATGCTCGCGCTCTCGGGCGGAGGAGACGAAGGGGTGGACTGGACATCCCCCTGCGTCTTGTCTGGCCCCGGTGAGATTACCGGGGATGTAATGGGATCGTCTATTTTCTGTAATGGAACACAGAGAGGCTAAGCCCTGGCTTGAGTCTGACTCGCACTCCAGATCACCACCAAGGCGACAAGAACAAAAGCAATATATATATATATAGTGCAAACAGCGTATACATACACATGCTTGGAGGGAAAGGAGGCTTAGCTTGTCTTTAGCCGTGTACACAGGGTTTTCCTTTAGCACCGCAAAATGGGGCAATGCTTCCAAGCCACAAAAATCCCTGCTGAGCCGTAATGAGAAGTGAAAAGAGGGCGACGGGGAAGGCTTTGGCTGCATTTGTTTGTACAACGGCATCATGTATTTCATGTTGTTTAATTGGCTCATTTGCAAAACTGATGATACACATTCGCAGATAATGGAGATTCTGCATTGAAATGCAAGAAACAGACGCACTTAGTAAAAAAAAAGGCTGGAAGTGGTACAAATGATTTCTCCCTTTTTTATTGGCGACTTAAACATCACGCGCTCCGACGCAGAAATCAATCAGCTTAGTGTGTCTGACATATTGAGAATAAACACTTTCGCGAGTTATTTCAAATGAATCTACAAGGAACGCCGAGATGCAAAACCCGTAATTTGGTCTCTGGAGTCGATCCAGTGAGCGTTTCACAGAGAAGCCTTCAAAGGCACTGCGAATTTATATTGTCAATAGATGATTTGTTTCAGCGGGGGAATGTTTTTCAGAGGCAATTCCATCTGAACAGATTTATTGACTGAATCATCCTTTTTTTTAAAGGTTGGCCCTAAAGAAGCAGACAGAATCCAGTGTTCACGAGGATCTGATCGTCCCGCTTCTACCCTCTGCGCTCTCTCTTTAGAGAAAGCTCCTCCAGGTTAAAACCGACTACAACTGTCACACGTCTGCTAGGGTCGCTATAGCAACTGCATTCCATTCTTCAAACCAGATGCGACGAAGTTAGGGGAGGCAAATACGTAGCTGGAGAGTACAAAAAATTATAATACAAAGCATCACATTATTTCTATTCAGTGAGTCATTTATCAAAGCAGATAAACACTGTCGCCTGCTCCCTATCCCAAGGCCCAGAATAGTAACCATCTGTTCTGACAATTTCTCAGAGAACAACATTTGCATTCGGCCTTAATGAATGTTCAGACGCAGCAAGTATCGTCAGCCTCCTTGGTGATATGGTCTGGGGATGTTAATGAAACCTGTAGAGGGTGCAGGAGGAGAAATATGAAGCTGACAGTTACATTAGCCACATTTAATCCATTCATTTCCCCTTACTTTAAAGAATGGGAGGCGCAAACAATGGGTCCGAATCCTGCAAAGGCTTCCAGCAGCTGTGTGAGTCCTAACTTCTGGAGGTGGGGCCAGTCTGTACACTATTAAGTACAGACTGGTGGTGATGAAAGAGAGGCTCTTTATAACAGTGCAACTCTTTAAAAGCCCTTTTGTGTGTTCATCAACGACCACGGCTGGATCTTTTTAAGGAGCCTTGACAAGTGCCACAGTCAGCCGCTGTCACCTGGCAACCAAGGCCGACCTTTGACAGCATCTTGAGGCTGTTACATTAATTTCATGTGCCTCTTAACAGGTTAGTTATTTAATATCGAGTGCACTCCACAATAAAGAACAGAGCATTTCCTCCATGCATTAAAAAAAAGAGTTTAACCTCTGAGTAATGCATCATAAAACTCTCCAAAGTTCGGCTGGGTGACCACCCACTCTCAGAGATTTGCACGGAGACAATTGTTCTCTAATCTGAAAAGGAACAACAGTAAGTGTTGGCTGTCATAGTTGGAGATTTTTTTAATTGCTAATCACTGCTCTTGTAGCACATAATATCGAAGCACATTGTTGCCATAGTAATCGTCAGCCAATTTCCAAATTCCATCTCTTGTGTTTTGTGAAGAGTTGTTTTAATACCAGAGTTTACTGTAAAGAGCTTGTTGAAATCAAGCAACTTGTATAATATGCCTGTATTTGTGATACATAGAGATTATACTGGAAAGGACACACTATACCAAGCAAAATTTAGTAGTTTGGTCTCCAATTGCATCTGTACTCCTGGTAATCTTCAGCCAAACAGTAAAAGAAAGTGCAATCTAATGAGGATTACAAGAGAACAAACAAACAATGTCTCCTCACTTCCAATTAGCTACATCATGCAATTAAAACATTGGCAGCTGAGAGCCTGACACCACTGCTCCTCTTTAGAGTCACTACTGCCCAGACTGGCTCCAAATTGGAGATACATCGTCCATCTTTAAATACACTCTGCATAAGATAAAACATGTCTAACCCTCCAAATTAAAATTACAAACCTGTAAAACCGCCAACATGTGGACACTGAAAATTTAGGTAGACATTCGGTGCAATAAATTGAGTGCTATTTCAATTTTAACAAGGTTTTCAGTACTGAGCATTTAAAATGTTTAACTTGCTGATAAAATGAAATTTACTACCGCAACGATATACATCCATATATAAAGCTAAATTCCCCTTAATAACTGTTCTGCAGTCTCAGCATGACCTCCTACAGGAGAATATATTCCATATACTGTATTCTCTCCACCGTGAGCAGAGAGAGCCTCATGCACACGCTGAGCTCACGTCAGACGGAAAGAAATCATTGCATTCCCACCGCCGCTCTGGCAATATCCTTCAGCCCATAAACAGGAAATGAGGAGCTGCAATAAAAACTGATTCCGTAAGCTGCCATTTAAAGTCAGAATCTTATGATGCCCCTGCTTGTTGAGAGACACCTGTGGTTAATGACGGCAACAGCAGGGTCCCATAATTCTGTTTGAGGAGGATCAGGCAGCAGAAAAGCGCCTGGAGGTGCAGCAAGAAGAACAACCGGTGTCTCAGACGGCTGCGCGCAAAATATTGGATGTTACACCGTTTCAAGAGGAAAGACGACAGTGCATCCAGCTGCTCTGTTCGGTTGCACATGTTTTGCTGACTTGTTAATGAGAAACTGCAAAAGATACATGGAACAGAAGGAGCTCGATATACCTCAGCCTTAACTTTACTTCCTAAAAGACTGATGCAGCCAAACTTAAGTTTTGATGCACACACATGTTACCACACAAACAGTGTTTCCAAAAGTTTTAGAGTATCGTGGATGACGGACGTACAAGTAGACACAATTTTGTTCTTAAAAACCAAAATGTTTTTATGTGGCTCTATCGCAAAGAAATTCGGTTCCCTCATTTCCACTTTGTACTAACCATTACTGTCTCAAAACTCTTACAGTGTAGATGATGTGTCACTCGTCTGCCTAATTATGTGCTTTTTTGGTCAAATCCTATTAATTAGCCATCCAACTAAATGCAAATGACTTAGCAAAGTGCTGCAAACCGACTGATGATGTGGAATCTGTTTTACCCAGAGAGACTTGTTTTGTTTATCAGAGCGGGCTGGTTAAACAGATGCGAGCGACGAGAGAGGAAATCGTGTCGGGGAGCGTTGGCAAAGAAAAAACCAAGCTCGCCGCAGGGTGCTCCGCTTCCCAAAACTGGTTGTTGACCTCCATCTTCCAGGGTGCGAGTGAGTAACAAGCTCCCGGGAGAACGGCTCCTGGGAACATGTTAATGTTAGTCTTTTATCTTCAGAGGGAGGAAGGGGGCTGGATTCTGCTCCTTTTGTTTTGGCTGTTTCATTAATTTGCAAAGGTGCGTACCTTAAAAGAGGAAATCGCTTGCACCTTGACCTCTTTGATTTACACAAAACACATCGATTTTTGTAAACATTTTGTATTCCCCTGTGTAGGCGGAAGCACTACTTAAGCTCCAACTGTGCACCGAGGACGCACTTAACCCTTTTGTGTCAAAACCGAGTCTAGAGTAGATTTTCTATAGAGTTGACAGATAAAAATGTTCAGAGGAGTAAAAGGAGGCGTTTAACAGCCGCTGCAGGCACACACACACACACACACACATTCAGACTCCCAGAAGGATTCATTTCTAAGTGCAGATGCATTTACTGTGACAATCATAATATCTCTTCCTATAGAAGAGAGAAGAGGAGGCCTGCGGTCTATGTAACTTAAACTAAATGCAGCTGTGATGAATCCAAAGAGGTTCTTGTCCATAAGATGCTTCTATGACATGTATGCAATGGTACTTTGGTTTATGCTACTACTGATAGCCGCCCCATAGGGAGTCCTTGTTATTGCTCTGCTACCTAGGCTGCTATTTAATTTTCCAATGTGGTTATTTTCAGTTTTTAAAATGGTCTAATGGCTCTTTGGTGTGGTTATACAAAGCCGCTGAATCATTTATAAATCATTTGTCAGCTGCTTTGAGACCTTTTTCTGTTCTGATGCCCTAATTGGCTAGATTACACCTTTGCCATCTCCAAATTGTATATAATCATTTTTGATAATAATCATCTCCCTACCTGATGCTCTAAAAGGTGGATAATATAATTATACAATACATTTATATTTTTACATTTGACTGTTTTTAGGGCTGTTTTAACTGTGTGAAATCATTTCTGCAGTGTGTTGACGGTTTTCCAGTTCAGGAACTGTGAGGGACGAACTGAAATGAGACCATGGAGGATTCCACCAGCTTGTCCCAGCCTTACAGCTGTCACCTAGCAACGGAGCTGCAGTTAGACATGATGAGAAGGCTTTAATGCCCCTTGTTTGTTTTTTAACATGTGTACCGTAAGCTGTTGGGTTGTAGCCTGATGCTCAGCATTAGATATCTCATTGATTGTCGTAGCTTGAATACGGACAGAAAAGAAACAGCAGTCAGAAGAGCACTCCTTGTGTTAAAGTCGTATTTTGTGCAGACCCAGCCGTCCCAACTTCATCAGCACATGGACTCTGCTAAGTATCAAATATCGCATCGTGACAATTATCCCTGAAGGGATCAAAAGTGTTGCAGCGACACAAAATGCTCAGTTAATTTATGACACCGTGAACATTTCTATTTACCTCATGACCCAATTCAATTATCTGATGGCGTGATCACCGCAATAGTAATTACCGTTTATTGTAATTACAGGCCGTGATTCAGACGGATTACTAACCGGAGGAATCAGGCTATTCAATTGCAGACGACAGTGTATGGTTTAACTAGCCTAATCCATCTATAGATTAATAAAAGCTGGTTAATATTGCAAAACTTTATACTGTGCTTCTGAGCAAAGTACTGTGCTTCCAACGTGGAGCGCGAGGTGAAAGGGTTTCTTCACAACGGAGAGGAAATCACACTGTAGGGCAGCGACCTCCTGCAGCTCGGTGAGTACAGAGCGTGATGGAGTGCTTTTATAAACTCACTTTCTCTCCCGCCACATTGACCATATCTGCAGCAATCTCAATTAGCAGATCTGAGAAAAACAGTGGCAAGAGGACCCCGCTGCAATCATGGGAATCATGCGAGCGATATATATATTTATTAAAAGCAACCCAGTGATGTGACGCACGGAAGCAAGGGAAGATAGGGCTGAGAGCTGGCCTGCTTATTGATGCATATGTACAGCCGTGCTTGTTTATGTGTGGCAGCTCCCAGATAAGTTGCACAGCCTTATCTCCCGTTGTGCTATCAAAGAACTCAAGCACAATTCAACACAGATTTGAAGAAGCATCTGGCTCCCCGTTCCACCCAAGCCCTGAGGAAAACCACCGACGCTGCCTCCTTCAGACTGGAAAAATACCAAAAAAAAAGCACAACACAAGACAACATCTGGTCTTTTATCTCAGCCACTACTGTCCTAAGAGGAAAATAAATCAAGAAACCATCAGCTGGTGCATTAATATATACTGGTATCTCTCATTTGACTACGAGTGCTTTTTAATTATGACATGAATGAAGGCCAAAACACGTGTGCTCCTCCGTCTAAAGCTGATAAAGCTCACATTTAATATGTCCTGCGTGCTCACAGAGACATCATCCTCATCACAGCCGACAGTTCCATTTTCGAAATCGAGTCGAAACTGGCTCCCGTGTTCAATTACACCATTCAGCGTCTCTGTTTGTAAAAGCTCATTAACATGAAGCTGCTCTTCCCTGCCACACACCATTAAGATAAAATATTGGAACAAGCGGCTGATAAACACAAATTATGCAGATCATGGGCTTTTAAAATGTGCGGCAACCGCAGGCACCTGATATCGAACACCGTCGCCTACTAACTCCAAAGCTAATTTTAATGAAATACCTGCAGAAGCGTTTAATTTGAAAAGCAGCGGCAGAATGTCAGTGGACTGCGAGCCGAAGCATCAGGAGACCACACGGCAGTCGGCATTTGCTTTCCCCGGCTATGAGCTACAGTCTCCGAGGCTCTCTGACATTTCAATACGTAATGCATCCGGTTTGCCGAGGTCCCAGAGCAGCTTTGAGCTCGACAGCCCCCTCCTCCGCACCCCCCCCCACCACCACCAAAGCATGTCCGCCTCCCCCCGACGGGCTGTTTGTTGCAGAGGCATTTGCAGGTTCAAACAGAAAAGTGAGATTAGACCCGAGGGACACAAACACCAGCGCAACAGGAGGAAATTGGGAACCGAATGAAAGAGAAATCAATTATGCCAAAACCCCCTTATTAACAATTAGTGCTGGTGAGGGGGCTTCCTCCTGCCTTTGTTGTGGCTGATTGTTTTGAGAGCGGCATCTGAGGCAGCCGGGGCTGTTTGACAAACAGCATTGGCTTCAATACAGATTGTCAACACAACAAAAAGGGTTGCTTGACAAATGCATTTCGTGGGCCTGCAACTTTTACGGGACACAAACATAAACTATGAGGGGGTGTCACAGGACTGAGACATCACAAGCAAAGAACAAACAAGCATATTTTGTAAAATTTGTCTCAACTAAATTTATTTGCCTAAATTTTACAGTCTCTCACAGAAAGATATTTGCAAAAGATCAACACACATTTTAAACAAACTAAAATGTCACCACGCCAAGATCCAACAGTCCACTTCAATTCAATCGAGCTGCAGCAACTTGCAGATACTCAATAATATCAATTCATTATTATAAATTTGCCTAATGTTTATCATCAAGTTTCCATAAATGATTAACCTTGGAAATTTGTGAAAATGTTAAAAGAACAAGTGAAAAAACGAAATCGGGATCCTTAAATCAAAATTATAATAATTACCTGTAATACTTGGTGGCATTTTAGCACAAAAGTCAATGCGACAAGGAACAACAAAGATGAGCAACTCTCACCTGGCAACAACCTAATCTGTGAGCTGGTGTTTCATTGCACTAAATCGCAGCTAATTTACCATTAAAGAAGGTAACTAGTGTTAAATTTAGAGACTAAATAGAGTCATGCATCAGGATGTTAAGTGCACCGCTGTCAAAAAACTCAAATCAACTACAAACACTTCTATTATTATACATATACTGGGGAATTGTGTATGTAGATGCCTTCTGAACTCAACTCTCTGCTGACTGTGTATGTACATGACAACTTAAAAGGAGCTTTTATAATGATAAAAGATTCAAAATGCAAAAAACAACGACCCTCAAAATAGATCATGTGTCAGTGCATACTATCATGTACAGGCTCCAAAAGGTACCTGCTTTGAAACATCATTTGTTCCACTGAACATTAAAGATGTCACGTCATCCATTTACGTTCGCCAACATCTCCTCTTTGGTCTCCACTCCTTATCATATCTCATGTCTGCTCTCATCTACTTTCATGTGGCATAAACAAATCACACGGATCAACGTTTCTGTTCCCCTGCTAGCAACATCAACTTCAGATCGGCCGTTTCAGTACCGGAGGCGGCTTCAAAGTTCGGAACACAGTTCATCTCACTTATCTGTGTAGAGGACATGGCTGTTTCCGCCCAGGGGGCCCCTGCGGGCCAGGTTTGGTGAACCCTTACATCCAATCACAGCTGGTGAGAGGCTGTTGGGGCAATGATGAGCAGCTGGCTTTGTCACATTAGCCGTGACCGCGCGTGACCCCCGGGCGGCTTGGCAGACTGCTCGCTTACCGACGGCCCTGAAAGGGGAAGCTCGGGTGTGCGGAGCGGGGGGGGAAATGAGCCGGAGAGGGCGCTGTCTGTGACAGGACGCCAGCGGACTACAAGAAAAGGAGAGACGCTCAAGCGTTGCCTCCGCCGCAGCTCGAACTGGCCGACGGCCAACAGAAGCAGATGTTGTGTGCTGATTTGGCGACTCACACGCTCCAGGGGGGTTATTTATAAAACGGTCTCTCGGTCAACTGTGATTTTAGCAATGTGGTAGGCAGGTAGAAGAAGTAGTTGTTTACAAAAGTTCAAATGTTGGCTTGTGATGCGCGCCTGTGCTTTCCCCTGCAGCGGGGAGGGAGTTGATGGAGGTTATGTGGTGTTCGGCTTGGGATGTAGAATAAGTAAATCCCTTCAAGCATGGACGCGTTTGCATGTGGCTATGATTTCCGAATCAAATGACAAAAAAAAAGGGATTTTTTAAGGAGGACAATGCTAACAAGCAGGACATTATAGATAATTCTAATGGGAGTCATGCAAGCCCGTAATTCATTCAAAACTGTGTCTAAATGTCATCTGAAGATAGAAACTGGGAAGAGAGGTTAGGCCAGGCAAAAAGAATTAGCTGCAAGCCAATGTAATTAAGATTTTATGGAGTATAAAAGCCGTTTCAGACCATTTAAATCAAACGGTGTAATATCCAGTTTGGCTTTTCAGGATTTATTCTTTCATTTGGCCTAGAGAGCACAAATGGAGGGCAGGTATTCTAAAGCATATTGAAATCTAACACTTTACTGACTTGTTGCACATGAGAGCATGATCATGCGTGTCAGCTAAAACTGTTTCATGTGTGAGCCACTACAAGAAGCAATAGAGCAATGTAAAAATCCTGAATAAAAATCCTACTTAAGTAAAATATTAGCAGCAAACTGTAGCTAAAGAATTGAAGTAAAAGTACTATGCTGCTGTCGAATTGGAGTAAATCATCTAATCACTAAAAAGTACTAGTACTAGAAAATACACTGAAAGTACATGTATTTATGATTCTGCTTCAGCATAGGTCTTGTGTGGGGCCCATTTAATTACTTTCCACCACTGCTTATCGGAATATTCATATGGCTGGTGAACCCAAGCTTGAAATATGAACTTGTGATGAAAGTGAAGATCAAATTGAAGCGAAAGCCCCAGGCACGGCTCCCTGCTGAGAGGCAGAGGGTGTGAAAGGACAGGATGTGGACAGAGAGGATGGAGTCGGTCACAAGATGGAAGTGAGAAATAAAGATTGGAGTCGGAAGGGAAGTGGACGGCGTCGAGTTCAAATCCTGTCCTCGTGTCCTTCTCACACAGGAAAAAAAGTATTTCCCCGCAAATTACAATCATTTCCAGTCTCTATGTTGAGCTAACTGGTTTCTAGCTCCAGCTACACCTTCTCCATCAACACCAAAAAGCGATATGAGCTGCTGCAAGGAAGCAAATCAGAGCGTCTCCCAAAAAAGGTTGAACTACTCCTTTTACCGCCTTGCATCCGCACCTCTATCCAACAGGGGCGCTTTCTGTGAGCCTGCTCACAAACCTCTAGTAGCAAGGAGCAAGGAGGTACGGCTTTGAAGCTTTTGCTGTGAAGTAGCTGCAGGCGGTGGAGTTTTACATTAACATTAATTTAACATTTCAAAGCAGGAATGGACTCGCATTACAGCTCCGACAAAGCGAGGCGACGAGGGAACGGACCGGGAAACACAGAGGATCTATCTGCTAGATTAGAACGCAACGGTGATGTAAAACAAAACTGCACGTGACAGCAGCATTATGCAGGAGATAAGTGAACACCAGTGCTTCTGATTAAGTCTCCCCTTTCTACCAGGACTCCAGAACGTCTCCAGTTCCGTCTGCTCACTCTGAGGAGTTAGCAAGGAGGGCTGCAGGAAAACCATACCGGGCCTGGGATGAGCTTCTTCTTTCGAGACCATTACAACAAAACACATGGATAGACATGTGTTCAGAACAGTGTTGAACTAGATTAGTATGTATACGTCCACCTAGGCCCAACAGTTTCCCTAAATTAAAACAACTTTATAGCTTAGGTTACATTATTTCCATCACGATCCGGCAATTCTCGGAGAAATCCACGAAAAATTCCACATATCGCATTGAAGTGAAATAAAAATCCTTAAAAAATCTTCCCCCTGAAACTGATTCACACTATAAATTGTAATGGGTTCTGTCCCCGATACACACCGCACCCTGTGACCAAGTTTCAACATTAAACTGTCCTGTAGTTCCCCTGATAAATAACAACCAAACCCAGATGAAAACACAACCTTATCTATGGAGGTAAATAAAGGATCTGTTTGTCACTGGCTTTCTTTCCAGGCAAACAGATATCAGAAGCCTAAAAGTAGTGATGTGTGAAAATAGCCTCAGATTTCACTACTTAATGTTCAACTTCTATAAAATTCACTAAGGGGAATACGTAGCAACAATAAAAAAGGTGGATTTTACATCTACAATATAAAAAAAGAAGAGCTACTGCTGTTTTAAATGCCTCTACTTTGTTTTAAAGTGCATTAATAGTCGCTGGCTCATCAGACATTATTTCTGCACAACTCTCCGTCCTAACTGGTGCTAAAGAGGCAGTAGAAATACCGCTGTCTGAAATAAAGTGGAGAAACAGATGTTCCACACACACGCTACTGTTTTGCTTCTCACCTTATTTGAGGTGGTTTGGTTCAAAGGTTGCTGCGGGGACCTCTCAGTCTGCTTCTTCACGATCATAGACTGTGTATGACGTTTGCTGACGTGTCTATATCTATATATTAAGTCTACGCTGTGATTAGCACTTTTTAATCATTAATTAGCAGTTTAAAACCAAAAGAAAACAAGAAACGTACAGCATATAATTATTGTGAGGACCACTTTCCTGTATTTGTAAATGTGTCACCATTATTTGCGGACGTATATGGAGGCGGGGAGTGAATTGGAATGCACATGCCAACGCTGAGGATGAATAACTTTGAAAAAACGTACGAGGCATAGAAGGAGACTGGCTCTGTCTCTACTGAGTGAGCTGCACATGAAAGGATCACATGCACTTAGAGGCGCACAACCATCTCTATTTATGTAGTGCATCAGTGATCACTCTTGAATAGCATCTGTCACCTTTTCAGAGGGTGGACGCCTCATTTTGAAGCAGGCTCCATATAATATATTAAGCTGGGTGGTTCAGTGTGTGTGTGTGTGTGTGTGTCTCTTTCTGCCTTTGTGGGTTGCATGTGCTCTTAAATTAAACTAAATTAATTTAGCGGTCTATTGAATAGTCCATTCCATTTCCCATCACATCCCAAGGTGACAGCATCATACGCTATAATACACTTTCATGTTGTTTTGAAGAGAGAGCAGGAAATAAAGGGTAAAAGGGGGGGGGCATAGACACGGGTGGTGTGTTTGCTCTGTCCTCTCATTGTACACCATCCTCCCTCTCCCCTCTCCCCTCACTCCACCTGCGATTAAAGCCTCTCTAATCACATTTACCAAGCAAGGCCAAAGGCGGGGCTGCTCTATTAAATACCTCCACCCAGGCGAAAGGGAGAGGCCATCGGAACCCCTCTTTGGACGTGCGGCTGAAATAATTGTAGAGAGCACTCACATTTGGCACAGGGCGCTCGAATGTCATTTCACCTGCGCACCACACTGAAAGGTGATAGGCTTCATCCCTCTCGCCAGGCGGACAGGTTGGCGGTGGGTGAGCACTAGGGGGGGTTATTGCAGAAATGACTCTGTGCCCAGAATGACAGATCCCAAAATGAATAGATAGGTCAATGGCACATAATGGTCATTTGGAAAAGCCTGATATCCAGATGTGCAGTGTATAATTGCCCAGTTGATTGGATAATGCAGCCAGGGTTTTTCCTGCATAGAGACACCATCACATTTCATGCAGCCACTTTGGAAATTTGGCCACTTTTTCAATATGGCATCCATAACTTGCTCCTTTTTATTTGTGTTTCAGACTGAGAAGGTGAAAACAAGAGCCGTTCCTATTGCTGCTGGTGAGCATGTAACCACAATGACAAAGTGCAGCGCCACATGAAAAGGGACTTTCTCTTTGAAGCAGCCACATAAGCTATGAAGCTGCCACATTAAGCTTAATTGCCCATTAGCAGCTACACAACAAGCAAAACAGAGGAGTGAAACTGACAAAGTCATGGCAAAGGCAAACAAACTGTGCTGTAATTACAGGTGCATCTGCAACAGATCCCAAAATAGAACCTCAAAGTGTACTTTTTAGTTGGGTCCATGTCCATTTCCAGTATGTACTGGACTTGATTATAGAGACGTCACAAATCGTATTATATCAGAACTAATATGACCAAACCTGTGAGCTCTCTCTGCGGAGGCTGCCATGTTTCTATAGTAGCCCAGACTGGACAAACTAAAATCCTTTTGAGTTTTTATCCGTTTTTGAGGTTGAGGTGAGGAGTATTCAGCTGAAACATTTAACGCCAACACTAGATGTCACTAAATCTCACACACTGAACCTTTAAAACCAACGATTTTTATGTAACTGGACTGGAGCACCATCGGGGATTATCCTCAACATTCTTGCGTTTCAGACCGCCATGTTAAGACACGCAACCCGCTACACGAGTGGTTTCTAATCCCGCTTTCAACATGCAGACATCTGTAGAAATGGAAAGAAATGAGGTTTCACAAGCGGCGAGATGAAGGAAAAGCTGTCTGCCACCCTACTGATCCTTACATCAAAACATCGGCGAACCTTCGCAGGATGTTGTGGAGCGCAGGGTGTAGGACAGATTTCAAATTCCTTCATCTCTCAAAGCACCGGAAGCTTTTCCCCCCCGACCTTTGAAGATGGTCCAATCTCCCACTGCACTCAGCGGACTGAAGCTGATCTGAAGGCTTAAGCTGACCCTATTATTTTACCCTATTAAGTACATTCACCGATAGTTAAATGTGAGTGTGTCTACTGCCCTTGCACATTCAGCCAGGCCCGAGAAACTTTGAGAACCTTCACAATGATCAACGCCAGCCCACTTTCAGAGCTTTTATTGTGAAAACAATTCACATCGTCAGTTGAGCCATCGTGAAGTTAAATCAGTGAAGTCACCTGGATACTTCTTTTTCTTCAGCAGCCTTAATGAATAGCTCCCGAGAAATCTGGTTTGGCATTTGGACAGTTTGATGCATATTCTGTCATTTAACCTCGATCCGACTCACAGAACAATGTTCATCTTTTCATATTAGTTCTTCGAAGTGATTGATACAGCAGAGGAAGGAGACAAAGAGATAAGGGGTGCACCATCAATCATCATTTGCAGAGGGTCATTGGTGTGAAGCAGGTCTCTTCTCCTCCCTACTTTTTAAATGCAATGTCCAGTTGACTTTTAAAGTCTGGACCCCACAACGATGAACTTCAGAATGATGATCCTGACACAGGGATTTTTAATGGATGTGTTGTAGCACACTCATATTTTATAATCCTATTAATTATGACTATTTGACTAGTTTGACCTCCTGGGGTATCACATTAATGTTCAGCCGGGGAGTGTTCGAAAAACTGTCTTACAAGTAATGAACATTTTCATGGGCTTATCCACACATCTGCTGCGGTGACAAGGTGTTGCCTCTCTGTGATGGTTAATTATGTGCTGTACCGCCGTAGAGATGCATTACTGGAAGTGCTCCTCTCTGTAGTTCAGGAAATGAACTCAATATTTAACGTTGTTAGACTGATAAAACCATAAACCCTAAAAGTTGATTGTGTATTATTTGTCCATGTTACCGCCTCTAACTTCATCCTGCATTAAAATAAGTTTACGTCATTGTTGCCGGGCAGCAGGAAAAAATACTAAACCATGAAGGACTTGCAAAGAATAACAAGAATGTATATTATACTACAAATCGTCTGCCGTGTGTATTAGATCATAGTTTTGATCTTAAGAGGAATATTTTAGCATGTTTAGGTCTTTTAGCTTGAATTAGCCGCCAAAGTGATTTTTTGGCGGCTAATTCACGACAGGATATTATTAGGATTATACACATCACCTCCCTGACGTGATCTCATGAGGAGGAAGGCAGACAAAAACAAACACGTAGTTCGACAACTTGCTCTACAGGTGATAACATGGTTAACGCGGCCTGTCCCTCAGCAGGAACTGGAGGAGAGATTAAAAAGCTCGGCTTCATTATGTCGCCAAGCCTTTCCTGCGACTCAGCTGTCCCCCAGACGAACATCTGTAACGACCATGTTTAATTAGCAGATCTCTACTCCGATTCAGAATACCTACACACACACACAACATATCCACAAACAATGAAACTCACACACACTCTTTCAGAATATTCACTTTCAGCTCAAATCTGTTCGCAAAAGCTCAAATCTGTTGCTGTGTTCATGCAGCAGTCCTAATTGAAGGCAGCTCTGACGTCTCACCACATGGCAAGTCATGAAAAATCATTGAAAGCAACACATGCTCTGCATTCAGGATGTGCTGCCGATTCAGACGACTGAGTAGTAACCCTATCATGGATCTGAATATAGATATTTAATCTTGGCTGGATGCTTCCCCTTTGATAGTCTGATGCATATTCATTAGCCGTGATATCCACCAGAAGGTTATTATCCATAAATGTCACTCTGTAATTAATTAATCCTGTCTGCTGGTTGCTCTCCCTGCCTCATTAATGAGCCAAGTCGAGCCGATTGTATTCATATTCATGTGTCCAAGTATAACAGCTCTATCCTGGATTCAGATGCCAGAATATTTCACTTCATTAGCGGCAGGAATCGCCGGAGGGCCGCTTGACAGGCAGGATCTGCGTTTCTGAGCTTCCTGTCAGCGGCGCGCTCAGGATCCAGTTTATCTGTTTGGGTTGTTATAGTAATGGAGTCAGAAGTGAGAGAGAGTCTCAGGCGAAGTTTACTCATGTCCGATTGAGAATCACCTTCAATGGGTAATGCAGTCCAAGGAGACAATTATGGGGGTGATTTTGTGCTGTTTAGCAAATTGATTTTTTAAAGCTACCCCAGAGGCACATCTATTACTGTTGGTTGGAGTTTTAATAAAAATCCAATATGAATTTGCACAAAGCCGAGAGGAGTAACTCTGCCGCATTAGGCTAATAGAGAAGAATGCCACGGCTCGAGAATGGCTTGCAAATAGTTTGACATTTACCCCGCGATGCACTCAATTATTGGGTGAGAATTCTGTCCTGAGGCTCTGCTCAGTTGTGTGTGCAGTGCCTCCTGCAAACGGCTGTAACCTATATGGGCTTTAAGGGGACACTGTAACACATGTTCTGCTGATATGTGGCCAAAGTGTGTGCTTAGCAGGATGGCATGGCAGGAAGAGGGATGCCATCATAATTGGAAGCATACGTCAAATCCCCGCAGCATCAGTCGGGTGTAAAGTGGTCTTTAGAAAAAAAAACCCACTGAATTGGCGAAATGTATTAAACATAAATGTAAATTGGACGATTTGAGCGGAGGGTCAGATTATCTTCTCATTAAGATCCATGACTTACTCTGATAAATCAATGAAAATGTGAGAAACGTCCGAACTCACAATGTTAAATAAAGTGAAAAACTTTTGAGTCGTCCTGCTAATTATTAAACAATTAAACGAATGCTTGCAAAAACATCAAATCATGTCCAACGAAGAATATGTTTTTCATTAAGATCCATGAATTATTCGCTAGGAAATATGTGAAAATGTCAAAAAAAAACCACAAAACCGAGTTCAATTAAAACCTCTTGTATAGTTTTTACGTAATCCTTTTGACAATCAGATAGATGTGAGCAGCCATAATAAACAACTCAGGAGTTACAGTGCAATGGACTGCTACTTCTGCACTCGGTTAACAATATTCCCTCTGTTGTGTACTTGTAGTTCTATGTTTAAAAGAGCACTCCACTGCTTTAGCATCTCACTCCAGTGTGATCTCAAAGGGAAGCCTGCGGAAGTGCAAGGACTCCTCCAGACAGTGAACTGTGTGTGGACGGGTGTGAAGCGCATTACAGGCTTCGACATCAAAGACAGTCAGCGGGGAGACGCGGCCTAGACCGAACAGACAGAGCTGAATGTGATTTTTCAGCGGGTACAGCAGGGCATCCCCAGCTGTGCCCTCTCACAAAGTCTTCACACCCTCTCAGACACCGGAAATCACAACTCAACCGATCCGACCCCCCAACCCAAAACCTCCAAAGAGATAAAAACGCTACCATGACGATGGCGAGTCAGGGAAGAATACTGCTGCTATGAAGACATCCTGCTGGGTACAAGTACCTCAGAAGACATCTCGATAACTTCACACTGGCAGCACTAAAGTCACATGAGAATACTGGAGGGACAGGTGGCTGTAGTTCTTCAGTTTGCTTACCAGACCGATGGAGAGGTGGACGATCTCGTTATCGACTCAAGGACGGAGGATGTAGGGGGGCCGAGGGGACGGCAGCACCCCCTATCGGTGAGGGACTGCAACTGCAAGCAAGTCAATTAAGAAGATTCACTTAATTTACTCTAGAAACATCATGAGTGTAGCACGGCAGTAAGTTTAAAATCAACCCGTTATTGTTTTTGGAAAAGTTTATTTAACATAAGAAAATTAATACAACAAACACATCTATTACAGGGATGCACTACCTTAAATTACATGATTACATTAAGTATCTCTCAGCACTTCCAACTCTCTCAGACTACCAGCGTCCCTGTATCTACTTGCCTCAGCCATTCCCCTGGATGTTGCCGGGGACACTGTGACAATCATTTAACAAAGGTTTAAAAAAATAAACAGGACAGTTGCCAAATTAGATTATCAGGGTTGTCAGGGATAATTATCAACATCAGGCCAAACAAGAAAATCACTCCAAGCCTCATTGTGTTTGCAAGTTATTCTTCATAAGCTTAAAAAATATCAAAAAATATAAAATTCGGTTACTTTGTGAAGATCATCTTGTTGAACAAACAGATATTATATTTTCTGTAATATTCCAAAATACACGTGAAAATCGGATTGGCTCTTGGTCAAGGTAACCACAGAGATCCTAACTTATGGGGTGGATTGACGAAAATCATCATGTTTATTGAGTTTTTTTACTTTAATGCACTGGGCCATAAAGCATGCAGCAAGATCTGAGTCTGGTCTTAGGCACAGAGGGGATTTGAACTAGCACCTTAAAATGCTCATAACAGGATGATGGGAATGTCTGTCGTGGATCTGACAAATAAAACAGGACACGACATCATGAGCAGTAACTAAAAATATCCTGAATGTCACTTGTCGCTCGAGGCCATGTCGAGTAGAGAGGATCAACAGAGTCGTTTGGATCCATCCTCTTGGCACCATGGATGTCTGCGGCACTTTGAGAGGCGATTTATTGTTGAGGTAATTTACTCGAAAGGCCAAAAATGGTGGACTCACTGACATTGACTATTTACATGGTAGACTCCACATGTCTCAATTTGATTATCCCATACTCCAAATTCCAGGTCATCAGAAAATGCTGTTTACATGGTATTGTGTTATTCAGATCATTGTAGCCCCCGTAGCACTAATGGGACTTAAAGCAAACCAAATGGAATATACAGACCACTTTGAGTTACAGAAATAAAGGGCAAATCGCAAATTGGATTCAATTGCTTAGCATTTCCCCGAGATTACTAAGGGACTAATCAAAAGTCATCAACACGTCTCCAACTCCCACAAGTGATACAAGTCATACAGTTGTGTGTGTGTGTGTGTGTGTGTGTGGTACCTGTATGCGAGTGGTGGTTGATGATGACAGAGACTTAGTTACAGAGACTCACATCCTCCATATATTCAACAAACCTGAGCACACAAGTTAAAAAAATAAATAAAAAACATAGTCATCAAACTTTACTCAACCATTTAAGCCCCTGAAAAAACAAACACAAAATAAGATGCACGTGATCATGACCGCCTGTGAGCTCATTAATCCCACGAGTAATGAACGGCAGCGATTAGCCGACATGAGTCGTCATCAATGGAGCTTTGTGGCTAATACGCTTTCAAAACAACAAGCCGGAGAGGAGCTGAGTCATTTGGAGGTGAACAAACCTTTGGTGACTTTCAAATGTCTGACAACTAAAGTGTTGTTTTGAATGGGAGTGGACCGGCTGCAGCCAAGTGGCTTGTGTTCATCAGTTAGCTCCTCAATTAGCTTCTAAGCTATTAGGCTAATAACAAGTATAAACTGAGCGGATACAAGTAAGAGGAGCAATCATTTCATTTCTCTTACCTGTGTTTTTGAAGGTTGTTTTGGAGGCCCTGGTACAAATGGAGAAACAAATGAGACTCACTTCCTCATTAATGATGCGTTTCCTGTTTGAACAGGAAGTTGAGGAAAGGCCATTTTCCCATTATGATTGAGGAAAGGCCTGCTCTGCAAGGCCAAGGCATCTGGATCGCCATCTTGTGGCCGGCATGTCAGTTCTTGTCATAAATCCCACCTCTTCCATGTTAGTGGTTGGGACGTGGCACATGGGATCCAGATCCTTGAAGTAAAGAGGAAGTCACAACTTAACCGAGTGAAACAAATTGTGAATTGTGATTATTTGCTAGACAATAAAATGTGGGTGATTGTCCTGCACAGCAGTTTCAGCAAAAGCAAAGAAATGAAAGCATTTGATTGTAAAATAATGCACCAACCATTATTTACTGGTGTAATTGTGTGAGACTTATCCAAGGGTTTTTCCTTTTAACTCACCCAGTGGCAGGCCCAGTTTGAAATAACACACACACCAGGTTGTAACTATTTTCTTTGGGTATGAAACCTTGATTTTTTATCACGCAAGTTCTTTGAAAATAACTCACAATGGCTTTTAATTGCAGAAATGAAAGCTGGACATTTAACCATTTGGATGAATAAATGCTCATTAGTGACTAGTCGCCATGGATTCCATTCATTAAGACGTCAGCCGAGTAAAAACATTAAAGTAGTGCACTTAAAATTCGCTTTTGTACAAGCAGGTTTTCTTTCATCCAGCAGTAAAAAAAAAGGTATTTCACCGCTCAGCTCTCCTGTAGCTCAGAGCTTTATAATGAAAGAGCTCCGAATCACAGCACAGAGAGATAAAGTGACCAGGATTTCCGTCTTAATGTATTTACCCGTGTCTGCGCTGAATATCAAAAGGCCGCTCCTCACATGCCGCTTCTCTTCTGAGGCACTGCATCACTCGGAGACAGTTACTACCTGGAGTAATTTAGGCCTTCTCCCTTGGAAAATCCTCGGCGTGTGTCCTTGAGCGCCGAGCCGCCGCAAAGCTCTCATTTGTCATCTGGATTGTGTCTCAGTTCCCCGGCAGTGTCTCGCTTGTTTGGGACAAAAAGGAAGAGATAGCGCCAGGGCTGTTTTATCACTTGATGTTTCGCTGCTTTTAATAAGAAGAATAGAGGTGGTGTGACTTTGTTTCATTCCCTGAGAGCAGCACTTCCTGTAGCGTTCCTGACCTCGCCCTGAATAAAAATACACCACACAAAAGTCGTGAATTATCTCGACATCTTCAAGAAACACAAGTTGCCCAATGCACGGCTCCTCTTGATGGGGTCATTTTGAGTGTGGCAGATTTTGAATTCAGGGAGAAGTCCTGTTCTGGCACATTCAGCTGTAGCTCCTCATAAACGTGGAGGTGAATGGTTTTCATAGAAATGCTAAGTGAACCTGCGTTTGCCTGAGCGTACTGAGAAAAGCTGTTGATAGAAGATACAGGGAGGACAGTCTCTCAGTCCCGGCGACAGGAGCATTTTGTCATGAATGTTGTTGGTTATAACTTAAAGCTGGATATTGTTTTGACAAGTCATATATTGAAATAACTGGCGATGACTGTGTGACCGTATTTTATGCAAAATAAAATATTTTCCCCTTTAAAACTGTTTTTCCATAAAGTGGATGACAGTATTATTTATTCTCTCCACTGATGTCTCACTTCTGTGGAGTCCTTGAAGGGTCACAAATGAAAAAAAAGTGAGGATATTTTCCCTTGCATCATGAGTTGTGTTACCTTTGCGTTCTCCTGCAGTAATTTTATGTTACCCCAAAATACCTTTGTCCTTCTATTCCTCCTGAGCCCATTTAATCTGATTTGCACTCATCTTCTCCCAGTGCAACGTGCAGTATGGATCAGCTAATTCAAATATGTTCAGTCCTACAGTATAGCAAGTAAACTTAGATGAATTCTTAGATGTGGAAAGATGTTTGGCGATTGTACGGACACAGTAGCAACTATGATAATTCAAATTATAATATTGCAGGATGAGAACAGGAAACTAAATAGTCATCCTTAAATCCATTCTCTAGGGGGCTCCGTACACTTCTTTCATGAATTGCTGTGCAAAACTTTTAAGTCTCACTCCAAATATCGAGCCAATCATAATTGTGCATGATGCAATTGTTCAAATGCTTCAAAAACATCTGGAGGGGAAATTCATTGCAACTAAGATTAAACCCAATAACTTTTTTTCTGGTCAGAAGTGCAACAGGAAGAAGAATTATACCATTGTGCTTTATGATAAATTCATCCCTGCACAAACACCTGCTGCCTGCCATCTCCTCGCCCGTCAACACAGAGGAGGGACGGACCCCTGCTGGGAGAGTCTGAAATCCAGCAGATTAAGGAAGCATGGTGTGGTGGGATGGGATGGGAGAGGTTTGCACCAGCCTAACTGCTCTCTGTGGAAAGCTCCAGCCCACTCACATGTTGGCAACGTTTCAGAATTGATGATTGCTCGCGTGGAATTCTGCGTGCGCACTTGAGAGCGAGAAACTTTGAGACTAGCCCGGGGGAGATTTCTTTCCCAGGCTTTCCACAACTTCTCTCGTAGTTTGGATTTAGGCGTGCGGGGGTGTCATGGGAGGGTCTGCACGCAGAAAGATTAAGGGGAGGAATATTACCTGCTGGCTTACTGTGCTATCTGTTCCTGTGGCGTGTGGTCCGACATACAATTGCTGTTTGTCTAATTTCCTGTGTGAGATATAGCAATCACCTGCCAAACTACCGTGCGGCAAACTGGATTGGAGGATGACTTCCTCTCTCTCTGCGAACGTGCCTCCCTGAGTGGCCAATATCTCTCCTTTCTGCATCTCTCCAATCCAAATGAGACCCAGTGTTTGATGTGCACACTTCCTTTGAGCCCCTGTGGGCGATGAAGTTGAGAGTTTGTTCCCCTTGTTAACAGAGGCCCTCGCAGCCAGGATCCAACAGGCAGCCCGCTGTTTCCCTCCCTCCCTCCCTCCCTCCCTCCCTCCCTCCCTCCCTCGCGTGGGAGGGAGGGAGGCGTCTGAGAAAAATTATCTGCCGACTTCAAATGAGCGATGAAGAGGGGGGCAGCTTTGTTAAGGAAACACCGTGGCTCCTCCGTGCCATTCAGAATTGTTTTAATTCCTCCTTTGAGCAGAGCTCCTCCATCTCTCTGTGTGTGTGTTATCATTAAAAGCTCTTGGACTGTTTCAAGGAAGGGAGGCCAGATTTAGATGCAGCACAGTTACCATAGAGTAATCTAGGTTTAGGAATGACCTTGATGAAAATAGCTCTCTGTCCTCGGGGAATGAGCTCCACTGCCTTCGACAGCGGGAGAAAAATTAAAAGCTATTAAAGTCTTGCCTTTGTGGAGTTGTCAGCCTTTATCACACGCCTGCACCAGACTAAAATGACTACAATTACAATGCGGGGGGATTAGAATGAAATGTTCACCCAGTATCAGTATCTAGTGACTGTATCGTTTCCCGAGAGGGGGTCAGCCTCATTCGTCACCTCACAGCGAAGCCCAGGAAGCTGAAAATGAGAGGAACTCACACCAATTTTTCATTTCACAGTTTGAACAAGGATCCCGCGACACATTGGCGGGCTCTGGTATTCTTAACACGAATATATCTTTATTATTAATGGGTGTTTTGCAACAGAAAAATCTGTTTTAAGGCTATTTTGAACAGAAAAAGAATGAAAGATGCATTAGTAAGTTAGTTTCAGGACAGATGATTAATGCACACCTTAAAATATTCCTGAATGTGTGTGTAAGCAATGTTGTCCTTTATAAATAATTAAGATATTTAGAAGCCACAGTCTCCCTCGACGTTTCACAAAAATCTAACTGAAAACTAACCGAATGACAAAGCACACAAACCACCGCGTCTCACTCTCTTCTAACAGGACATGTTTATTTACAGCGGCAAATGACAGGAGTCACAAGTGTTCCACGGGTACGTACAGAGAGACATCAATAGATCCACCTCCTGCACAAAGCAAACTCAGCGGGGGACGGTCCGAGGGGACGTGGGGAGCATGGGGTGTGGGTGGGGGGAGGGGGGGGGTGGGGACACACACTGTACACTGAGCTCAAACACACCTGTATTACCCCCTTTACAGAGAAAAAAGGCATGGTGGAGGAGACAGAGAGGGAGGGGACAAGGGGAGAGGGGTGTTGGTTAGGGTAAAAGGGGAGGGGAGTTTAGACTCATATTCAAATACAAAAGAACATGTACAAATCGTATAGCCTCCAGGCACTGTGCTCCCATATTTACAGTCATCGTAACAGGCAGCGGGAGCCACTCCATGGCAGGACCATCCGTTTTGAGATGTGCAGGTACAAGGGCTCACCGTGAGGAAACAGAAGCCGGCGCTACGAGGGGGCCCGAGATAAAAACCAGCGGAGTCAAGAGAGGCGGGGGGGGGGAATTAATCATTGTCGAGAAGCACATAATCAGGTTTCAGCCATTGGAGCTTGCCACACTCAAGGAGAGACCCCTCGCACACGGGTGTTCACGCCTCGGGCATGTTTCACATATGACTCGCAGGGCCGTGTTAACGCCTCAGGTAGCCGGAGAGTGTAGAATATAAATAATGAACAAAAAATCAACAGGTGAATCAAAATAACAAAACAAAACGGCAAGATATTGGGATTTCGACTCGGTTATTAGGAGTTGAGAGACTCTTATTGTGAAAAGTTGGCACACACACACACTCACACACTCACAGACTGACTTACAGTACGTGCAGATACATTCAACAGACATACATGCGACCTGATTCATTTAGACAAGTGTGTTCGACCACTCACGCATGTATGCACGCTACACGGCGGTAAAGCCGGAATTGAAGTCACGGCGTGGACCCGACATCTAGTTGCACTAGGTAGTTAACCACGTCTGTTTCTGTCCAGTGCTGGCGACTACCACCCACAGTCTTACAACTACATTTCCAGCAATTCACAGCGTCAAGATTAAAATTTCATTCAGTGGCAGCGGGCGGGGGGGAGAAAAAAGAAAGAAAAGAAGCAGCAAACGTGACAATCAAAAGTTGGTGCGATGGTTGACAGTGCTGCAGCGGCATTGGGCCACGAGGGTGGAGGAGGAGAGGAAAGAAACGAAGGCACACTAATGCCATAATTACTGCAAATGCCGTGAAATAGCCTTAGGGCGCGGGATCTCTTTAGGGGAAAAGTAAATGGATATAAAAAAGCAAATATTACACCATCACTGAACGTCTGACCAAAACACAACGTGAAAAGGAAATAAAAGTAAAACAGCTTTTCGCCTGAAAAGAGGGAAAAGAAAAAGCCTGTTTGCATTTTGACACAAAAGAAGATAGAAGACATCCTTTAGGGTATATTTACATAAAAGCTTTGTAAAATATTCTTTTTTTTCCCCCACCTATGTACAACACGTGACAACAGCAGAGAGAACAGCGATCAGACTGAGAGAGAAAAAAAAAGAAAGGAAATGTGAGACAGAAAAGAGATAAAAAGCTAAATCATCAACATACGCATGTCGGTTTCTTCCCCATGAGGATACTCTGCCTCTCTTTGCCCTCTACATATAGAAACGATTACGTGACATCATTCAGAGTGATTGCGGGGACGTCTGTCTTCTCCAGCTGTGTACCCAAAGTGCACGTTGACTGGCAGTTCGGTTAAACCCTCAGAAAGCAGATTGAACACACATGAGAGAAACACACAATCGTCGTCATTGGATGTTGTCCCAGGCTGCAACACACGCTCTTTCAGTTTGTCTCGGTTTTTGTGGTGTTTTCTCCGATTTTCCCCCGCAACACAAACTCCAACTCCAACCCACAACAGCCCCTTTTTTTTTCAGACGACACTAACCATCAGATAAAGCCCAGATTCTTCTTAATAATTCACGACGAGGACACGTTTCAAAATGTTACAAAATGGCCCCAGCGAGAAGTGAAGCCTTGAATCTCGTTAGCGGCGTTTAGCCTTTTGTTTTTGAAACACAACAAGCATTAAAAAGAAAACAGGATGCTGAAGTGTGGCGCTGAGGACACCGGGTTTAAATCATCGTAATATAAAGCAGCGTTTGCTTGAACAGACAAAAAGGGGGGGGGGCACACCAGCATACGAGCGCATTTGGGATTGCGTGAAGAGTCTGAGAAGCTGCGGTGGTGCTGGTGGGGCTGGTGACAACGTGACGCATTGCCATTTAATGACATGACCGTCTTAAAAAAGGAAAATAAATACAAATGGAGAAAATAAACATTAAAACACACAACAAAAAGTGAGACGAGCAAAAAAAAGAAACCAATCTACAATCATTGAGAAACAAGAGCATTTCACTGACGCCATGTTTACAAGAACATGATACATTTATCACTCGGGGGGGGGTCGAAAAGGTGGACCCTCTCCTCCTTTCTATTTTCTCTCTATTATTTGTATTTACACATGCCTTCCCTTCAGGGCAGCGTTATAAACAGATATGGTATTTTTACTCCACTATGTTCCAGTGTTGTAGTTTCTCTGGGGTTTTGGTCTCTTGTGATCCGAATGTTCTTTTGGTGGCGAGGGGGGGCGACCCGTCTCCTCCTCCTCCGTCCCTCGCCTCCTCTACGCCTTGCTGTCGTCAGGCTTTGTGTGGTGGAGGCTGTTGTCACTGTGCACTTTGATTTCAATCGTATCCGGCTTGAGAGACTCTTTTCCATTTTCTTCCTTCAACGGTAGCTTCCTGCGGTGGAGAGGGAGCGGGGATTAACACAAACAGATGTGAGATGATCAGGAGTTTTGGTTCATCACAGGAACATGGAAGTTACATGAACAGACACACAGACGTGAGCGTGACCGCCCGGTGGATGTTTTTGTGTCCAGCAGACACACACAGCAAATGCTACGACAAGAGAGAATAGCCTTAAGGTTTCCATGACTGCTTCCCCACTTTCCAGCCCACGCGCTATCACCTTGAAGACCTTTGGGTGGGTGAAGGAGCCCCTCAAGATTAGGGGGGGGGGAAAAGGCAGCAGGGATTATAAACACAAACGCCTCTACAGGGCTCCGCAAAGGAATAACATACATATTCTTGGTTCTCTTTGGCCTGAACTGACGAAAAGACGTGTGTACGTCTATGGCGGCTGTGGTTCAGGAGGTGGAGAGGGTCATCCACTAACCACAAGGTGGGTTCGATCCCTGTCACCTCTATACTCCACATTCAGAGGTGTCCTTTGGCAAGATACTGAACCCGAAGGCTCAGAGTGATTGAGAAGACTTGAAAAGGTGCAACATGAATACTGTAGATCCCATTTAGAAGTCTTTTTCCACACAGGGGTACATTTCTCTAGAGACACGGCAAAATCATATTCATACAATAGATAAAACAGCCTTGACACAGAGAAAAACTGGAATTGAGACGGTGAAATTCACTAACAACATATTTCAGTCACCCATATTGAGCACATCAATGTATTCATGGCTGTAAATGGCCAATTTTAAAGGCCTCGTTTCAACGTTATGTTGGTATAGAAGAAATAAGTGGAAGTGCACTAACCGATTCCTATGTATTTTGTCCAAGAAACGCCTCAGGAAAATATATATCATTTGTGTATGACGTGTGCACTTTGTAAAATGCAGCGTTACACACATTTATAAGAGATTGTAAAACCTTAAAGTGGCACTAAGGGGATTCTACTTAGTCATCAGAGTATAGATCTACTCAGTTTGTAAAAAAGCTGTATTCTGACTTCTTTCAAACTTTGCAAGTCTAATAATAGTAGCATTAGTATTATGAATATGAATATTTATTCCCATTGAACATGTTTGAGCATTCCTGAGATATAGAGTACGCACATCTGTCAATAGGACTGACCTGGATTTGGATTTAACATCTTCTGAACTGATCTAAAATATCAGACCCTCTCTCTGATTATTACCTTGCTTTTCAATTTGATTCATTTCAAGGGATTGAAAAAAGAAACAAAACCCACGCACGTGTTATTAAGCAGGAGCTATTCGATTGGCCGACTGCCTCCTGTTCATCTCCTCTTACACGTGTGTCGCTTTGGGAAAGTCCCCAAAGATGGACATCGCAGCCTTATCTTTATATTAATGTCGCCCATGATGAAAATCTAACGAGCCTGTGTTTCAACTGATGTGATGTACGAGGGCTTCAAACCACATTTGGCACCGAAAGACACTTTATCCTGATGGAGTTAATACGGTGACTGGGTAGAAGTCAGGGTAGAATAACACGGTGACACTGTGTGATTTAAATCGTGTCAATTTCTAATATGAATTGCACATTTATTCTAATTTCTTTCGCAGTCATGCTGCATTTGGACATTTTAAATGGCCCCTAATTAGGTAACAGCTATTATAAAACGAGGCTCTATAAATCCACTGAGCTATTACAGGTGGTGGAGAGATTAGAGTTCTCGATTTGTGATGCACTCGTTCACGTGCAGGGCTCGGAGTCAATCGAATAAATCTGCATGTTAGGTTCCATTTGTCGGAGCCACTTCAAAACAAAGGCCTTACCGTTTATATTCAGACTCGTGTGAGGTCTCTGTGACCTTGACCTTTGACCTTCTACATTGTAATCACTTCATCAATGAGTCCAACGAGACTGTCCCTCCAGGTCATCTTGAGATATCACGTTCAAAAGAATGAGGAATATGAAGGGACCTCTCAAGCCCATGACAAACAAAAGGGGCAGTGTGAAAATCAATAGTCCACTAACTTTTGCCGTTTCAGTTTTGAAAATAAAGCTCCGTGCTGAAATGTCCACAAGGGACGTCTCTGGGCAATTTGTCCTCCAACAAACTCACAGCGAACACTAAACACCAAAGTGCAAAAAATATGAGCAGCAGCCGTGCATTTGCACATCAAAGCTGAGAGACCCTTTCTTCTTTAGTGCAGCTTTTTGGGATTCGCTATAAGTTTAATAGAGGAAATCAATGAGGAGCATTAGCCTTCACCTGCTCTCTCCTCATCAGTGCACTCCTGTCCCGAGCATTGTGTTCGCTCGGCTGCAGATTCTATCGAGAGGTTTGGACCAAAGGAAGAGAAGGTGAACGGACAGCTCGGATGAGGTCTACTCGTTTTTCCTGAGGTCACAGGGTCGTGCTGCTTTTGATTATCTTTTGTTGATACTTCAAACTCGTATATGTCACATGCTGGAAAAAAAAACGAAGCCTTCCATCCCCATTCTTTGTCATACAACTGAAATATCTCAAATCAGGAATAAGGGCAACTCTCCTCATCAGGAAGTGTTTGGGGATATGCAATTTTCTTTCAGTTTAATCAAATATGAGATCATATTAATCCCCCAGTAACAGGAATGGTGATGATTTATGATAAGGGTTTGCTCATTTAATTTCACTGATTATAGTTTTCATGTAAAGGCCTAACTTCAGGGGCCGTTGGTGATGTCACTGCTGTCTCACAATGCTGAACTTTTATGGAATCAACTCCAAACCCCCACATACGAGTTGTCTGCAAACTCCAAGGGAGATCATGACGGCTCTGTGTGATACTGTACCTAATAAGCCCAAATATTGCAATTGGCCGGTGGGGGGGGGATTCCCCTTTGGTTGATTGGTGGATGTTGAGGTTCCCGCACAGTGGAGCCAATTTCATGTCCCATTAGCCTCATGCTAACCCAGATTGGACTTAGTTGCGACGGAGGGGAGGGGGGGGGGTTTGTCAACATATAGAAAAATGAGGTTCCGCTGCTGTTTAACTTTCTTTATAGGGGACATCAACTCAACAGGATCACAAATGCATTTTCTGACTAAATGTCTCACTGGAGATTTGCAAAGGGAACGGCAGCGGCAAGTTATTAACTCCAGCGAAATGTATAATTGATGAAGGTTCCCAGTTTCACCAGGAACTCTCCAGTTTCACTCTGGGCGTTTAGAGCAACGGAGAGTGAGGGAAATAAAATAAATTGACTAGGGGGTTGTAAAAGTCAGGTTAATTGTTGATTACATTATTATATTAATAATAATTTTGACTGGTTGGTGTACGAAATTGGTCATAAATAAAGGAATAATGTTCATGTAGCTGTGGCATATAAAATTCATCAACGAAATAAATGAACTGTCTTATAATTAAACTAGAACTCAGTAGAATGAAACCACATTTAAATTCACTAGATCCAGGTTTTTATTTGGATGCACACAATCTTAGGTTCTGAATATTAATCTCTGGGAACTAAAATAACCAATTATTGCAATGTTGAAACAAAGTGATTCTGCCACTTCATCCAGATCCACGTCGAAATGCATTTTTGATTTCCCTCACACATCCAGCTTAGTTTCCCTATTTTCAACGAAGGCATGAACCTGTATCGACACTCATCACCCCGGCACACACACACACACTCACACACCACCTTGTGTGCAGATACTGTACGAATGGTACACACTCTCCCTCCCTCAGCCTTTCCTTTAAAACAAAGTCTGGTGCACAAAGCGATAAAGGAAACGCCACTGGGTCCTGACAAGCCTCTTTGATCACGTGGCGGGAGCCGGCAAGCTGCCTGCACCTCATGGCGGGCCGGGAGATATCAGAGTGTGCATGCAGATGTGTGTTTGTAATCTGTACGCTTCCAAGTGACACCAAAGCACAGCGGGGGGGAGGGGCGACTTGTTCTTTCCTCCGCTGACGTTAATTAAGCACGGGGGCTATCTACGGCGGCCCATAAAGGCTGACTGCAATCCCTTGGCTTTTCAAAGAGATAAATCAGGTGGCACCGGGGGGGCGCTAGTTTACGCTTTTAACTAAATCTTTACTTTTACATTAATCTTTTCCTCGGGCGTATTTTATCATAGCCGACGGCGAGCACACGTTTTGGTGAAGGACACGAGGACGAACCTGCTGATGGACACTTCACTGCTCACGTGAGGATAACGCACCTTGTCGCCTCACATCATAGGAACCGGCTCGTTTGCATGGTCGTCTTCACCGAAGCCAAACGCCTCTTCCCTCATTTGCAAACTCCGGTGTGCTCGCTCCACTCTGAAGTCTTTTAGCTTTTTAAAACAACCACCTTCCTTTCCTTCGCTCTGGTGTCAACAGGGGGCTCTGCAAAATCACACCTAATTAAATGTCAGGCGTCTGTTTCAAACTTAAGTGTTCCCTGCACGTCCGGGATCACAAGCTGTCTCCTCTCCGTGCAAAGTTTCTACAATCAGGAGTCTCAGTATCGCCGAGATGACGAGTCGTTTCTAGGTTTGCATAACGAAAACAAGGAGGTTGAAAAAGGCTTCTGCTCATAATAAAAATGCAAAATGTGAAAGCAGTAATTAAAGAGGGGCGTCTAATCAGGGATGACTGAGCAAAGTGTCCATTCCGTGACAAACACTATATCTTTCCATCGCCTCCTCTTCTTCTCAAAGTAGCTAAAAGGAACTAAAACCTCACATCCATTTGAAAACACCAGCAGGAGCTCTATTGGGTAAGAAAACACACAAAACTGGAATTTTGGATTTGTGGTAAGAGCAAATTTGATCAAATCCAAGTACACAAGTCAAACCAAGATACATTACAAGATTATCTACACTACATCACAGCACTGTTCGTACAGTGAACGGATGAATCCTGGAGGCTGCAGCTTGTTTTATCACCCAGATCAGACTCAGTTACTTACAGCTTACATTCCCATAAACGAGTGCTTTCCTTACAAACTACAAGCCGGGACGATAAGCTGAAAAAACAAGATGATTAAACAATAAATCCAATAATGCCTCCTTCTTCAGTGTTTGACAATGTGGTGGAGGTTTTTCTCTCCCTGCAGGACGCCAGGGCTTTGGAGATAAATCCGGCATTGTGTGTTTTACTTCCTGCCGTGAGTCATCGGAGTATTAAGATGCTCAGCAGCCTGTTCTCCTCCAAGTCAAATCTGTCACTGAGCCTCACGTCTGAGAAAGCTCCTCTACTCCCCCGACGGTGTGACGTAGTGGGGTCCGAGCTTTTGCTGAAAAAATAGTTCCAGGTACATATTTGGACGAGGATCATTTGTCGCCGGATAACTGACAACCAGCTCCGACGCCGTGTGATGCCGTCCCTCAGGTGTTTGCCGGGAGGTTAGCGTAGGGCCAGATGCCAGGTAGCACGGATCTATTCCTGGATCGCTGACTGACAAGACGGGACTGGATTCGCTGCTGTGACCGTCACCGGCGGTGAATATCAAGACAAACGCCTCCAGACAAGGCAGAGAGAAGAGGTGGGCACAGGACCAAACTACTCCTGGAGGCTCTGCAACATGTATTTGTAGAATTCCACTGACTTTAAGTTGCTTGATATGAGTTTATTGCAAAAAGTAGAAATGTGACCGTCAAACTTTTTGCAATAAAACTGTTAAAAACCAAACAGGAGAGATGGACTACAGACACCAGAGCTTTAGTGGTTTTTCTCCCTGTCTGCCCACTGGGCCTGCTGTGACATCAAGAGTTTACATTTAACACTGAAAGACAAAAAAAAGTGAGGACTGACTGAGGACGTGGACTTTTCCCGAGGCGGCTGCAGAGCCCGGCGAGTCCTGACTGATCTTGGCACGATCGGACAGCTTTTCTAATAGAGAGAGGCCGTCGGCCATCCTTCATCTGTCAGTGCACGGCTCCAGCTCCGGCTAAGTTAACACTGCAGCAGTGGGCAGGACAGATAACGTGGACCTGAGTATTTAGAGATACAATTTAAATCTATATCTGACAGAGAGAGATCACATTTTAAATTAGTTTTATTCTTTGATGGTCCAATTTCCCTAAAAGCAAGCTACCCATAGGTTGTGTATAAAGATGGATGATGGGTCAGCTCCCCCGAAAATCGAAGCCACATCATCCTGATCGCCCCCCGGTGGCTGGAGGCAGTACATGTCTTAAACCAGACCTCCTCCATGTTATCTGAAGGGACATGGGCCAATCAAACAAGTGAAAGACCCGTCAGATGAGTTTTTCTCAATGATTGGTTTCTGTTACTTATGTATCTTATTGTGTTGTTATTTGTTTTTGGATACAAGATGGCGGCACTTGTATACAGGATATTTTAGCTCCATTTTCGCACAGTGGGAGGAAGTGGAGATGCGTCTTCCATCTTTATATACCGGTTTGGATTCTAACAATAAATCAAATTGCAGATGGAGACCAACAAATTTGAAATGTGCATGACGTGTGCCATTTAAGGGCCAATTATTCCTATAAATTACGTCTAGAACACTTGTTATAGCTATGCCCATTTGATGCTGTAGGAAAACAGAGCAGAAAAACTCCCTTTATCTGGTGCTGCTGCTATTTCAAGCATCAAAGTGAGTAGAAAATGTTCTCTGGAGCTGTGAAGTCACGTCGTTTTTTTTTATTTTCTTCTTGTTAACTGGGTTTTCGTTCAGTGGAAAGCAAAGGGTGAAGGTCATCCTCTCTGCCAGACGAGACCAGCCCCTGTAAGAGCAGGGTGTGGGGCCTCTCGACACATTACACCCCCGCCCCCTCAGAATCACACCACTGAAGTCTTGCACGCGCAGTGGGACTGGTTGAGCTTTGTATTATCTCAGGCGTTATATCATTCCACCTACTTAGGGCTGTGACTCAGTGTACAGCAGCAATTCACTGTCACTGTAGCTTTTCAAAGGAGCCTTCAGTTACTATACAAACGGGGGAACTTGTTTTTCTGCAGTAATCATTCCCTGCAGCTCTGAAACCAGTTAGTCTGCAGAGATGTGTGGATAGAGAGATAATATTTTGATGAAAGATTTGTCTATGCTACTATTTCTTATATTTATTTAACTCATTGATTTGCATTATGGGAAAGGTAGGAGTAAACAATCAGAATGACGGATAAAACCTGCATAATAAGAAATCTCGACCTCCTGCCTCTTCCTGTCAGGAGCGTTTTGCCCCGTTCTGCCACACTTTATATAAATTATACATAAACTGCAGAATAATACTACATGGTAACACAACACGTCTGCGCTTTGTGTTGGTGATGCCACTGTGATAAAAGACCGGGTCGCAGAGCCATGAGGAGGCTTGTAGCTGCAACATGGAGACTGTGAGTGCCTGTGTGAGCTGCAGACGTGAAGCAGAGACAGATTGTGCATGCTGTGTGATCAGGCAGTCACTCAGCCCTCCAGCTCTGTGAGCTTAGTGACTCAGCAAGAAATCAACCCCCTCCTCTCCTCCGCTCTCCTCCCTCCTCCTCTTCTTCTCTTCCTCTTCGCCCTCTCTCTGCTGCCCCTACACTCGTCTGGCACACTGACGCCTTTGGAAACAGAAAATGGCCGTCTCACAAACCTTTACTGAGGTACCGGGGCTGAATCTGAAAACTGATTTGGTTTGTCATTTTCACGGCATGAGAGGAATTAGGATAAATTATGTGTTTGCTCACAGAAAACATCCACAATAATTGCATGCACACGTTATATGATCATAGAGGTGGACACACAGACCAAGACGGCACGTGACGTGAATCACAAACATGGGGACACGTTCTGACATCATGGATGTGCACGTACACGCAATGCATGCAAAAGACGGTGGACTCACAGCACAGTGGATGGAAAGCACGGATGTAAGTGAATAAGACATAATCAGAGACATACTGTGGTTGAAAAGGTGGTTGGGCGGCTGTTGTAGGTGTACCTATAGTAAATGGTAAAAAGAAAAAACTCCTTTTCTCATTTGCAGTAAACTTTCACTGCGCTATCAGTAAATATTTGAAAAGGTGAGACTTCACAAAATGGACAAAAGTAAAAAGAAACTTCTCTGCCCAAACTGCTGATGTAACATTTGGCACTCAAATCTTAAAAATCTGTTTAAATTTCTCTTTATCCATTAGTGTTTTTATAATTCATTGTTGCACATATATACAGCAATTAAAAAAACAGATTTAAAAACCAGTAGCCAGTCTAACATACACCCACAGCAGATGCACCATCTGCAAGCATGAATGATCTTATGACTGGGAAAAGAAGGCGTTAAAAGTTCCTGTTAAATAAAGAAAGAATCACTCACAGGTAGGCGGCCTTGCCCTCCTCCATCTCTTTGCCCTTGCCGCTGGTGGCTGTCTTCTTGCCGCACAGCGTGCGCGTGATGCACATCAGCAGGCCGCAGTGACGCAGGAAGAAGCAGCTGACGTCCACCAGCACCAGCAGCAGCAGGAGCGCGCCGAAGCCAAGGCCCACCACCGCCCCCAGGCCCATGCCGCTGAACAGGGATTCTGCTAAGGCAGTGAAACACACACACAGACAAACAGACGCCCAACACAGAGAAAACACTGTTAGCAATTTGGATTCATGCGCTTTTTCTCTGAGACACACACACACACACAGGGGTCAGGTGTGGAGCAGCATCAGTAGAGCCGGGATTCATTAGCCGGCTCAAGGACGAGTTCGCATGCTCGGGATATATCTGACCTGCCAGTGAAGGTCAGCCCCCCCCACACATACATCCACACATGGAAGGTGTAGCAGTGTAGCAGAGTGTGAGACCAGGAAACCACAAAGCTGAACCACACAAGAGCACACTCGCGCCCGGACAAACTTTTTAACCGTGGTTATACTTTCAGAACCACTCGAAGGTCGAAGCATTCCTCCGAAGGCGGCTGGAGAGTTTCCAACACGTAGATAAGTCCTCGACTCCACACAGCCCTCAGTGGAGACTCTCAATTATTACTTTGGATCCACCAAATTTCCTCAAAAACAAATCAATTTCAGACCTAGAGTTCTTTTTTTTATAGAGTAAATATAATGGAAAAGTTTTAAAGACTGAAATAAAGGAGATCTGGGGTTTCTGAAGTGGAAATGATTTGTGAATTATCTTCAATATGAGATGATTTGCAGCTTCCTATCTGTTTCAGAGCTGCTATATGCACATACTGCCTGAAACTACAGCAACAAACATATTTCTTTCATCCGTTTTTGCACCTCAGGCTCTGCCTATACCTTAACTATCATGAGCCCGACTGTCAACAGGTGGAGGAGTTCACGCAAGCCCGGCAACATTGCAACATTGCACTGAACTGCATCTCGGGGAAGCAAGCATCAGCAGATCCGTGCTTCTGTCTTTCGCCTCCGTGTCCACCGGGTGCCCCTGTATTCTGTGGCCTGCAGCATCACGTGGGAAGCCGAGTGTTTCCATCTGAAAGTTGAAATCTCCCGGCGGGTCCGGCCCACTGCTCCCTCGGCTCGGTCAGGAAACGAGCAGCAGTGGCCTGCGTTCAATTTAACGTAATGAGAAAAAGGAAGGCGCTTCGCTAAAGAGCGGCGCCCCCGAAGTGATGCTGAGGTTGAGCAAACTGAACACCCACTGTAGGATCAGTGGTGACAGCTGGAGGTCTGACCTTGCCAGGAGTAATCATTGATGTGAACGTGAGGATGAATGAACCTCTCGACTTAAGAACACCCTCAAATGGGCGTTCAGCAGCCTGGTAGAGTTTAAAGGGGGAATCAGACAATGACATGAAGGTGTAAGCACCAGAAGGAGGTGGTTCTGCAGAGGGAAGATCCCATGGGAGATTTAAGGTATTTTACGAGTTTAATTTCAAAAGTTACGCAGTTGTATCCTTTCTGAACTTTTTTTCCACCTTCAAAGACACAACGCAGGCTCTATGTCTCTCGAGGGAAGTCTGCCGGTTTCAGAATCCCCTTAATGTCCAAAGGTATTTCTAAATGGTTGGAATGAACAGTGAATTTCAGAGAAAGAAGGAAAAGTGAAAAATGTCACAATAATTGTAGAAATCAGACGTTATTAAAATGCATCTTGTTTTAATTATATTTTCCATGTAATAAACACGTATCAATACAGCTATAATAATAATGTGTCATGTAAATAATCTGAATTAGAATTTGATATAACTCTCATTATACTTTGACAAATTTTACGCTTTTTTAACTAAGGCTTCAGGATTCTTCAAGATCCCAGATTTCATAACAAAAGTGCAAACTAAGGGCGGCTGTGGCTCAGGGGGTTGAACGGATCATCCAGAAGGTCGGCGGTTTGATCCCAGTCTTTAAAGAATATGTGTGTGATTGTCATAAAGCACTTTGAGTGGTCATCAATACTTTAAAAGTACTCTATAAATACAGCTTGTTTATAATTTACACACATATTCCAAAAGAACAGTTCCCCTTGTTTTGCTGCAGTGCTAATCCGTGCTAGTCTCTGGGCTCTGGCTGAAAACTCGTTCACAATCGAGCCAAGAGTCGACACTTTACCCACAAAGCTACTGTTTCATTTCAAATCCAGCGTGCAGGAGCTCCGAGCCAATAACAGTCACAAAGAGGAGCGGAGCCTCCAAACACTCCTGCGCACCATTGGAAGTCGTCACGGCGTGTCGAGAACCAAGCGACTCTCACGCCGGCGACTTTGTTCTCGACTTCAAGCCGAGGCTGCAGAAACAATGGAGACTGGCGGCGAGTCAAAGGGGAGACGAGCAGAGAGTCGGACAGGGGAGAGGACCTCGTGGCAGAGAGGAGCTCTAATTAAAAACACTTTGCGTTCTTTCTTCCTGAATTCCGGGGATGTGGGATTTGAAACCTGCAGAACTGGATCAATATTTTTCTCCCTGCCACGGGCTACAGGTTTGAATCTCACCTTTTTTGAAGGTTGATCTGAGTTAATTCAGCTGCTGAAGCCACAGATTCCGTGATTGGTAAACAACACCCCCCCCCACACACACACACACCACCCCCCCTTCGCATACTTCAGACGAGAGAAAGAATACTAATCCCTTCTTTAGGCCATACGTTGCTGCTTTCTCAAGCTGCCTTGAGCTTTCATATCTCTTTACATTTTGTACATCACATAAAGCCCTTGTCGCCGTTACACATTTATTACACCGCAAAGAACGAAGCACCAGTCAGGCATCAAGTGCACCACAACGTTTTCACAAATCAAAAAACATCTTTGTCATTGTGCCACAAATCCAGATTCACATTCCCTCAGATAGTGATTTTGCTTAAGTGTCATTTTGCCTGCAAACATCCTGAAAGACTGACAAATCTGTAAACATCAGAATTCGGAGCGATAACTCGAATCACTCAGCAGCCTGACAGTCCGAGGCTGCACTGATGCACTCGTCGCCTTTTAAGAAATAATCAACCGCAAAGGGAACAAGTCTGAGATCCACTGGAATACACAGATAAACAGAGGATGTATTAAAATAGTTTTTTGCTCTGCGAGTCGGAAACAATAGCTCAGATCTCTGCAGAAGGTATTTAGGCAAAGAAAAGCGGCTTAACTTTTAAATGGAATAAACAAAGATGAAACGCGCCCCAAACAAGTGTGTGGTCACGACTGCTTTCAAGTGCGAAGCCAAGACGCCTCCCAGCAACTAATACTCTGTAACGCCAGCAGAACAAAAGCAGAATATAGGGGAAGAATATGCATAGAAACAATAACCAGTCTGAAAGAGCTTAAATATGACGGGTACACAACTGTTCCTACCCTTACCCTACTACATAAAGTGTATCAGAAAATAATTTAGATCTATGTTTTTTATATGGTAATCAAGGGGAATACATAATTTGGGCCATGAATGCCATAATACTTGTCCCTCTGCAAATAGACATTAAATGAATTGTGGGACTCTTAAGTTGTCGGGTCGGCGGGCGAGAGAGAGAGAGATACTTTGTTGGGATTAAACTGAGGCCGACAGCCGGCCTGCTCGTCAGTGCTCCGGCCTGAGCCTTCAGACAGAACATGTGAAGAGGCAACGTTTGGCCTTTTATCAAATGTAATACAGCGAGAGATTGACACACTGCTGGTGGAAGCTTTCCCACAAAATACTCCTTTCTGGCATGTGTGTCTGGCTCCATTTTTTTTTAACAACTTATCAAAAAGCTCCCAAAGTCCATGTTTTGTGCTCCCTTTTACTTTATTAATTGTCCTGTCCTGACGCCTGCCCTTTGTCTCATTATGAAGCACGTCCACCGAGGCGGCGAGTTCATCTCCATTGTTCCAGGAGAGCGGCGCGACGGGGTCTGCGTCCTCTGCGGTGATACTTTGACTCGGCTGTCCTCCTGCATCTATAAACCTGTCCACGCTACAGCATCATTCCCCATTTCACGCTCTCCTGCTGGAGGTCAATCTAGCAGAAAACAGCCAGTGACAGGTCCACCGCCGCAGCGCCTGGCACAGGCTGTGCCTCAGTATTCTGGACCGAGGACAATGATAACATTGACTTTTTGTGGAGAATTACAGACGGGCGACTGACAAAGCTGGCAGGACAGACTGACGTGAGGTTCAGCAGGCATGTCAAAGTCTAAAAGTCTTTTTAACAAAGCGTGTGTTGTCAAATAATGAATAGTATATATATGAATTCTTTGAACTTTGATTTAGATTTGAATTCACGCCAGAAAAACATTCTGCTTATTTTCTCTTCTTTGTAAGAAACCAGCCTTTAATAAACAATAAAAACATAACAATATAATTAATACAGATAAATGAGTGGTGAGCAAATCACGAAAACAAAATCCCTTGAGCAGGATATAGTGTATACTTATATAAATCTAACGTTACCATGACAACTAGGTTTTTTGAAGTACTTATTGCAACACCACAGAGCTAAGCCAGTAAGTCTCCGACCAGTTGAACTGCTCTGGGATCAGCTTATTCCAATTGGTCACTGTAACATATTGAAAAACGCAAATGTCCGAGTGAATTGCTCAGGACATTTTACAGAGCTTTTCCTCTCAGCCCCACCCATAACATGTCTGGAATACGTTTAAGTGAGAATACAGAAGGAAAACTTAACAGTGAGTGTGTGGGTGGGCTCATGATGTATCTGACACGCAAACAGGAAGAATACAAATATTTCAGAAATGAAAAAGAGGAGCAGGAATCAAGAACTTTTGGTGATGAGGACACCAGACAATGTCCAGACCTACATTTTTGGGGTATTTTTCAGATTATACATCTAAAAAAACTTTCATAACCGACATGTTCTCACTTCCTCCTTGAAAAAAACATTTCCTCTGTGACTTCCCAAATTATCAAATCCCTGAACCACAGCCACCATCAATTCTTATTTCCCTGCTCTATTAACCCTTTTGCTGACGTCTTCTGATTACTTGTTGATGTATGGGCCCATTAGCGCGATTACTCAATTGCCGGACATCAGCTGCTTGTGTGGCACCTGAAGCAATTCAAACGGATCGCACCAACTCATTAGGACCCCGAGCGGTGATGGACTGTCCCTCCAGCGGATGTGAGGGGAAGTCGCTCGATTAATGATGACCAAAGGAGGCGCTGCAATCGGGGGGAAGGTAGCAGGTGCTAATCTGTGTGTGTGAGGGGGGGATAAACATAATAATTTGTGGATGTTGGCGAGGATTCTCCAAGTGCTCACTTTGGGATGTGTCGAGGAGAGTGTGGAAGGGCTGGTTGTCTGAGGAGGCCCCCTCGGAGAATTAAAGATAATCATTAAAATCCCACCTAGTTTGAAGGAGGGAGACGAGTCCTTCCTTTCGGTTTCGTTTCCGAGCAGGAAGCGCTCCGGCTCCGGCGCGACTCAAGTGCACTCGAGAGCCGGGTGACGAGGAAATGAAAAAACCACGGGAAATTACTTTTGTAACTAGGAGGAATATGACGTCCTTAACAACCAACCCCCAGAGGAGGGGGAAGAAATGTGATCGACTCCAACGTGATTGCTGTTGTCGGAGGTTAGGACATCGGAATTTGAGTTTAACCAATGAAAGGACACGGATTGAAATGCACGAGCTGCACTTGACAACTTAGAAGTGTAAAGTTGGGGAACTGTTGGCTGTTAAAAGGAGTAAAGATTGATGGATAGAGGCGCAAAAAAAACACAAAACTTTAACCAAAGGCTTTCAAAGTTGACTTTACGCAAGAGAAAAGAAAGTTTGAAAGGCTTTTATTATTTGATTAAGTGTCATTTGAGTTGATATTTCACTTCCACTTGTCCTTCAAGCAGTCAAACGTAACAGTGCACTGTTGATTCTTAACTACGCTCTGGTAAAAAGCAGATGTTCAACAAGGTGTCACCACTCAATCCCCACAGACTCTTCACTAAGGTACATAAAGACATATATGTTAAGTGTATATATATATATATATAGGTTTGTAATATTTCCCTAAGAATAACCAGTACAGTCGGTGTTATGTATTATCTATAGGACGAGAAATGACACAAGCAGCTTTTGTTCCTTCTCCTTCCGTCTCAGCAGGACGTCCTTCCCCCCCGCTCGTCTTGCTCGTGCTGAAATATTCACATCGCTGACAGTGACATTGTCTGATGTAAAAAAAAACACGAACCCTTTCATCTCGACAGGATTATCTCTGTTCGATGAATAAATGAGCGGGGTAAACGTGTAAACATCAGGACTCCTCTTGTATTGTGTTGTTAAGGACTCCAGTGTTTACTCTGGTGAGCGATACAGGATCTACACAAGTCAAACAAATGTAGTTTTGCTCGGATTGACATGATATTTAATCGCGGCGGCCCAGCTTGCTCGAAACGCCTCGAGACTTTTTAGTGTTGACGGTAATGTCATCTTCAGTCCGTCTTTCCAGCTTCAATCTACCACTTGCATCGTTTCAGAATCTTCTCTGCCTCTTTTTTGAATGTGGTGTGCCAGTTTCCGACCAGCGGTACTTCAACGGATGGCATTCAACAAAGCTCCCTCTTTTTTTTTGCAGCTGGAATAAAAAGGGTTTCTTAAAGAGCAGGGACATCAAAGCCTGTTTACTGGCCTCAGAAAGCAGAATTTAACTGAAGCTTTACTGTCAGGCTCTTTTTAACCTCAGAGTTTGTAAAGCTGCACACTAAGCTGCCAGTGCCACTATTGGTTCTATTTAACTGAACGTTATGGTCTGAGGGGAATATATTCAACACAGGCTGTTGGAAAATTCATTAAATATATTCCGAGTCACAATAATAACATTAAAAAGTTTAACTTCAGGTAAGTACCCCTTGTGTATAGTAAGTCCTTGCACATCAGATTTGATTGCCACTCGTCATTTCCCTGACGCCGCTTTAAAATAACGACTTTCACTTTGGAAATTGATGAGACGATCAATTACCGACATGTAGAAAGAAAATGCTTTTCCTGTTTTGATTTGCTGGCAACACTTCCAGGAAAGGCTCACAGGAGTGGAGAGATAGAACGAGAGAGAGAGGCCATTCCAGATTATTCCTTCAAGTGCTTTGATGAGATTATTGGAAACCGAATCCATCTCGCCCGGTTTCAATCACGGCTTTTTATGGCGCATGGCTGGAAGCAAAGGGGAAGAGGAGCGGGCCAAGAAAAATACAGCAGTCATAACAAAGACCAACACAAGAAACACCACACACAGTCCTGTGGCCTCCAAAGAATCTTAAGGCTTTAATTAACTAAAACTACTACGCCGTTAAAAACTCTTTCAACTGAATTTTACTTAATTTAATCCTGAATAAGTATAACAAGCCAAGTGTACTTAACTTATCCAAAGTCTCATAACATATTTTTACTTTCACTTGTTAATGTGTGTGTGCCAATATTTTAGACAGTACAAAGTAACAAGTTCTGTAAGGTTAGGTAAGTAATCAAGTACAATACCTGAGTAAATATTAAGATATCTAGCTTCTGACATCCAGGATAATTGGATTCCTCTGTTTTGAAACTACATTCACTTAATTAGGGAACTCACATATAATTCATTATTTTCCTAAATTTCCAAATTTAAGTTTTTTAGATATGAAACTTGACAAATGAGACACCATGCTGTTGATTACCCTACTATACATCAGGTTGTTTTAGTTTGAGGTTTTTTGAGAAATAATGCGTTTTCCCCATCAGGTTTACATTGATTGGATCTGGAAACCAAACATTGGTGTTACCATGGCAATAAAACATCATGTCCCTGTTTATATTTTACAAATAAGTTGAATATTCATAAAAAGATTTGTATTAAATTAAAGTCAAATGCAGCTTTTCATTGACTGACTTCCTCTTGTCTTTCCCTTTGGAACACAAATGCATATGATAAGCACTTTAAGGGTTATTTTGTGTAATGTTCTCCAGATCAAATATGACTTAGATTAGTTATATGTTTGTTAAGGTGTTATACGAATAAACCATAATAAATCTATGGCTAATATGGGCCATGTTCTCCTGCAGTGTTTGAAATCAATGGCCTTTTTCTTTCGGGATTCTCCGTGAGCAGGAGGGTGAGAAGGTTATACAGCACAAACTAAAGTAGGACGGATAAAGAAGGAGGGGGAAGAAAACAGAAAGCGCCAAGTCAATACCCTGCAGATGCATAATGCATAGATTGAGGACTGAGGAGAGAAATTGGCTGTGGAGAGATAGTGTCTACTGTACATATTTCCTGTGCCAGCGAGGAAAAAAGACAAGGGGATGTTTTTTCATCAAGAAAAAAAAAGAAAAGGAGGCAGTGAATTGGAAAGATAGTCCACAATTGGGACTGACAGATATTTCACATTTAATACTGTCGATGGAGTTAACACTGACCAGACTTCTTCAATATCCAATTTGACCCGGCGGAGCAGAAAATGTGAACACAGAGTCATTTCTCTGTTTTAACCTGCACCACTTTCCGAGATTATATAAATAAATGAACACGCGGCGGCCGGGGGAAACATCGAGATTGACGGCTGGGCTTAATGAAATTGCAGTAAACACGGACTGGGGTTATTAAGCTGTAAATTGGTGTGGGACTGGGAGCGGCTGAGTCTGGTCACCGAGCTCCCGAGTGAGACGGAGAGAAGTTGAGAGACCAGGTTTGAGAGCGAGCGACTCCCTGGTGATTTGGGTTCAGATGAGACAGATTGTGAAAATCCTCCTGTTACTCCAGTGAGGCACGGCACTCTGTTCGCTCCCTTATTGACTTTTTATCCCCAGTTTCTTTTTCCACTAAAATCCTTTTGTCCAATCTGAGACATATTTTCAGAGCTCCAGACAACAAAAACTGATGCTGCTTTTATTGAATTTGCAGTCAAATTACTAATTATACAGAAAATACTGACATTTTCTCAACATACAAGCCAAAAGTAAGAGTTTGACTATTCTCATTTAAAAATACACACACGAAAGATCACGCCAAAAATGATGCCGTATTGAATACAGCCTCTAGTTCTGCTTAAAAGCTGCTTCATCAATAGCTGATTTAAGTTGTGTAAAAAAGCCCAACTTGATTTCTTCTACTGCATGGAGTATACAGTAAAAAAGACAGAACGACACAGAGGAGGAGAGGGAGAAGATACTGCCTGGAGGAGAGGGAGGACCAGAGGAAGCAGAGATACGGGGAGAGGAGTTAGAAAGAGTGGTGGTGGTGTTCCAAACAAGAGACAGAGTTATAAACCATGGTGCATCGCTGAGAGAGGTTGGTGAAAGACTCAGACTCAGGCTCAGGGGGGACATTCAATATGTGGTATTACCAGAAAGTCTTCTTCTATGATTACCATTTCCCAGAGTAGCTGTCGGCCAAGGGAAATCTCCTTAGTGAAGAGCAAGGAGCAGTTCATACAGGAATTGTTGAACAACCTGGTATTTCAGGTTGTGACTACCACTGCTCCCACTGCTCCCACTGGCCACTTCTATCCAGAGGTTTCCATTTTCTTTCCTCCGCTTCTCTCCTTTCCTCAAACCCATTTAGGATTGTTATTTCTTTTTTTCCTGCCTGGAGGTGAAGAGTGTACGATCATCAGCCACAAGACCGAATGTCCCTCCTGGAGACAGAGCATGACGGCTGCAGGGGACATCTCCGCTAACGGCTGCCAGAGGCAGCTCCTGCATGCCAAGTGGCTCTTTCCCAGGTGCACAGCAAGAGAGACGACACAAGATGTGATGTGGGTCAGAGAGTGTGGCCAAATGTCCCAAACTGGACAGATGAGGGGCGGAGACATGTGTTTGCCCCTTTCTGGACCATTTTTATTATGATTATGGGTTGTACCTCTACACATTTGGAACCAAAGGCCATTTTTTTGCCCCCCCAAGCAGTTTCAAATATGTCAGTTTAAGATATGTCAACTTAAAATGTTCCTGTACATCCATCTAATAATTCAAGATATCTCTGTCTGGGTGGATTGTGGCTCGCAGATCTCAAGAACCGTTCATCTAATCGTCTTCTAACTAAATATGTGTATTAAGGGGTTATTATTAGAGTTTACATACACAAACAATCTAGGACACACGTTTCTATGTTTTGGGTGATTTCTAAATGATTTCAAACAGCCCTATAAGGCCTCATTGTTCTATAATTGAGAGGCTATTGATAAAAACGGATAACCTTTACCTCATAAGTGTCCAGATATTAAATGAAGCTGAGGAAGTAAACTAAGATGGCCACAGTGTCAGACTTTGAAAATCCCTGTTGCAAAGTAAAGATGCAAAGACTTCTTTTAGATATCACTGAGACCAAAATGCAGATGTTGAGTGGTTTATGGTAAAAGGAAATGATGAATTTCATATTAACGCTGAAAACTGTGTTTCAACAGAATTATTGCAATGTATGAATTTTTTATTTTTAAATTACATTTGCAACTTGTAATTCACTAACTCATCAGCTATTTGGCTCAAACGTGCAAGTGTAGAAAACCCATCTTAAGTTTGGCCGACCCTCGGTAGAGTGCAAAGTGATTTCTCTCTTCTCGCTCCCCCCTTCCCCCGTCTCTCTCTCTCTCAGGCCCTTTCCCACGATGCACCGCTGTTTCGCTAACAAGAAAGGACAGCCAATCGAAGTGACCCGCCTCGAGCTCGCTGTTCCCCCGGTCTTGTTTTCTATTTGAAAAGCAGCCTACACTCTCACAGGCGATTTAGCCGGCGCAGTAATGACAGGGGACAAACGCTTGCTCGATCCAAAACAGCACAAATGGATCTAGTAACAGGTTTGGAGAGGAGAGCAAAACAACACTGAAGCAGCCCGCCTATATTTTTGTTTTTCTTTTTTTACGTGAGTGTGTGAGGTCTGCGGGGGGAAGTGCACAGAACATTTCTATTTCAAAAACCGCGTGTGTGTTCTCGCTTCAAAGCCAGGCAGTGCTGCACACTTCAAAGTCCGCTGCTCGCATTTTCCTCACACGCGTGTTCATCTGGGTGTATGCATGTTGTCCTGGAGGACTGGGGTAATGAGACACTCCCCTGCACAACCGGCATTTGTTGTTTTATCGGGGGGGGGGCTGGAGAAAGTACACAACACCGACAAGCAAACACTTTTCATGGGGCAGAACCACATAGTCTCAGCAGAGGGACATAAGAGCGAGGGGGAGGGGGGGGGGCTGTGTGTGTGTGTCTTTGTTTGCTGGTTTATATGTGTTGGTCTTTCAAATGAGAAAAGAGCTCGACGGACCGTGCAGACACAATCAGTCTGAGCTGCGTTCGGCGGCAGAATTGCAAAGCAACGCGGCGGGAGGACCGCGGAATAAATGGACAGAAGCAAAGAGGAGAGGGAAAGAAGAAGAAATCCACAGCCCGGGGGGTGTTTTCACTCGGGGTCTGTCGGGTTTCTTTGAAGTGAACCCTGGTGTGATTGCACCATTTGCGCTGTTTACTTGAACAGCACAAATGTCTTGCTCCGCCTCCGGATCCGGTCTCTGTGGTGAGACTGGAACACTGACAACAGAGGGTCTCAGATCCTAAACTCCCATTTTTGTCATATTGTTGTGTTTGTCCAAAAGTACAAAACAAAACAAAATAAGTCAGATTGACATTGATAACAAATCTTGACTTAAAGTTTTGAATTTTGCTTCATTAATGAAACAATTGTTTGATCTGATGTCAAACTAATTGTCTATTAATCAACTAATCAACTGACTCAATGGAATTTTGCATCATTTGTCTACCACTGACCCAGTCCCAGTCTATAGCTACAGTCCCACAATCCTTTCACTGATCGCTGTCCGTGGTCCTGAACTTTCAAAATGTGACAGACACACAACTGAAAAATCCAAAGACTACAAATACAACACAAATATCTCAGGGTGGAAAAAGAGGAGGCTCAGACGTAGAGGAGGTGAACGAAGATAAACTTGGAAAGGCAACAAGATTCAAAGGGCCTGGGATGATAGGGTCCGATGTCGGGGTCGATTGGCTGAATACAAAAAAATCATGTAATTTCTGCACCTGAAGTATACGCCATGTTCTAGCTCCTGCGTGTTCTACACAGGCACCGCCCCTTGCCTGAATGTTCACACTATTTTCTTTTTGTATTGTACGAGTCTGAGCCGCACAATCTCCTGCTGATTTCCTCATAAGTGAGAGGCAAACACAAACTTTACCGGGGCATTTGACTACATTGGAGCTTTAAGGAATTTCACTGCAGAAAAAACACTTCTAAGCAAAGTTCTTCCTTCTGGTCTCTCCAATTTAAAAAGGCCAGTCACCAGTCACGGGTGGGGGGGCACCACAGGAGAGGAACAAGCACCAGTTTCTCTACCGACAACAGCCTCATTTGTCCGGAAAGTACAGCGGCAACGGGGCCTGCTGCGCTCCGGGCCTCCGCTTTATCTTGACTGGAACATCTTGCTCTCTTGCCTTTGTTATCACCAGCACTGTCACTGTTTCCAGTGGCTTAAGCACACCGCTTAACACGACAAGTTCCCCAACAATTCTCCGAGGGCTTTCAAAAGGCGTTCAATGCCAACTAGAAGTAGGCAAGTAAAAAGGAAAAAGCGCAAAATCGCAACACACAAGGTTTGCCTTTTATCGTGCTTTTTTCTTACCTGTAATATCAGGCTTCTGTGGCATGAAGAACTGATAGAAGGTCGGCTCCGACAGGCCCTTGACGTTGCGCGCCGTGATTTCCACTTCATATCTCGTGTTCCACTGCAGCGGCTGGAGCATCGCGAAGTCGTTCGCCCCGGGAACGAGCTTGGTCATCCACTGCTCCTCCTTATCCTGACGGGAGGGGAAAAAGAGGAGTGTCTTTGACAACAACAAGAGATTGTGAAAGATGGTCTGCTGAATGAAATGTAGAGCACTGATTACATTTGTGGAGATAGAGTGTGTGGGTTTTTTAATCTGGGGGTTGTGAAACTTACTATAAATCAGAAATTTGGTCACAGACTCTCTTGTGGAAGTGAAAACACGAGTCCTTTATTTTTAATCAAGTTCACATAAAGTTCTTTTGTACGTTTCCATTCCTTTGTGTCTTTTTTCCTCCTCCTTTTTACGTCATCCTTCCCTTTCCTCCTTCCACCCACCTCGTCTTGAGACCAAACAAGGAGCTATGACGGGTCCGTAGTCGGTTTATTCAGGGTTGGGTCCACTGCGCCCCATGTAGGGGTGGTGTGCTCCCGATGCCAAACGAGGCCATGAGATTACTGGGCTGTGAAGCAGGCACCTTGGTTCCCGTGCGTTGGCCTTCAAAAAAAAGCCTCGCCGAGACGCCGAGACTCCCTGACCCCACACACACACACACTGCGTTGTATTATTTTAAGTCGCTGTCACTTCCTCAATAAGACGGACGAAATGCCTGCTTGGACACATTAGCATCGGGGAGATGGGAGATTTGGACGAGCTGAAATCCACTTAGTCCTGTGGAGAGTTCTTGTGCGAGTGCCATCTATTCTGCTCGCTCGCCTTATCTCACGAGTTTTAAGCTGCATTTTGCTTTTTTACACAGACACGCAAAAAGAGCTTACTTAAACGGATGAGTGAACTCAGACAGTGTGTGTGTGTGTACTCTCATTTAAAACATGAATTGTGAGGATTGAAAAATAGGGATTCTCGAGCAGAGCATTATACATTTTTTTGCCGCCCACGCACCCACTCAACTCAATCAATGGGAACCTATCAAACTTGTGAGTCGCACACACACACACACACACACACACACACACACACAGCGGGAGAAAATTGGATTTCCATTGTCAAATCCTGAGTTTGTGTTAAACAAAAGCCAAAACCTAGTGCTGGCTTTATTCATTCTCCAAAATTGAATTCTCCTTGTTATCCTTACAACATTTCGATTTAATTTTCAACCTCTTTATAAATAAAAGGTCAAAAATATAAATACATATATTAGTGGCACATATATTTGTGACTTTTTAAACACTTACTATTTCCTAAAGCAGCTTGGAACTGCAGTTGTGAACAAACATAGACTTCGGTCAATTAGTGTTTTTTGCTTGGGAAGGTACGTCAGCACCGATAAGACCCGGCCACATTGTATAAATGCTAATGAAAGGCGCTTCAGTGCTTCCTTTTCTTATCTCCTTAAGGGTACAATCACATGCAAAAGCAAACGAGATACAATTCCTAGCAAAGCATCTGCCGCCTTCCGCTGAATGATAATGTAGTTTAGAGTCAGTGCAGTGGGATCCTCCCAGCACTGGGGCTGGTTCCCTACGTCATTATGAGTTCTCCTTCTCATCTTTCCTTTTCCGTCGAGGTTTAGGGAAAGTGCTTAGGAAAGGACATAGGAAGTACATCTTTTGACTATTGGACTGTCATTTTTCTTTTTTTTGGGGGGGGGGTCTTTTTTAGATAGATCGATAGAGAGAATGAGAGTAGTAATAAGCATAGTTTATTGTTAGTTTCTGTCATTTCTTACGGTTTGAGAAGAAATATATTGAAGTATGGAATATTGCATATTGCAAATCCCCCCACACACACAAACATACACACACATCAAGCTCCACCAAGGACCAAGGGACCTGTATCTACCAATGTGTAGCTGAGGTAATGTGGATTCAGAAGGGGAATCAACAGTTTGTGTGTATCTTTAAGAATTTGTCCACATGAACTGGACAGTTGTGGTGCGGATCCGGAACCATAAGACCGGAATGTTGTGTTTATGGGGTTGTTGGAAGGTAAGCGCTCTTCTGCTTGATATTCAAGCTCACACATTGCAATGGTCGGACTCTGACCACACATTTGTCAGATGCCACGTTTTACTCACCGTCTTGTACTTGACGATGTACTCCACGATGGGCATCCCTCCGTCGTCCTGCTTCACCAGCCCCAGCCTGTAGGCCTTGCCCATTCCCCTCTGCCCGTGCACCGCCGGCGGACTCGGCTCCCCTGAGAGAAAAAAAACGTATGAGTGTGAGAGCAGGTGGGAAGATGAGATATGAAATAAGGACGCAAAACAAGGACAGAGGTGGCTTCAAGCTGAATTAAATTCACATTACAAGGCAACACCCACTGTCTGGACTATAACTAATGTTGACTGGAGGCTCTTATTATTCCCTGTATTTTGCTAATTGGGTCTTTTTTTGAACATTCATCCTCTGTAGCTGCACGGCTGTTTAATATCCACCGGTGGAAACACCCTTTCCAAAGCTCCGCCTGGATTTACTGCAACTCAGCGGTGCCAGATTGCCAGAATAAATAAAACGCTCATCATAAAACCCTGGCAGGGAATAATTTTCTTTTTTTCAAAGCTGCAGTTTTATATCAAGACACAAATTTGACAGGCCCAATAATTTGGATTCATATCTACTGATATATGAGGCTGTAACCATCTCGGATATAAACACGCTGGAGTTTCACAGCTCGGCAAATAGGCCTCATTTTACCAAGATGTCTGTGCCTAAAAAAAGATTCTGCAGGATATTTGTAATTATATTTCAGATTTTTAATTAAAAATGTGATTCCATAGCTTTCCATAGTGTTCACTGTCACGTTCACGTTATAATAAGTTTCATGGTTTTTCATCTATTTACAGCATATAATCATTAGTTGATTCCTGAAATGTGCAAATAATTTACAATGAATTCAGTCTAGCGGCTACGAACCCATTGTATTGGACTGATTATGACTGGATTTCATGGGGAAGTGGCCTTTAGGACAGATTTTGATCGGATCCTGAGGAGATGAGAGGCTCTTATTTTGTAGGTGTTTCATTCACCGGGCTTCAGGGAAGAGGAGGGAGTCCGACTTACGGATGGGCAGCGTCTGGAAGGTCTCCGTGTGGCTGAACTCCCCCTGACCTTTGCCGTTGACGGCCGACACTCGGACCTCGTACGTGGTGTTGGGCTCCAGCACCGTCAGCACCACCGTCGCTGGAGAAGAGACACGGCCAGAGTTCAAGTCACCTGGAAATATGCTGCCGCCATCACTCATGTAGCCATGGAACTATTAGATGAGAGGGGTTCTTTATGGTTTGGGCCAGAAAGCAATTGTTTCTACCCCCAGTGGATCAGTTTGAGATATTACAAGTCATTATTATTACATTATGAGCATTCATCAGTCAACATAATGTCTTTTTACATATGTACATCACACAACCTCCACATCTAGGATAAAAGAATAATGTAGGATAATATTTCCTTTCGTAGTTTTGCTTTTACACTGAATATGAGATCAATAGCAACATTGAAACACATGTATTTGTATTTAATGTGTGGAATTTCCTCCTGGAAACTACATTGATTATTGAAGAACACAGGGAAATCGAATCACCAGACCACATTACAGATTCCTATTTAAATTGTAAAGTCGTTAGAGTCTATTTACATAACCTTCACTATCAGAAGGAGCCGGGCAGAGTCTCGGCGGCATAATGAGCCTGAGTGAAAGTTGTTGTTTTTGTCAGTTCCGCACAAATTAAATACTTGTCGGTAATAGGTGCTTGTGCAGTTCTTTAGTCCCACAACTGAAAAACAAATACCGCAATTTGCCAGCGTGCTAGGTTACTTTCCAGGCTATAAGTAGGCATTTCAATTTGGGCAAAAAGCATTCAAACCAAATGAGTCCCGGCATCTCATTATATTGAATTACTTTGTGCCGAGTGTATCTGAAGTGGCTCATATGATTATATGAGGGCCCTCGACTGGTTGGTAATTAGTCTGGCTCATGTTTTTTTATAATTTAGTTTAAATCTTAAATAAAAAACCACATATAACTAAATTACACGTATAATTAAAGTTTATTTTGTTCATTCCCCGATGTGTCCTTCCCTTTGTTTTCAACTTTCCTCATTCTCCTTTCGACGTGTGAATTTTATTTCTAATTTATACTCTTAGTGCTACTGTAGCTGCTTGTTAGTATTCACCTCAGCGCCACCGCCATATTGTAATCGACTCTGAAATGAGGGGATATTAGCGATAAGCCCCTCAGGTTTGTCAGACCTGCTTATCACCCGAGCATTCATCCTCTGGCTTCCCTTTTCCTTCCATCCATCCTTCGCCTAATGGTGCAGTTTTCCACCGGCAGGCGCAGAAAAAAACAATTTGGAGTCGTAAAAGCATAACAGGAAGAGGAGGAGGAAGAGGAGGAGGAGGTGGAGGAAGAGGGGTGTGCGCCTTCAAGATTCTGGTTTAACGTCACGAAAATGGAATTTGTTATTTCCCTTTTTTAATTATTTTTATTTTTTTAATAGGTTTATGATAAGTTCCGATCACTCACGGGTCCTTGAACTCATCATTAATCACTTAAATAGCATAGAGCATAAATAATTACACGCTCTTCAATAACCGCTGCCATGCAAAAAAACTATGTATGCACATTGCCTACATTTTTGAAAATCACCCCTCCTTATCTATAATGATATGATAATGAGAACCTATTTTCTGAGCAATTTCACCTTTTACAAAGTTTTTCAGTCCCACTTTTTCCGGCTGAGGATCTGAAAAACGATTCGATCTTCCAGCCTCACAGAGCTGAATGGAAGTCAGTGGGGAAGGTGTGAAACACGAGACTCTACCATCAGTTCAGGAAAATGAACATATATTTAGGGACCAGTGGACTGTTAACATCTAATAAGGTCTCTGACAGTGACTTATATTTGATACCATGATGTGAGTTTATGTCCCGTGGGGCAGAAAGTAGGTCATTTATCTCTCCATCACTGCTACTGACCACTGATTTTAACCACCTTTTCGCTTTAGGGTCAATTAGACGTGATTTTATGGTTAAGGTCTCTTAATAAATGACCCACGTCATTTTATTTCTTCGGATTTAATGGCTGTTTCTAATTTAAAAGGGGGGCGTCCGGGTAAACAGTAAATCATGATGGTGATACAGGTGGAATATTTGGGTCATCAAAATTCCCGTGCCCAGTCCCCGCCATCTGTCTCTCTCAACTTCCTGCACACCGTCCAATCAGAAGCCCTTCATGGGACCCTTGACCCCGAGGATAAAAGGTGCCTGTACATGTAAGGATAACAGCAGGGTTATGTTATGATAGCCAACCATAGGGGAACTGGTTTTGCCCGTGAAATGAGCCGGGGGGGCGACACGTGACAGCTTCTCATCGATCTGACCTCTGCTGTTAAACAGAGCTGGAAACAGACAGCTGCTTTTTTATTCACATCCAGATTATACCTTTACGCTAAGGGGGGAAAAAATAAATAAATGCCACTCACTCTGAACACTGTGCGACTTGAGGTCCCTCCATTCCTGCGAGCCCGTCTCCTTGTACTGCACCAGGTAGTAGCTGATGGGCACGCCGCCGTGCGAGTCGGGCTTCATGAAGGTGACGGTGGCCAGCCGCTGGGAGACGGCCGAGAGGCGCACGGAGTACGGGTTCGAGGGCACGTCTGAAATGACAAGAGGGGGGGGAGCGTGTTTTTTAACGTTGAATTATTCACACTTTGGGGTCGGCTGCTCCATTTCATAGAAAAGCACGGCAATACACCGCAATACCACTCGGTGTACTTTTAAACAAAGCTTAAGTGTAAGTGTGCTTCCTGTGCCTCCCACCCATTACATCACTGTCATCGCCGTAATCAAACTAAAGACAGACCTTATTGCTGTCATAACTCTCGACCCTGAAGGCAATTTAACACACAGTTAGAAAAATTCATTTTGAGGTGAGGAGGTCCATCACTCAGCCGCATCTCTCACGCGTCCTTGGAGTTTTTTCACCGCTAAACAAACTTGTTAACTACTTTTTTTCTTTTTTCCTTTCAGAGCAACTTGTGTGTTGTTTCGCACATTTGCTTGTGGCCTTATTTAAAAGGTGCTCAGCTTCCTCCTGGGATCATCCACCCTGCACGTCTCTGTTATTGGTTCAAACTTCAACAGCGGCACGAGTGTGTGTACGTGCCTTTCCCTCTGTGTGTGTGTGTGTTTGCAGAATTGAAAGAGTCACAAACTTCCCGAACACATTGTTTTCTGCAAGACAACATATTAGGTCAGCTTTTTGCTCACCACTTTTCTCCTTAGCCAGAGCAATTCAATCTGCACTAAAGATAATTGGACTGCACTATTGTGTATTAGCCTGCGCTACCGTAAATTAGGGGGCGACTTCAGAAAATAGCGAGGGGTATGGTAAATCAGCTGGCACTATTTCAGATTAGGCTAGCCTGAATAGGGGTGGCGAGTTGCAGTGACATTAGTCTTCCCCGAGAATTGCAAATAAGGCTATTACCATTAGTAGAGAGGTGGAGGGTTACAAAGTGGTCGGGTTGTTAGAGTTACTGTGTTTCTAAAAGTCTGAGGTCCCTGACTGTGCACAATCATGACTCCGCTCATGTAGAGGAGCAGGGAGGGAGGTGAGTGGGGGGTCACATGGCACAGCTCTGCAGACCCACCTGCCTGCGCCAGGATGAACTCCTGGTATCGAACTCCGATGTTGTTCCTGGCCGTGCAGTTGTAGCGGCCAAAGTCCCTGTCGGACATCGGAGTCACCTAGAACCAGAAAAATACAAAATTAAATGAAAAATCACTTAATGAATTCCAAAAATACTACAGCCTAAAGCAAACAGTTGTATTTGTCCAGGCGCAGAGATACCATCCATCTACCGCCGCTTATACATTAATCGTTGCAGGGAGCTGGAGATAATTCCAGCTGAAGGAGGGGAAGACCCTGAACAGTTCACCGGCACATCCCAGGAGAAACACACGGAAACAAACAACCAGTCACACTGAGCCTTAAATCGATGGAACCCCAATCGGCATGTTTTTGAAATGCGGGAGGATACACGGAGAGAAGCCAGACATCACCGTGCCTCCCTCAAGAGATATTGGGAGATACTGCATCTGACATTTCTGCTTCCCGTCTGATACAATCCAGGAGGAGATCTGTTTGATGCACTTAAAGCTGCATCGATCCAAGTTATTGTTTGACATTTACAATAGAAAAAATGATAATGTGCGACATGACGGGGGAAAGAAACTAATAATTTACAGGACCCAGTGTCAGAAGTGTCTCATTTCACCTGGATCACCACCTTTTAGTGATTCCAGGCCTTAAAACCTCTTAAAAAGCTTTTATTAAACTATTAGATAACTTAACTAAGTGTAATAATATTCAAACTGTGCAATATTATCAAATGCATTGTTACTATGTGCTAACTGAGTATGTATACTCTCTATATCCATATATTCTGCTTTAATATCCCCTAGTTCTACAGTGTAATTATATACAAAATTATTCTGATTGATTTTGAAGTGGTTTAGAAGAGAAAGAATAATACCTTCTTTCACTTACTCAGGAAAATTAACAATGTAAAAACAAACTGTGTCCTGCTGCGACGCCTGTGTTCCTTTTATTCCCTCTAATCAAAAAACAAATTACTCCTGAGAGAGACGATAAAGACAAATCTCCTCCCGTCCCGTCCTCATTTAGGAGCTGTTGCCGCCGATCAATTCTCTGTCTGTCACCGGGATCGATCAGGTACTGCCAGCGTTCTCTCATGTTTTGGACTTGCTGGCAAACAGCTCAATAAATATCCCAGTTTCAGCTCTGGTCCCGGGGCGCGCACCCACCTCCAGCACCGACTTGCCCTCCGCGCTGTGCACCCGCGTGTTGGTGGTGGCCTCCGCGGAGATGGTGAGGCGTTCCCTCCTCCACAGCATGGTGGCGGGAGGGTTGGACATCACGTCACAGCTGATGTTCACCGGGTTCCCCTCCCACGAGTAAAAGATGGTGTGATTGGTCAGGAACTTTGGTATATCTGTCCCATAAAGAAAAGAGAGATATTTGATTTATGGTAATGGACCTTTCAGGGATAAAACAAGTAATTGTGGCAGAGTTAAACCCTGTAATCAAAGGTGGAGCTGTGTTGAATCATGAAAGACATAAAAATGACTCGCTGAGGCTCAACCCCGCAAATTCCTCAAAAGGAGAAAAAAAAGAAAAAAACTGTGAAATTTCATTAACAGTTCCAAAAGTCTCCGTGCAATTCAAAAAAGAGAAACTAAATTGAATTGAAGCTGCCTCACGCTGGGGGGAAGGCGGGGAGATCTCTATTACAATCATCTCCGCAAGCATAAAAATAAATGCAAACAGAAGCTCATTTGGCCCCGGCAAATAGGAAGGGCAGTAATGGACGACCGGCGTGGCGAGCCGTCGTGTGGATTTTTCTCCCCGGCCCAGTCTTGCCCCGGCTCAGTCGGAGAGGCATTATGGTTGTTTTATGTTCGCTTGCAGGATTCCATTAAAGAGATTGATGCCCGGCTCTCTGTCACAGCCGAGGACGTGTTATCCCCCTGCAGCCTGCAGTGACTTAGTAAATGAGTTCATTAGTTCAGTAGCTATGGCTGGCTCAGCCCCCACGCACACACACACACACACACACACGCCGCACTCACACTTACAGCCTGTGACTCTCTGCAGTCGGAGACCGAGTTGTCAACTGTTTACAGTTTAATGACAGCGAGTTTGCCTTATGGTTGGGGAGCTGGTGGATGCATATGAGATTTGTTGTCAATTTCTTTATGAGGATGCCATCTAACTTTCTTTCCCAACATGTCAACTTGGTTTTAAAGGGGATCCGTGAAACCAAAAGTCACCTCAGCCCAAGGAAGAGAAAATTGGTTTTCTAAATGACAGCGGAGACACAGGGGTCACTTTTTTGTTTCTTTCACCCTTCACTGAGTCTCGGGATGTTTGTTTGTCTGCCCTCTCTTTGTTCTTCCTCGGAGCTTCAAGGTGGAAAACGCTGCTCCCGGAAAATGTATTTTTTTTCCTTTCCCCCGGTCTCGTTCAGGCGAAGCAGAGCCCACTCTCGTAATGAGCGCGATCGTTCCGAGGACAAAATTGAGATCTCTACTCCGGAGCTCATTAGGCAGGGGATAGTCCGTCCCAAATAACCCCCCCAACAACCAGCACTGAGGAATGGTTGTGCTCACTGGGAAGCAGGGGAGCTGTAGCTCCAGGGGTGAAAGGCTAAGCGTGATATCCTCTTATTAACTAACCCTACTGGAGGCTGTGTGTGTGGTGCAGTGGGCGCAGGGATTTGGGGGGGGGGCTTTATGTTTATAGATATATAATGATCTTCAAAAAGAAAAAACAGACTGGGTGAACTTTTGAACCTCGTACATGCATGTCTGCAAGGAGTTCACTTAAATGTGTTTCATTTTCACATTAGGAATATAATACCATATATATCTATCTGCAGGGAGTGGAGGAGGAGGTGAGGTCATGTCAAGGGACTGGGGCTCCATAAGTGTTATTCAATTTGCCGAAATACAAAAAAAGTTAACTACATAAAAAAACAACTGATACAAAGTCGAAAAAACAACAACTATATGGATCACAACACAAGCTCAATAAATAAATTACACTGAGGCTGACAAAACATCTTCTCACTGAGCTTTTCTATGCAGGCAGAACACTCAGTGAAACTAAAGTGTGCATACTGTAATGAGCAGGACTGTCACACACACACACACACACACACACACACACACATGGGGGAGCTCAACCCTGATACTCACACTCGATGTCCAGGAACATGCTCTTCTGATGACCTCCGATCCGGCTGAGCGCCTCGCAGTCGAAGCGGCCCAGGTCGGCGAGCCTCACGCCGCTGATGGTCAGCACCGACTTGCCGTGGCGCCCGCGGACCTCAAAGCGTCCGTCCTGCCTCTGAAGACACAAAGCACCTTTATTTGAGATATTACATTTAAAGGAGACACAACTTTGATATCTGTGATCGTATAAAGCTGGGGAAAGGATTGATTGAGTCCACCGAGTGAAGTTCCTGATCCAACTTTGTAGCCGGGACTCAATGACCGCCCCTTGATCCCTCCTTACCCCGTGGCAAGCAACTGTCACTTGTCACACAGAGTCGGGGGGTTCATGCAAAAAAAAAGAAAAAGAAAAGAAAAACCCTGTCGATTTATTACAAGGTCATTACATCTGTATGAAGACAGATGGTATCAATTCGGAGCCACGGGTCAATTACAGAAGACGAGGCTATCATTCCGGCAATCGACATTCACTCGTAATGAGAAAAAACAGCCCGGGAGCCTCCCTGCTGCAGACAGCATCCAGCTGTAGCCTCCAGACGGTTACCTAACAGATACCCTCCGTCACCCCCCGAGAAACTACTTTTCAGCCGAGCTGCCTGTGGACTCGGGGGGGGTTGATGTATCTGAGAGCTGCGAGACTGCAGCAGGGTTTCTCTTTCTTTTTTTCTAAGAAGATTTGGAGGTCAGATTCACTGAGTTCGACTACATCAAACAACGTTCTGTCCCATAACTTGAAGTACAGCTTGTTCTCTGAAGAGGGACCTTTGCAGTAAATAGACGATAAACATGATGCAATGAGGACACAGTGGTGAGATGTTGTTTGACCCTCTAAACCACATTTTAAACACCTTGCACAGAATTGCTTTGGCTCTGTAGCAGTAATAATCCAGGTCCAGCCAAACAGACAGCAGAGTGCTACTACAGAGAATACTATATGGAAAAAGGATCGAGGTGGAACTCTAACAGTTCCAGTGCACAAACAGCTGGTTGTCTAGTCGTAACTGATAAGAACCAATCAGGGAGTTGAGTCATCACCGTTTCAGTTTTTGCTCATCGATACTAATATGCCGTCCTGTAGTTTTAAAACCACCACTTGCTGCATATGATTGTAACTATTAAATCTACCACATGCTATTTACAAAATAATTGAAATTGAAAATTGAAGGAGTTTCGAGATACATCGGAGGTTGCACCGAGGTTGCCATAGTAATAAATAAGCTCCTAGTTGACTCGAAGCCAAACACATTTATGTGGAAACGCAGAGAGTGAAGCTTTTGAAACCTCTGCAGTGGAGTGGTCTGCGGGAGTCAACGCAACAACAGTGATTATGCTCTAAAACCCAACACAAGCACTCCACACGACGCACAGGAGCTTTGTGTAAACGTCAAAAACACATCCACAAGTTTGCTTTCCCCACATTGTTGCCTCCTAATGAGACAATTAAGTCAACTCAGAGAAACAGCTTTTAGTGGAGTAAAAATAGAATATAATTATTTAGCCCTGAGGCCTGAGAGTATAATTTGGGATTGCACTCAAATGAGTTTGTTCCACGTAAAGGAATTAAGAAAAAAAAAGAAAGAAGAAGAAGGGGAATAAAAAATGCTGATGCTGAGAGTCAAATCAGGCTCACAGTAAGCCTATTTAGCAGAGGGATACCCCACAGTGCGTTGGGAGGTTTTTATAGTTGAATGGCAGTATTCTTGTTTGTGTGAACTTGCGTCATTGTTGCTATTAATATTCCTGCCGACAACCGTATTCACGCCACAATCATTGCACGCATCAACGTGGCGCCGCGGGAATTCGAGAAAAACACAATTTCCTGGTGAGTATATTTAGCCGCTTTAGAGTTTTGGGGTGAAGCTGCGTTCACGTCACGGCGGAGCAGCTGTAATCACCCCGGTTTCCGACTTGTGAATACGCAAACAACAGCTGAATCAGAATCTCGAGCGAGCAGCCGATACATCTGGAAAAGCACTCTCTCGGAGAACGAGTGGAGGAGATCAGCGACCCCCCCCCCAGGGCCTGGTTCTGTCCATTGGTAATGAAATCCGCCTACCAGCCACTCTCGAGCTGGTTAATTACCACCTTGTATTTGTTGTTTTGTATCACATGTAATCACAGCTATGGGCTTTTCGAGAACTCGCAACAGAGACCATGAAAAAGAAGCCCTCACCCACCTGCCTCTGCTAACATTCATTATGTGTCTAAGCCTCGTAAGCCTCGGCCGTGAAGCCCCCTCTCGTGAATCACACGCTCTTTATGCAGTCGCTCTTCCACTGCTCAGGCATTATCCCGTTAAGAATGGCTTATCTTTGCTCTTATCGCCTCAACACTACCGGCCAATGAGGTGAAGCGGCTTCTTAAAGCCACTCGGTTCTGGATCCCCTTTGTGTCGCCGCCGCCGCCGCATCCTCTGCTTGTTTGCGTCGCCAGCGGAGGTCAATGGGGATTGTGAGTGTGCGCGCGTGTGAGCTGAATAGGAATGCAGGAGATGGGTGGGTGGGGGGGAGGAGAGAGGAGGAGGAGGAGGAGGAGGAGGAGGAGGAGGAGGAGGAGGAGGAAGAGGAAGAAGAGGAGGAGGAGGAGGAGGAGGAGGAGGAGGAGGAGGAGGAGGAGGAGGAGGAGGAGGAGGAGGAGGAGGAGGAGAGGATATCTTCCAGGAGGGAACTTCTGAGTCAGGAAATTACACGCCACCCCACTCCCACACTTCCTCCCACCACCACCTCCTCCTCCTCCTCCTCCTCCTCCTCCTCCTCCTCCTCCTCCTCCTCCTCCTCCTCCTCCTCCTCCTCTCCCAGCATCAGCTGACAGGGTCTGTGTCTGGAGACAAACTCGGTCCCTGAAGCACAGCCTGTTTGATATGCGCCTCGGTGGAACGACGAGGCAAGCGGCCGGACGTGAACACAACACGCGGCTCTCTCGCGCGCACGCCCCTGGAAACACACGCACGCCGTGGCGGCGCCGTCACACGCTTACTGTCAACACACACGTGAGCGGCGACCAACACGAGAGAGCCAAGATAAAAGGCGAGGAGACGTGGAAGCCGAGGGAATACGGGAGCTGGAGGGGAGAAGAAAGCAGCAGCAGGTTGCAAAAGCAAAGGAGAAAAATATAGGAAGTCCTGTCCCTATCTGATCCATAAGACCTCAGACATGAGAGCATGTGGGGGGGGGTTACATTGAGCATATGAAGCTAAATCGCAACTGCAATCTCTCAAATGGGATTTGTCCTTCCTGTGTTGCTGTGTTAATTCAATGCTGGAAGAATTTTCAAATATTACAAATGTCAGCTGTAAATGTCAACAGGGCTGGAGGTCCAATTCTGGTGAGAATATCTTATTCTAACTGTTCAGAATTTGGTGAGAACATTGGGTTTTTTATTATTTGCGCCGATCTAATGAATAGTATATCACCTCTTCCTCATAACGATAACAACATGACATTTTACGACGTCCCAAGGCATACGTGGGCATGCAGGGGGGTTTCAACAGGGCTGAGATCTGTTTCCCTCTGTGTTTTGCAGCAGCTTTGTGACCAGGTATCAAACGGGAAAGAAAACAATCATCTCGGCGAGCGTCGGTTTTTCAAGGGTTTAAGTGCAAAATGTCTTTTGAAGAGAGATCGAATCATCACAAGCTTGACTCCTGAGTAGCTGAGGAAAAGGTTCAAAAGTTCTTTGGAAGTTAACATTAGATGAATCTACGGGCAAGAGCTTTGAAAGGATGAAATGCTTTTTTATTCTTTTGCCTCTGGTAGGTTATATAGTTAATATAATTTTTCACTTTGTTTTTCTGTTATTCAGCAGGATTCCGAGATGCTTCCTAGCCAGGTAAAGCGATAGCGGAGGCCGACATTTTTAATACGAGCTGGTAGGGGTTGACATGTCACAGCAGAGCGGGCCCGCTGGCCAATCAGAGCAGAGGCTTTATCGGTAGAGGGGGGGGCCTTAAAGAGACAGGAGCTAAAACCGAGCGTTTTCAGACAGAGGCTGAAGAGAGGAGCTGCAGCAATGAATAGTATGAGAAAAGTGACGTTGTTTCTGAACATTAGGAGCATGAAAACCTTTACAAGTAATAACGCTAACTCAAATTATGAACCCCCGAGCATGAGCAGAATATGTCTCCTTCAAAGTCACGAGCTCCCCAGTGATGTTTTGGATGAATAGAACCGAGGCGACGCCGGTTTTCCAACCCTGCTCGAGATCAAAACAATACCACAGGAGCGGAACAATGGACAAACTCCTGCCTCAGTTCATAATTACACTCCCAAAACTGGCCTCCTATTATGTTCCTCGTAGACGGGGGGGTAACAGAGTCAGTCGACTAAGAATGGGAAGAAAGGAAGCAGCGTTATGTGGCCAGTCAAAGGGAGCCCATTGTCGCTTAATGTCTCAACAGGAGAGGCAGAGTGTGGATATGCAGATTGGGGGGGCAAATTGAGAGAGGAACATCCCGCTTTAAAGTTAAATGACTGGGGCCATCCATCACGCCTGGCGCTGCCCAGGCCGTGTTTGTCTCCGCGCATGTTTAGGTGTGTGTTCGTTTGCACTACGCATTTCCATAATTGCATTTGCAGCGGCGGAAGAGAAGCACTTACTCTCATTTTTTGGGCTGTGATTTATCAACCCCGAGCGATTCGAGCCAATGCTCACATTCATTTATCTCCCCCCCCCCGAGCAAAAGTACGGCTGCCATCATTGTTTTTCATTTATTTCTTTTGCCCCTTCTGATAAATCCTCAGCTTTGAAGCCGTGATGGAAGTACAGCGTGTGCTTCCGACGTTGATGGCAGCTAATTCAAGAGTAATTACCTTCCCAGAAAATGCGGCTGCGGCTCATTCTGCTTTTGATTCGCGAGGCTCGTCTTGTGGACAAAGTGAATAATGGATGTTGGGAGAGGGAAAAAAAAACTAAACACGCACAACTGAGGCTTATTATCTTCTCAGGTTCTTTTGTCGGATTAAACAAAAAGTCAAAGTCAAACAGAGCTACAAATTAGAGTGTACATTGAAAGGATTCGTGTTTGCCCTGAAAACATCAAGGCTCCTGCAGCTTCTTTGTTCCCGAGCGCTAATCAGAATAAATATGTGTGCTGATTTCCCTTCATTCCGCCTGTACGCAATAACACATGGATCAATGTAAAGGTGGTTTATGAGCAGCTTTGAAAAAGTCTTTGAAGCTAAGTCACGTGTCAATTGTAGCGTGGCGAAGCAACTGGGATCCAGTATTAACTTTTGAATGGGAGTATTGTTAGCATTTGTCTTTGGACCTGAGCAGCACTGTTTGCAGTAAATGCCTGGAGTTGCACCGTTTCCTGTTTGGCAGATGGGAGTGATTATGTCAGCCTTTATTTTGATGAGGACATATACAAGTAATGACCTGCTCATTCTGCCCATTTATTTTAGGAGTCAACCATACTTCACACAAATACTCAATTTTCCCTTGGATAAATGATAGTGACATTTTAACGGTCACCATGAGGGCCGGAAGAAAGAAAAAATATTATTCATGTATTTCTATTTCTGAGCCATATAGCTCCACTTTTTTCTCTGAGTTGTATTTTTTTAACATTACATCTTTTTTTAATCAAAAACTTTAAAATCCTCATTCGTGACACTCAAGGATGGCATCCGACAAGGTTGGATTTGAAAGTTTTATTCGAAGGAGACATTTTACTCGAGAGTATTCAGAGGGATACTATAAATACTTAACGTCAGAAAGGTGTTTGTGTCGAGAGGGTTTGAAACAGTTAAAACATTACTTTTTAATTGTGATGCTCCTTATTTATTGACACTACAGAAGTAGAACTCTCACACATGCACATGACCCAAATGTTAAAAAAGCCACAACACAGGGAGGAACATGTTTTTACTTAATCCTAGACAAGCATCACACTTTTAGGTGAGTAAGTTACTCCGCTTGTTTCATTGTCAACGTCTGTTGTCGCTCACTTACGTTGTGGTTTTATTTCCGTTGTGAGGCTTTTGTCACTTTGTATTTTCCATGAACGCACTTTTCAGAGATGTACAGGCCAACGTATGAAACTACTACAAATGTTTCAGGGAAGATTGTCAGTCATCGAGGTCATAGCAGCTTCAGAAGTGTACTTGTGTGTAATACTACAAATATTTGTACTACTAACTTTCCTGTATGTATGACAGTTCATATACAAAGTTAGTTATTAGTCATAAAATATATTATAAGTCAGGTAAATGCTGTCTATATGTGCTTTTTTTAGTATATTCTGAAGCATATATGAACATCATAAGCTGCATAATATCTGTATAAATTATGTTCCATGTGCCCAAGCTCATCAGCCGAACACATGCTTTCGGATGATGGGTGACATACACACACAGACACACACACACACACACACACAGCCAGATGGAGGCTCTGGCAGCTTCTACCTTGTCCCCTTCCACGAAGGTATGGCCGTCGCTGGCCCTCCTCCAGGAGATGTCGGGTAGAGGCTCGCCCTCGGCCACGCAGGAGATCATGGCGGCGCTGCCCTCCACGGCTGTCACGTTTTGCAGCTGGGTGATGTGAGGCTGGACTGCGGGGCCCGGGCGGAGGACGAAGGGAGGGAGGATAAAAAGAGGAGAGAAGAAACAAAAGTGAGACAAGAAGATTGGACAGAAAGGCAGCGTACGTGAGGAGCGAGTGAGAAAAGAAGCTGTCAAAGATCGAACTCATGAGGGAGAGGAGATGAAGGCTATACCACGGGGTTTGAACACAGAGCTGAAGCATGACTTTGGTGCTGACAGTCTAGGCCACGATCATTTATTCACCGCGGTCCGACTCTCCAGGTCTGGCATGGCGGCAACACGTGACCTGTGGCCTATTTTTTTGTTTTGCCTTGATGATAACACAAAAAAAACTGACTTTGGTGAAGTTTTAGAGCGTAACCGCCTCCGTGTGCGCTCAAGCTTTAGTTTTAAGTAAATATAGATTTTGGTCTGGTGGGGGGGGATGCCTCCTGGCACCTTGTGATTCACTATTGACGCAGAGCGAGCACCACAACATGTCCTGGAAAGCGTGAGGTTTGAGGGGCCACACATACCAGAACCCCTCTGCTTGCCCCCCCCCATACTGATAAGGCCACTCTAGGCAAAGCCCCTGGAACACCATGCATGTCAAGGGCAAGGAGGTAGTCATACGAATCATGAACCCCCCCAACCATCACACACACACACAGCATGAAAATCCTTAACAGGGCGCTGGCAGTGTGGCATAGAATATAATCCCAAAACGAAAAGGGAAGTGAATGGAAAAAAAGTGACAACTTTTTGGGGGGGGGGATCCTTTTCCAACCAATGGATCAAATAAACAGAATCGAAAGATAAGCAGAATTGTATATAACACCAAAGCAAAAATAATTTGAATACCACTGCCAAGGCCCAACGGTCTCATTAAATTCAATCAAGTTGCAACACACTCTTATCATTTAATATCACTGACTCTTCTCATCAATAACCATGAATCATTTTCAGGGTGAATGTCATAAAATTCACAAAACTCTTCAAATCCACAAAATTTGAAGAGTTTCATTGAAATCCATTGAATAGTTTCTACATAATCCTGCTGACAAACTTTATTCAAAAAGTCCACAAAGGCTGTTTTCAAAATGTCCCCAATCATTGTCGAGTACAATGTTATTATACAGACTGGTAATGACATCTAAAAACACCAGAAGAAGCCTGACATTTCAATTTATGAGAATTATTGTTTTTGAACAGACGTCTATGGCTGTTATCAAGCGCAAACAAAACAACTAGCGCTGATGAGTTCTTACGTCAACAATGAAGTCCTGAAAGCCCATTTTACTCGAATAACTGAAGCAGATTTTCCATTCAGCGATAAGTTGTTTCTAAAATAAATCATCTGCCTTCAAAAAACGATCCAGAATCAAGTGGCGTTTTCTCGATAACGTTGCGAGAATCTTTCTGATTATGTTTTTGTCTCGAGTCAAAATCAAGCTGCGGCGGGAACAAGCGAAAACTGATCTCAGCCCATTGAAACTTTACTTCGCCTCCCTAATGAGACTTAATGACTGTTCAGAGGATTTCTGCAGAGAGGAAGATGAGGAGCACTTCAGCTGATCACCCGCATCTATTAAAGCATGGAATGACTTCTGGTATCAGAAAATACAGATGTAAACAGATACTTCCACTCAATAAATTAAATGGGAAACGTCTAATTTATCAACCACGCTGCAGAAGCTCTCTGCAGGGAACATTATTAAAACTCATTATCTAAAACATTTCGACTCTAAATGAGAAAGAGTCGAGATGCATTCGTGTGCCGAGAGATAAAGAATACAGAATTAATTCAACCTTCCAGGTTCGGGGAAGAGTTGGGTTTGTTTTAGTTGGATTTGTGCATTTAAATTTAATTTTGTGCATTTTTCTGGAACTCAACGTGTGTATCTTCCACTCCTAGCATTTGCTAATAAACATAATCACACTTAATTACATTAATTAGAGGTATAATGATGATTACACTTGTAAACGTTGGATTAAACCACATGACAAGTGACAGATCCGGCATAAAATAAACTCAGCAGTTTGTTAGAGAAGGAGGCACAGAGGCATCACAGATAAAGTTCAGCTCGGGTGCAGTTCCACTCACTGTTTGCTCATAAAAAGCCAAATAGCAGTATAGTAATGTCTGTAATATTTAACACTTAAGGACAGTGATAACCCTCCATGGTAATATTTGGCACCGCTTCATGCTCTTATCCCTGAAACTGACAACATCGACAACGCAAGCGTGTCGGCGTAGATTCTCTCGAGTCATCCCAGATTCTTTTTTAAAAATCTCCTCTAAGCTTAGAGGGTTTAACAGGAAGATACACGTGTACATGTGGGTATGTATATAAGCTGTTATACATATATATACATGCATCCATTCAGGCTGTGATTTGTCGTTAATCCCGGGAGTTATTTTGTGTTGAAAAGTGAGGTAATTTCAACGTGCCATAAAGACAAGTGAACAGCGTGTCGTGCATTCCTGGTCCACAAAGGGCAGATTGAGAGTGGCACGTCACAGAGTCGAGGCTCGGCCACGATCCAGTGAGTCAGCTGACAGCCCGCGGATCCCTGTGCCAGCCCACATCACCCGACGGCTCTGTGGATGCAGGAGGAAGGGGGCAGGGAGATCTTGGAGCGGGGGCCATGACGCCAAATGTGTTGTTATGTGTTCAACAAACCCTTTAAAGAGGACGGCGTATTTAGGGGACTACCTATGAGAGAAGTTAAAAGTGCGAGCTGCAGCCGGTTGCAGAGATACCGACTGTGTGCATCTCTGTTTCCTCTGATACGTTTCTTCCTGTATCACGGCTCCCATCGTATATCCCCCCTGTAATGTTGCTGCACAATGGAGAGAACCGAAAACCTGACATTTATTTTTACGGCCGCAGATACTGTCGATAAAGTATCTGCTATCAAACTGCATTACGGTGGAGATTTGCGGCGCTTTTGTCACTATAGGTTATCGAGTATAGATTGATAGGTAAAAATGACGCTTTCATATAGAATTTTATCTACGACATGATGAATTACGCAAGAAAAAAGAAAGGGCTCTAAATACTTTCTGGTTGTAGGGAAGGAAATTAAGGAAATTGCACCATGGCCCAGGCATGCAATGTGGCAATTTTTCAAAAAACTGTAAATGATGCATTAAATCAAACGACGGGCAAACCCCCGATGGAGGAATTATGCATGTAAAAGTGTCTGGAAGCCCGTGCAGAGGGGAGAGTTAGTGGCAACTGTGGGTCGAGTCCATTCTCACGAGGCCGGGGATGTCAACATCAAATTTCACGGCAATCCATCCTGTAATTGTCGAGACATTTCGGGCTAGGGCGACCCACGGAGCCTCCCTGGAGCCACGTTGCTAGCATGTCTAGAACATACCCTACGTAGCATTTTCCCCGACAGCGTAAATAATGGATATATTTGTCTTCTCCCCTCCCCCCCCCCACTCTGGGCACTGAATGACCCGGAGCCCAAAAGGCAAGACGACTTAACATAATCCCTGAAGACTGAGAGTGGCTGCGAAGACCAACACTGGCATTTACAGCTCAAGGGCTGGCATGGCAACTTCTGCCAAGCGGTCAGACAGCGAATGTGGATCAGGGATTGAAAGTGGCTTGGAGCTACTAATTGCCCCGATAACCCGCTTGTGGAAACACATGCTTGTGTGTTCTTACACCCGCCTGTGAAGGTGAGCATGAGGCAGCTGCACGAGCGGGAAAACTTCAAGGAATAATTTGCTTGTCTCACATCTCCCCTCTTTCATTTTGTGCAGAGGATCCAGTCGCCTCGGCTCGTTTCATCACCTATAATCATGTCATCATGCACATTAGGAGGGAAAAAGACATCGGTGCATCTTTCCCCTCTAATCTTGCCTGTTACGTTTGTGAACGTGGAGTTTCTGCCAAAGCAGCACATTAGTGTCAGAATCACAGGGTTGTGATGATGAAATAAATGCCTACGGCGCAAAAAAATGTAAACGGCAAGTTGTTTTAATATCAGCACATGAGTTTGTTGGACGGCTGTTTTGAACTGTATCTGTCAGAGAAAGGAGGGCAAGGCTTTCCGGTTTCTCTGTTTCAGGAATGTAGAAAAAAACAAGCCCAAAAAAAGTAAGGCTGGAAAAAACATGAGTGGCGTTCAGTATGAGGCAACGAGCTGCAATTTCCCAAACGTGAATTTGCAGCACCCACCTTCACGCTCCCCCTGTGTCTTAAACGGCCTGCTCTCCTCCGCCCCCGGGCCGTCAAGGGTAATAAAAACAACTTACATCTGCGTTTCCCCGGTGAACAGTGAAAACCCCCCCCCCTTAACGTCTTCATTTATATGTGCATTTTTGAAGAACAAGCGCTTCCCATGTCTTGAAAGGAAGTTGATGACTGGAGCACAAATCTCCATACATTTTTCACGAGCCGCACTATCACAGAGATCTGTGAGGAAATAGCCAGCAGGTCTTCACAAGAACTATAAATTGAATTTTTTTTTCCCTTTATGAGGAGTGCAGCTATTGATTTATGAAGCAACACATGAAATATTTCCTTCCGGGAGAAATATATCGATGCGGCTTTTTATTGTGGCGGGGCTGCAGGACTGTGTTTGCCTTTGAAAAACAGGTTTAAAAATAAATGAAATGTAATTGTGGAGGCACCCACAATAAAGCTTTATGGTTAAACATAAAACACTCCTCGTGGTCTTGGGCAGTGCTGTTGTATCTGAATGGCTGGACGCTTTGTTTTTAGTTTTTTAACCATAAGCTCAAAAACAATGTATTTTTTAACAATGAAAATTCAGGTCTTAAAACTTTCTTTTAAAACCCAAACCATGGTCTTACATCAAATCCATTTTCTGGCTTAATATAACTAAACCTTTATCTGAGCATTGCTGCATCGTAAAGGGTTAGTTATCTTTTTTGCTTTGGTTATTCCATTTGTCTCCAAGAGGTGTCACGGTGCAGATTTCTGTGATTGTTTGCTCCCTTCACTTGTTGTCTATACAGCTCTCAGAATCAACCTTGGTTGCCATAGTTACCACTGATGATAATGTGGCCGATCTTGAGCTACTGAAAGAACGTAAACACGATCACTTTGGCTGCTTGCATTCAGTCGTTTGGAGTGTGAAGACACTTACCGAACACTTTGAGGAACAGCTCCCTGTCCAGGGACCCTGCCTTGTTGGTGGCCTTGCAGGTGTAGGCCCCCCCGTCCCCTTGCCGGATGTTGTGGATGGTCAAAATGCCGCGGCCGCCTTCCAGCCGGTTGAAGACGTGATGCTCCGACGGCTCCAGCTGCTGCCCTTTCCTGCACGGACCCCCAAAAAACCACAGTTGCACATGTCACAAATGAGTCAGGAGGAGAAACCATGACGACTAACTCATCCCTGACAGTGACGTCCACCATATTCACACTGAAGCACATCATGATGTACAATTTCGCACTTTGGACGTCAACCGAGGCTGAGTGCAGAGAGTTTTGGATTTGACATTTCGCTGAAACCCTTTCAAGCTTGATAGAAGTACATTTTGGATGGACGTGTGAAACCATAATTGTAATAACTATGGCTCGGTGAATCATTTGCAGGGTGTCATCACCATTACCCGGTAAACCATGCCACGACTTATCTGGCTCTGGCCTTCAGACAAAATGTGATCTTCCTCCTCCCCAGTCAGGGATGTGAGTCTCGGCCGGAGCTCGGTTGTGTTTCTGAACTCACAGAATGACTCCTGTGTGCTGTGGAATACAGTCCTCACTTAACCTCTTTCTTATTAGACCCTTCAGAGATATTAGTCAGAAGAAAAAACAACTGCTAAATACATCCATGTCTATATTTAAGCCTCCCTCGTTTGTTTATTTGCAGCTGCTTAACCAGCCGTTTAATCTGTAAGGTTAAAGGGATTTTTTAAGTATTTGTGGGGAATTTGACTTTTCTGTCTCCCATGCTTCCTCAGATTTAAACTCATTGGTGCCCTTTAATGCCATCTGCAATGTGGGCTAAAAGTAAAGGATTAGCTCAATTACCGAATATCTGTGGAACGGAATCAAGCGGCGACTCACTCAAATAGAAAGACGTCTCTAAACTCCTCTGAAGACGCGTGTTTGTGGGAAAATAATTATGTACAATGTTAAAGGGGTCACTTAAAGTTCAGGGAATTATCACCCGGCTCTGCTCTTCCCCTCAGCGGAGACTTTTTACATCTTTTCCACTAATTGTTTTTGGTTTCATGCCCTGCGACCGCAATGTTTATTTTTTATTTGTTGGGTCCTCATAACGCTCATCAAACACATTTCCAGCCACAGCAGGAAGCTCTTTATTCTTTGCTGCAGATCACAGTGGAGCCCCGAGCCACCGATGAACCAGAGGTTGCTGTGGGAGTTGGAGGAAAGCAAAAGTAGAGCTGCATTTTAAGGGCTAATGAGTGTTAAGTATTACAACTTTGCAGAGTTAATGTTAAAATGCCAAACAGCAAATATTCTTTAAATCTTAGAAAAAGTTTAATTTCTTTATTGATCAAGTTGAACTAAAGTTGACAGTCCTGAGGTGAGATGTCAAAAATCCAGATAATAAATAAGTAATGTCCTCTGCTCCCTTCACAACTAAAGTCAACACTCTACACTACATTGCTGGATAAGCACAGGTATCCTCACCCAGGTTTAAATGAAAGGATAACAATATAGAAGTAATAAAAGTCTATAGCTCTGGAAAAACGGATATGAAGAAATCGAGCTGTCATTTGCCATTTATTATTAATTCAGTCTGATACTACTTTAACCCTGAAATATAAGGTATGAATAGAAAAACATTTTCATTCCCACCTGGTCACTGGATAGAGACAATAACCTGTGAACCTGAAACTGGCACCTTCTTTTTTTTCTGGTGTGCAGATTAAATTCCAAAAGTGATGAGGACTAAATTCTTTGAATAATGCAAACCTCTAACTACATTATGATTTCCCCTCTGTGGCCTCACACTGTGTGGACTGTGCGAATGAAAAACAAAGCAATCGTATTATTTCTAGCGGCCGCAAATATGAAGATTTGGAGGGCTCGGACACAATCGCCACAAACACGGTGGGGGGGGGCCGTGTGGCGAGATCCACGCCGCCCAGCCGCACTATGATAAAGTAAAACGCAGGAGGCAGGATAATTGAAAGAAACACCAGAGCCAAGTAATAACTCGAGCGAGCCAAAGAGGAAATGAAGAGAGGCTTCATCTTTGGGACGGACAGTGCAGGGGGGGGGGCTGCAGCATGGGATGTCATTATACTGACTGACTGCTGACAGGTAGTCCATTACCCATGATGCACAGGGGATGAGGCGATGAGGCGAACCCCCCCACCCCGCGCTGACAGGAAATGCAACTGGGAGGCTGGAGATCACTGGGAGAGGCGACATCAAAAAGAAAGAATAAATTGGGTTGTGATTGTTGTTTACGCCGGAGCCCTTTCTTTGCTTTTTTTTAAACAGTGGGGTCTGGGACCAGGCACGTAGGGACGGAGGGGCCAGGGAAATGGAGGAGAGCTCACTGTGTGGTTTCTCTGTGGTCTCTCACACAACTTTGGATCCTTGCGTCATCCTAAGTGAATAATATGAGCACATGCGGTAAAATAAAGATGACATTTTCGACGAGATTCTCATTTCAATCGGCTTTGGTGATTACCAAGCCCAACATAACTCAGTTTCCTGCTTTATTAAAGAAACCAGAGGCAATGAGTGAAACAACTGCAGTCTCAATATGAAAGGAATAAAGGGATCGATACATCAGCTCTCACCCATCACCACTGTGAGGTTCCCCTGCCTCTTTATGCACGCTGTTAAATCATTAAAATCATATTTTCCTGCTTTGCGCCGCCGCTGAAATGACAAGGTAGCCCCCCCCCCTGGAGTAAATGTCATGTCTGCAGTTTGGGCTGGAAACTAGAGAGGCGAGACGAATGAGGCTCAGCGAAATCGAGGTTGTTTCCTGCTGCGCGGCGTCTTTAAATGTTGTTTGTGCTGCGATCGACTTCTCTTTCAAGCTCCAAAACAAAGACGAGTCAGCCCCCATTATGTCCCGGAGACAAAGTCGCATTAAGTGCGAAGGGAGCGTCGCGTTGGCCTCGCCAGTCTCACTGCAGAGTTCCCAGTTTGTTGTGTACAGGAGGTTTACGAGGATCCGGTCCTGACCTCGCTAAACGCTGATATTCGGACTCATTCAGTGTCAGCAGGAAATCCTAAAACTGTGCCTCTGATTCACACCTGCTGGTCACCCCTTGAAACTGCTGCACATTTTTCGAACAGAGAAGAACAGGAAGCTAATCTAAAATATAACAACCTTGAATTTGTAAGCATGAAGGTGTGGACTTTTAAAAGCACACCTTAGTGCTGCTCTGAGTATTTTGTTCAATTCAGAGCTAGTTGTAAGTGCTTTTTTACCAGCCACCTTTTTTAGTATCTGTACAATATTTTTGCTGCCATACTTCATGTGTTTTATCCGATAAAACAGATTTACCCACAACTATTTTTCAAAGTGCACGTGGATTTGCGTTTTCCTATAGTTGCTTCCAGGCAGCCATTGATTTCCATTCACTTCCGTGCAGCATTGATAAAGCAACTTACAGAAAGCAGAGAAAAAGCCGGAGGTGCGAGATAAATCACCGTGGAAACAACGTCTCTCCTCAACCATGTGTCTTGTCAAAGTGGCGTCAGTGTCGCGAGGAAGCGAACCGCAAAATGCTTCATCCGTTGATTTGATTATCAAAACTTAGCGCCGAAGTAGAACTAAATAAAGCACGAATCAAAAGCTAACGAGCTGTTTCCTGTGATGGATTACTTCAAGAAAGTCCAGCTACAGTCAGCAGTTACGAGGCAGTAGCATTGATTTGCACTAAGTGGGCTAAAATATATCAGACAAACATTATAATGATGCATTAAGAAAATATGACCAAACAGTGAGAATAACCAATAAAGTTGTAAAAAGGCGCTCAGGTGAAAATAACTGGTCACGATTGTCTGCTAAATGGAAGCTTGACGTCTTTTCTCCAGGTGCAAACTTCCAAGTTGTTGCTATGTGGCATGGGATAATATCGCGTGGCCGCCGGGGGGGGGCAACGTGCGAGGGCGGACTATCAATCTCTCAGAGCTGTTGAAGGAAAAGCAAAATTACAATTGTACATACAGGATGTGTGCGTTTATTTTTCTCGAGGGGAAACGTTCACGCATCACACGGGTAATAAAGATGAATGCATTTGCGATAGTTATGGGCCTGTTGGGCTACAGATGTTTCCCACCCACCGACCCCAACCCTGTAGAAGTTGTTATTAGCCAAGATGTTTTTTTTATTGGCTCGATCTAATTTATCACTCGTTGGAAATGAGCGTGGGAAGTCTGTGCGAAACCAACACTTTTGGGATAAATGTGCAAGGTCGGCAGAGAGAAGATGGAATGGCTGCAATATTTGGGGCGCATATTGCTCCACTTCATCTCTGAGTGTCCACAGTTCGTCATTTTAATTTGGGTTATTGCTTGAAAGGGTTTACGTGCATGTTCGGAGAAGCTCATCGCTGCAGCTCCTCTTTTCAGCCTCCGTCTGAAACGCTTGGTTTTTAGCTAACGTCTCGGAAAAATATGAAACTATTTAATACAGCAAGCTAATAGTTGGTGTTAACTTATTTAAAGGGGCCAAGGCAGAGACTGTAACATCTAGTGTACTTGAAGTATCGTATACCTGCGAGAGTGACCTTCTTGAATGCATATCACAACAGGACGTTGACATTTAAATAAACACTTTACTATGTTAAACGCAGCCTTGTCTTTGTTAGGGGGCGTGCCATGTTCGGTGCTGGGCGTGCATTATGCAGATGAGGCCATTATGATACCGGATGGCTGAGGAGGCAGATCCGGAGCTTCAGGAGAGTGTTCTGTCAGGGAGCTGCCACTACCACTGACAGAAAAATACAAAATATGACAAACACAGAGGAACAGACATGTCTCTACTTGAGGCAGGAGAACGTACCTGTGCCACGTGACCACGGGGTCCGGAGATCCAGAGGTGATGCAAGTGAGCGTGACGGATTCTTGGTAGTCCGCCGTGGCGTTGAAGGTCTGCTGGAACACGGACAGCACCGGAGGGACTGCAGACACAAACAGGAAGAGACACAGTGAGACGGGAGCGTCCTCACTAAACCCTGAGAGTAAAGAAGTGGAGTCGACACTAAAAGCTACAATATTATTGTCTCCGAAAAAGAAATGTGAGTCTTAATGAAACAATGTGCTGACGGATAGACGTTTTTCAAATGGAATAAACTGGCCTTGTAAGTGGTTCTGTAAGCACTCAGTGAGAATGTTACTTCTGTCTGTAATCCAACGGGGATTCCAAGTAACACTGTGACCCGGCTTTGGTAGAAAAACACAAAAGCAGCCGAGCACAGCGATGTGAGAACCGTAATGCTATTGTCTGATTCTGAAATGCCCGGCTAAATCCACATAAACAATGCCAGCGGAGAAAATGTGCTCCGACACATCAAACACAGACGCACTGTCGGTGGAGAACGGCACTTTGCTTCTTTGTCAACAGACGCTTCAGTCCCCGTCAGACGCTTGAGCTCCAGCCAATGCTCATATTTTCTTGGCCAATCTCTGCTGTGTCAGAGTTTGGGATTGTAAGCGCTGGGATATAAGACTCCGATGCAAAACGTACATCAGTGTAATAAGGACCTAAACTGACAGAAACCTTTGAGTATAAATGATTCAACCTGTACTTTGACTTATTAGTTTGGCCCACGTCCCTTCACACAACATAGAGGAGGAAGAATGTATGAATTATACTGCAGCAAGCCACCAGGTGGCGATCAAGATGATTTGGCTTCTCTTTTGGGAAGCTGCCATGTCATCCATCTTTATATACAGTCTATGGCGAGTTATTTTACTTTAAATGAGAAATGAACATTTATTTGATTTTAATTTGTAATTTTGTGCCCTCTAGTTCAATGTGAGAATTTATAGTAAACATGGTTGAAATACTATTGAATTGTGTTAAATAAGTACAATGGTGCAGCCTGTTATAAATCGTCTACAAGCATCAGTGAAGGTGTTGATGACTCTATCCTCCGTGTCCGCTGAGAGCTGTCAGGGACACGCAGCCTGTCCCTGCCAGCCGACCAGCTGAGGGCTGTCATCTTGTCATTCAGTTGAAAGGAGAGCAGGGCGAGGACGGGGCCCGGCCTTTTCTCCGTCTGCCTCTGCAGCGACGCGGGAAATGACAGCTTCATAGAGCGGGGCATGTTTATCAGGCCGTCTCAGTCCATTTCTCAGCGCTGTGCTCCTGCTCCCGCTGCGTCTGCTCTGCCGTGGCCTTGTCCGGTCGCTCTGCGTGATAGAGCGTCGGCGGGACATTTAGTCTGCTCGGTAGGTGAGGACAGTGACACTCGGAAAAAATCTAAAACAAAAAACCAGGTGACGATCAAATAAGTCTGCCACCTGAACACACAACGCTGAGGCTGAACACACAGACTCACAAAAACAACCGTTTGGTCCAGGTCTCACAGTGAGCTGCATTTCTAATGGAGTGGGGGTGAACTAGAGATAATCCTCCTGAAAGATGGTGGAACTTTATTTCCCCAATATGAATACATGCATGGAAAACCACTGATGATGTTATGACTGGATAAAATAGATGTGTAGGGTTAATGTTATCATGTGGCACTGTTTGCTTCATCTCAGGCTACATAATCACACACTCTACTTAACTATTATTATGATTATTAGTATTATTATGTATACACATCCCTCGCCACTATGTGCATCACTTGTCTACTTTATATGTATATAATTTACCAATTATACCATTATTCCACGTGTACTCTGATAAATCTGTGCAATGGTAATTATACTGTGCAACAGAATGCATCCTGTGCCACTGTAATTATCTCCCTCTAGTGAAAGGTGGATATGTGTACACCTCATTTTGTTCATAGTTTGCCTTACTTTTTATTCCTTCCTCTTTTTGACCATTTGCTGCCTAAAATAGTCAATTTCCCTGAGATGAGAGAAAAAGTTGAATATTTAGAAACGTAACAAACAAAAAGAAACAGAGGAGCTCCTCCTGGACATGGCATGTGATTAAAATGTTGGCAGAATTTAGTGAATGAGAATTAAGATTTTTTCACTGTCTAACATTAAATATGTGTGATTGTAACCGGCAGCTGCACGGGGATAATATTCAAGCGCCATTTGTTTCCTTCTGATTAAAAGGAAAAAAAAAGTGGATGAAACGCAGGAGGGGTCACTTTGTGGGAAGACACAGCTCAGTCGCTTTGTGTTTCCAAACTGTAAACTGACATAATTGGTTGTACGCAAGTTAATGAATTGAATTTGCGAGCGGTGTCGCCTGGAGGACGTTTATTCCACGTGGAGCTGCTAACAACTTGGCGAAAAAGATGAAAATTAAATAAGATATGTGGCGTAAAGGCTCATTAAAATCCATCAACGGCTTGGAGAAAGTAAAAAAGAAGCAGCTAAGAAGAAAATAAGACATTTTACATACTTGGAATAATGAATGGGCAATTTTAATCAAAACATCATCTTAATAGAAACCTAATGAACCTCAACACTGCGGAGTAGCCTTCCTTAAAAGATAAGTTACTAGATTCCAGTGTTGGTTTTCTTAGTTATTGTCTTGTATGTGAAAATGGACAAATACTTTTTGTCATAAAAATCAACACTGGCCTGAGTGAGACATTGTGGGATAAAGAACGGCCCCGGCAATAATCAAACACGATGAGTCCTTTCCAATAGCACTGACTCGGCGAATGAGAGCGGGGCCTGACACGATAACCATTGATTCCCATGCCGATAGATCCCCGCTCTCCTCCTGTGCGATGGGCTCCCACACCGGTGAACTTTGCTGAAACAGCCCCGTTAATGAGACGCGCTGTCAAGCAGGGAGGCTTCAGAAGAGCAAATCAGCAACAGTGCTTAAGCTCTTCAAAAAAGAAAGAATCTGGCGTTGCCTTTATGAATCCTTCATGTTTTAGTCGTATCCCCTTCAGAAACCTCAGAGGCAGGGTGGAGATATTAAGATCTTTGTAAATATACAGTATTTACACATATAACCGTGCCGTTTTCTGAAGATCGCCCACATTTACCCACAATAAATGTTATCGCCGTGTTACACCCACGACCTATTCAGTCCGTGACTGTTTTTGAAGGAAGACCTTTTCCCAGAGCGCTCATTAAGGATTTGTTTTGCCCTCTGCATTTGCACACAGGCCGGAATCAAAGCCGATTTATAATTGGGAACGTAACGTGGCAGAGAACACAGGTTTTGTCCTCGTCTCTTTCTGAGCACACCGACCGCTTGTGATCGATGCCACTGCTAAATAATTTCCAGAAACCTTGAAGGACAGAGGCGGTAGTTTCCACTGACAGCTGAACAGGGGGGGAAATTGCAGGTCTTAATGTGTGAGTGAGCGAAACCGACAATTAAGTGGATGTGTAGAGGAAGGCTACCGGGCGAGATCGAGAAGTTAACACTATTTTGCATTGCCCGCGAGTTGCCATAGAAACAAACAAAATTTGCGTACTGTTGCTCGCGGGCCGTCGAGACACTGGAGACAGATCTTATTAGGCTCTGCTGGAGGATCCGAATGGAAAGGTTGGCATGTGTGAGTCGAAGGTGGAGTGTGTGCAAGCTATAATCTTTTGCAATCAATCCAAACTGCACTGCATTAAAGCGGCTGTTTGACATTGTGGTTTTATTTGCTGGAGTCGGAAGAGAAGAGCGCCATCTCAGGAATGTGAAGCCCACCGGCAGTTAGCTCAGCTTAGCATAAAGACTGGAAACGGGGGGAACAGTTAGCCTGGTTCCGTGTAAATCTCGTATGGGCACTTTTCTTTAGCTCCTGTATGTTTACACTGGGGGCCTGAGAGAACCAGCATTTTGAACCTGTCTATGACCTGTACACACTTTGCAGAAATGATACAAATATGTTGTGAAATATGCAGAAAAACAATGTTTCACTGCAGGTTATTTGCTGGACGTTTTTTTGGCTGAGACCAGTAACGCCTTGGGAATCTTTGCGAGTTGGTTGGCAACCAGTCGAGGCCAAGAAACAGTCCAGCACTCGACACATTCTGCACTCTGGTTTTTGCTGTGGCCAGCTGGCCAATCGCTGCCTGCCATTTGTGTCAATATCACATCACTGCTTTAGAAAAAAGTTGCATTAACAGTCGGACAAACCCCCACGCACAAAATGCAAAAATCTAAAAAAGTTGGTCTCCTGCTGTAGCATCTGACAAGCAATCGAAGAACCCTTTGAAAAGATCCTGGCGTTTGCCTCAAACTCCCCGTGCTAGTGTAAAAACTTACAAATAGAAATATACTATTCCTTAAAATGAGCTTAAAGGTCGGCTGGTAAAAAATGTTATGCAATTACTCAGTCTCAATGTACTACAACCTGTCCAACTGAAGTAATTTGACCTCAATTTAAATGGATTCAAACGCTAACTGGAGGTGTGTGTTTAAGTATTACAAGAGGGGGAACTCGTGTAATGACACTTGTGATTTTAAAAAGCTGGCTAACAACACAAACTAAGCGAAATGTCACTTGTAAAATCACCTAATTATCTCAGGTTTCCATTCCGGAAACATAATTGGAAGCAGACCAATACCCTTGTATTTTCTATTATCTCATTTCTCTAAATTGTGCTTATATATCAGCAAATGTTTAAAGCTGTTTTGGCCTGAGGTGGATTAGCAATGCAGTGGGTGGCCGAGCTCCTTGATGCGCCATCATCCTCAACCCCCGGTCGGCTCTGATGACACACTGGGGACAGGGAGCTGCAGCTGGTCAGCGACGGGTGAAACTGCTATTTTATCAACCGGCCCATGAATACTTATAACTTCATTGGGGATATTATTTTTTTTATACAGTTACAGCTATTTCCGACAAACTGTGTCTATAGCGATGACTGCTAACAGGTTGCTGGAGTAGGCAGAACAGACACTTCAAGACAACAAATACAAAGTATCTGAATCTTTTTCCCCCTTTTCCGTGAGTGAACAAGACTCTTCTGCTAACTGCGTCTTTAGAGTGGAGTTGGCTTAGCCCTCCGAGGTTCACCCGAGGGCTCCTTCTCACCCGAGGAATACCTGGAACTGCAGGCGTCATCTATCCGTTAGACTGAGGGCTATTTTCCCACTCGGGTGTCTGCTACATAAATGCAATGCTTGTGTATCTGTATATGCTTGCATGCTCTATATAAAGTTTTTTGCTGGGTATTCATATTTTCACAAGTGCGATTACATGAAATTATATATATATATATATAAATATATTTACTCAGGTAATTCATGTAATTATAACTTCTCTCTTCAAATGACCAACATAATTACTTGGAAAAACAAGCAAATTAAACTAAATGAAATGAAATACATGACATGGGAAGAACCTCTGTTTCCCTGTACTCCAACCAAAACGACAATGACAAACTTTTCACAGTCCAGCCCGAACTTTAACAAAGCTGTGACATCCTCCTCCCTGTTGTGTTCACCTCTGCTACAAGGACAAGGATCAATGTCCAGTCTGACTTTGGCACAAAGGAGCTAAAGTGCTCCATTCACGACCCCAGGAGATAATGTGGAGCCTGAAGTATATCAGTGTATTCTTCCTCCCCTGTCTTTATCCGGGGGAGAGAGACAAAGAGCGTTACCTCACCGCTGCTCCCCCCCCAAAGGATAAAACATGTAAGCGGACAGTCTGCAACTCTCATGGAGCTTCCTGGCAATCTACACCATCTCTATCTGCTTGCGCTCGGGGGCTTTTGTGTTGTTTGACCGGTCCGGGTTGACGTCGATACTCTATTCACCGCTCACACTCGTGGCCTCTGCTGAGATCACTACTCTTGCTCCACCTTGCCCATGTAATCCCAAACAGCAGAAGGGGGAATAATCCGGAAGGGACACACCGCTTAAAAGTAAAGTTGGCAGCGTAGAGCGCAAACGAGATAAAAATTCATCGTGTGCCCCTCTAGCTCGAGGTCAGAAACATTTGGTTTATCAGATCCTCACGAGGGTTAAGCTTATGCAAATGGCTGAACCCATAGGTTGGGGGTGTTTATGGCTTTTTCCTGAACATCATAGGCCGAGGCGCGGCAGAGAACAACACCTCGGGGAAACTCACGAGACCAAAGGGGCTGCCGCTGCAAGAGGTTGTTATCTAGTCTGATGAAAACAAAAACAGGCACTGGGGGGCCACTTTGCACCCAGCAGCATCCACCACTTCACATATCCTCGAAGAAGGTTTAGAAAACAAGTCTCTGAGCTTTATCACAAGGTGCGGATCGGATGACTAAACATAGACTTGACTTCTCCTGACAGACGCGGGCGGCTCATATTTACCTGCCCCACGACAGTAGGTGGCATTTAAAGAAGTGTCATTTCAATCTCGGTCACCTTCAAACCAGCTCCCTGTCCTTTCCTTTAGGACAGAATCATGACTAAGAGCTCCTCTGGGCCACCGGATGGCGGCTGACCTCAGAAATAACCGCCTCTTTGATAAAGTAGCACAGTAAACTTCCCAAATTTGGTCCTAGGAGATTTGAGTACTGCCAAAGAAAAAAAAGGAAAGTGCAGTTATTGATTTTTGGGAATATTGAGGGCAGAGTAACAGGCTGTTAAAAAACAAATTGCCTCTTTGCAATTTAACTTTTCAACTAGTAGGCACAACTCCCACTTTTATAAGTATCAGGAAGAAGAGGATGCATCAAAATGGCCTGATTAAGAGAGAACCAGTCATACACTGGTAGAAATATGTAATTTATGTCTGTGTGTGTTTGTGTGTGTGTGTGAGTGTGTGTGTATGTGTGTGTGTGTGTGTGTGGTGTATTAACTCAAGCAATGTGTCAGCTCCTATTGACTTATCTCCTCTGTGTAGCTGAAGCTTGTAAATCATGATTTATTCACCAAGTCTGTTTCCATTGCAATGTATTGCATCTTAATTTTTTCTCACTTCAGCTAAGTGCTCAAAATGTGTTTTGATTTCATTTAACTTGTTTATTTCTGGATTTTTCTCTCAGGTTGTTTGTTTTTTAATGCAAAAATTAAAGTAAATTAAAGTTGTTGGATTTCAACATATCTAAGCAGCAACACAAGCAGTCATTTGTGTTTCAACTGATCAAGTCCTATGTTGATATTTATCTATGGTTTACTTGCTAGATGAAGTTTTATTCTGCCGCGTGGGAGCACCGAGTATTGTTTTATTTTCTGAAATAAAAAGTCTGCAGACGATGCCGAGGGGAGCTATTAGTGGAAGCCCAAATAACTCAAGTTGAAGGACAGAGGAACAAAAACAACAAAGTGAAAGATTGTAGATTTAAGAGATACGTTTCCGACTGTCCCGTCTCGGGCGCCACACGACAAGTGTCGCGTCCCTGCAATAACAGGCCGCGCCTCATTAAGCAGGCTTATTGGATCTTCTCAGGAGTGAGGTAAGTGGTGTGCTAAATTTATTGCAATTCATAGTTTTTTGGGCAGAGGGGCCGCTCTCTGCTTTTACATTAGGTGGGAGAGGACGACATAGGCAGAGACAATATTGCCGAGACGCCCGCGGCCTTGGAGAAATCACATTTCAATCACTCCGGCGGTCTCAGGTGACTCGCTCCAAATGAGGACAAATGAGAAAATTAAAATGACATCCTTCGATTTTTGGGGCCAAGGCGCCCCGGAGCCGATCGCTAATTGAATAATTCAATCACGCTAAAGAATATAGAGAAGGAGGAGATCACACAAATGACAGCAGAGAGAGAGAGAGAGAGAGAGAGAGAGCAGACCTGCGATAAGTGAGCCAGTGATGAACTCGTCTGAGTCAGGGGAGCGGAGTCTGTCACAGCCCACGACTCCGCAGGTCCAAACATTCAAACTGAATTTCCAGCTCAGTTCACCGACTTGTCAGATCAGATGATGAGAACACATGTAAACAAGCCGTGAAATGTCTCCTGACAGCCATCATCAACAAACTGACAGCACACATCAAGAGGCTTTGTTGAAAGGAAATACAGGTTAATCGATTATTACTGTTTGATTAAACCATTGATTTGCTTCTAAAAGCTGCTCCTGTCTCCATCAGACAAACCTACCTGGCTGCTTTATAGTATTCTAACCTGGGGCACCTGCAGACTTGAACGCACTGTCGGAGAATGAGTGGTGTTCAGCGACGACAACAACAACAACAACAGGAAGAACCTGTGTATGCAGATGATAGCCAGTCCCTTCCTGCATGTTAATCTGCTGACACCGTGTCTGCTCGGAATCTAAACTGAGGCTGTTGCCGTCACGTGATCTGTTCATACTGTAGCTTCAGTTCTACCCAACCGGTTAATTACAAGAAACAAGCCATGTTCAGACCAGAAACCAGAAGCAAGAAGATGATGGTTTGGTCCATTGTGGTGCAACTGGCTCTTCTAGACCTTTGTGTACTTGGATGCTCTCACATTTAAATATTTGGAATTTCTTCTTTCATACGTCAATATATTTAGGTGTATATTTAATTCAGTTGTTTCTACAATCACTCAAGTTAGGGGTATAGGATCACATATAAGCCACTCACTGTTTTATTTCATGTTATTTCAAATTTGCATTTGAATAAAGAAGGCAAACTAAACCATTAAAGTCTAAATTTTTTCTTGTAACCAAGTGTACGTTTTAAACATATCTTATGTCACTTATTTAGGTACTTCAAATTCTATGGTTTGAACATGTAGTTGTTTTAATCATTATTATTTGTCTTATTTTATTTGGTTTAACAGAAGTTGCAGCTTATACTAATTTATTATCTTATCTTATTATCTTTCTTTGATTATTTCATTTTCTATTGGTACAGTCTGTATTAAACTCATTTTCAGGGTGATTCAGGGCTCATCCTTGTCATCGGCATCACCAGGTTCGACCCAGTGACTCAAACTGGAACTCACCGTTGACCACGACAGCGATGTCCACGAAGTCGATCTCGCCCCGGGCCTCCACGCTGGCCTCGCAGCGGTACACGCCCTCGTCGGCCTTGTTCACCTGGTGGATCTGCAGGTTGTTGTTCGCCAGCACCTGGAACTTGTCTGGAAGTGGAGTGAGGAAGAAGAGGAATGAGATGCAGGTGAACGGTGAACGATGGAGAGAGCGAGGTGAGATAAGCAAGTTAGGAAAACAGGAGGAAGAAAATTGCCAATTGTCCATCTTCACTTCGGCACATTTACCTGATAGAGCTCACACACAGATAAACACCCACGCAATTACAGTTCCAAATCGACTCCATTGTGGCCACTGTGCGACTGGCGAGGAGAGATGAGCCCACTATCTCATTCCTATCCAGCGAGGATATTTATAACCCTGCATCGTAATTAGAGAATATTTTATATATTTATTTTAAACATCTCCTCCATGTCTCATCGTTACCGTCGGACTGAAGATTTGAATTTCAATTAAAAAAAATAGTGATAGATTCGAGGGGTCACTCTTTCCAATCAGTGCCCGGGGCGTGCAGTTTGTCGGGGAGGAGGACGGGGAAGTGGTGCAATTGTAAATCAGGGAGGAGGAGGAGGAGGAGGAGGAGGAGGAGGAGGAGGAGGAGGAGGAGGAGGAGGAGAGGAGGAGGAAAAGGAGGAAGAGGAGGAGAGGAAATAATGAGTCCTAGTCCACTGGCTCCTACTATTGTACCTCTCCGAGAATAATACAGTTAAAAGTAAATATATTCTTGGTCCTCCTCACGTATAAAACTATTAAAGCTACTGAAAAAAGCATTGGGATTTCAGCGGAGAGCTTCAGATATCAGCTTGGGGTCTGACGGCAACCATCCCCAGGGCTCTTCTTTTTCGGGGGGGCAGTCCGACACGTCATCCGCGTTCAACTGCGTCTTCAAGTGTCACCATCCGACTGCCCAATAATCCGTCCTCTCAGTCGCCGGTTAACACGGCTCCTTTCCAACTTATATACGCCTCCTCCCGGGCTGATGGGGTTTCTATTCATAGCATTCGATATCCTTGTCTTATTGTGAATCTACACAAAGAGGGGGGGGGACAGCATTTCCTAGAGAACAGTATTCTTGGCACATTAGCACATCTTTTCAGTTAGAGAGAGAGAGAGAGAGAGAATGAGACTCGAGAGCATTAAGCTCTTTCCTCGCGATAATCAAGTGCATTAGGAAGGTTTACATTGAAAATATAATTATTTTGTTTACTCAGGAACTTTTTCACTGTGATTAATCTGCTCCTGGAATAAATGCAGTCAGATTCTTCCATGATACAAAGGCTCGTCTCGATAACATGAAACATTCACGACTGAATAAATAACCAAAATAGAATAGAATCTAGAAATGAGGGAACAAAAGAACAAGAACACATTTATCCCTTTACTACAAGATTACTGGTATTTGTAAGACAATTCAAATTATCCTCTAATGAATGTTGTGCCCATTCACCTCCCCCCAAAAAAATTATAAGCATTTGATTATGAAAGAAGGTCATGAAGACTTACTGCGGTGTTCCTCTGTGATTTCCTTATCCTGGTAGTACCACACCACCACGGGCACCGGTGAGCTGATGACATCACACACCACCTCCGCCGTGTCGCCGTGGCGGAACTCCTGAGGTGACTGAACATCCTGGAACGTCAGCCTCTCTGCCAAGATCAAACGAGATGGAGATTCAACACTTTTTTTTGGGGGGGGGGTCCACCCGTTATTGAAAGCAGACAATTTATTGCAGGTCTGAACATCAAAAGGGGAATCGTGAAAAATATAGAAAAATAAAACTGCAGTGCTCTAATGCTATCCTGTTCACTGAGACAGGGTGGGAGTTATGGAAAAGTATTCTTGTAAATGCATGTCCCTCCAATTTTCTGTTCGGTTTGAATCAAAAAATTAGAAGAAAGAAAAGAAAGAAAGGGTAAAGATTACAATATTAAGATAAAATAAGATGATCCTTTAATAGTCCAGATGCCAGTTTGAGGCGGCGTCCTCTCTCTCTTTCTCCACAAAGATTTTGGTGTTTTGACAAGTTGCTTTTATCGACAACGCTGTTCTTGGACCAGCTCTTCTCCACGATTGCCACGCCGCCCCCCCTCCATAGTACCCGGCTCTCGTTTCAGATAGCCGACTTTGATGCGCGCCGGTTTCCGCGCCATTAGTATTTCACGGGGGTGATTTATGCCAGGCTGCTTCCTAAAATGAGCTTTCTCTCCTCCGACCGCCCCCCCCCGCCTCTGAATGTGCCTGGCATCTCAGTGTCTTCATTAACTTCAAGGATGCCTTTGCGTGTTTTGTCGTTCACTCTGTTGGTTTCTTATCAATCCCCCCCCCCACGTCCCCTTGTGTTCTTTTTATTTCCAAACTCTTGTCTCTCTCTCCCTGTCTCTCTCATGTTCGAACACTTCTGGTGTTCCTCCCGTTTGTATCCGTTTCCTGCCTCTGTTGTTGTCACACTGCTCTACACAGGAACCAGTGAGGGGAAACCAGCTCTCCAGAGCGACTGCCGCACCGTCGAATCGAGAACGGGCTCGGTACAGTTTTTCTCTTCTGCCGCTCTACACATCAATGCAGGGATTACTGCGACTCGTTTACGAGACGGCGTCCCTGGACGTCTCTCAAGTGGGACGCAGATTTTCAGTCTTTACTGTAAAAACATTGCTGGATTTGGAAATGTGGCTTATTGCCTCGTCCATCAATAAACAGGGGATAGGAAGTGGTGCAGGTGCTGTACTGGCCAACTTTGCTGTTGCTTCTCAGATGACATTATACAGCAGTTCATTTAAAGCTATTTTGGCTTTTGTCAACACTGAACGCAAGTCTTCCCTTTTGTCTTTGCTCAAACCCACGTATATGAAGCGCATGATGGCTCTAGGGGAAACCCCCTGAGGAAACGAATTAATGAAAACACAAGCAAAAACTGTTGTGTCGGTGGTCCTCAAGGATTCATCCTCTGGACACCACAAATTCCAGTACAAACTTTGTGTTGGGCTGACTGGTGCTGCCATCAGTAGAGCCAGCTAGGCTGCTGGGCTTAAAAAAAACACCGTGACAGCAGCATTTGTATGTTTGCACCATACAAGTCCTCTAATTTGGATTCAGAGCTGATCCGCCACTCCGCGTGGCACGATCATAACAGGCTATCACAGAGATGTCAGCAACTCACGAGCGGGTGTCGACACCGTGCCTCCCGTGGGTCGGGGGTTTCATGTACAACAACATGTTCTCAGCGCACAGGCACCGTGCGCTGCCTGAGGAGTCCTCGCCTGCTCCGGCTGTGCGCTGGCACAACGGTTTGCCGGGGGGCTTTGGGCGGGTTTTCATCCGCATGCTGCTCAGGCAATCGACACCGAGGGGCCCCGAGTGAGTGACGCCTGGTTGCCGTGGAAACAGGGGTTTCAGGGGGCGCTGGTTATGCGGCGAACGAGGCGAGGGGCTGAGCGGTGTCAGGTGGGATTGAGGCTGTGATGTCTCCCTTAATGATTCGCCGGGAGAGGAGGGAAAAGGCAACCACACAGCAGGTGATGATTTCCAGTGTGTGTCTGCCTCCTGTAATCAAATCCCTCTACGGAGACGTTCTCTGCAGTTAAACTCGGGGAAGACTCCCCGTGTCTCTGGAAGCTTGGGTTTACTCCGGATTCATTTGCTTCTTATGTAATCTCCACGTGTGCCTTTTGCATGCATGAGAATGTTAATCCATTTTCACCTGAGAGCAGAAAGTGTAAGTATTCGGAAAGGTGCCCTTTTATAAAGATACAGAGCTTGAGCAAAGATTCAAAAAAACAGACTGGAGGGTTTTTCTGTGCAGCTTTCAAAAATATATATATATATATATATATATATATCCCAGACATTCTGCAGTAGCTTCTCACTTATAAAAGTCAAACTCCAATCAAACAAAGGTTATAATAACTCTCTAAAAAACAAACATTTATATCTTTTCACCTGCAATTCCCCAAAATATAAATTTTATCTAAATTATTAAAAGTAATGTCTGGTTTTCCCCTATTTCTGTTATGATTGTTTTTTTCTATCCCAGAATATAACTCCCTCTAGGTTGTTAAATATGTTACGAGGACATTACCTCAGTGTTAATGATCGCTACTGCAATTCTGGCCCTATGTTTTCCTATTCTTTTCCGAGGCAATCGCAGCAGTGATTAGGTTGGAGATAAGCTGGATGTCTTGCTCAAGGACACTTTTAATGGGGCAAACAGCAGTTAAATTACTGCTCTGCCTGAGGATGGAACCTGGGATGGGCCCGACTCTGTGTCCACCGAGCCTCCCTGGCCTCCTCACACTTCGGTTCTGCCCCGGGCAATAGTGACGGGTCAGCAGGTCAGGTCGGCATCAGTGCAACATCTGTCATTATAGCTGGCAGGATCCTATGGTATCACTCACTGTCCTTGTGCTCTAATCACAAGCATGAGTGGCACGCACTTGCACACACGCTCACAAATAAGGTCAAAGGCTGCGTGGATCTTGCTTACGGTAGATCTCCAGCACGACCGAGGCCTCCTCGGTGTGACCGCTGGCGTCTGTGGCCTGGCAGCGGTAGATGCCGGCATCCTCGATGATGGCGTTGTAAATGATGAGCCTGGACCGCGACGTCTCCGTGTGCAGCGCCATCCGCTTGGATTGGACGATGCGCTCGCCCTGGGGGTTGTACCAGTCCAGCCTCACCGGCTCGCCGATAGCTAGGAGGGAGAGAGAGAGAGAGAGAGAGAGAGAGAGAGAGAGAGAGAGAGAGAGAGAGAGAGAGAGAGAGAGAGAGAGAGAAACAATCAGTCCATTTAACTTCTTTTCACCACACAGGTAAGGATCATGCCCGTCTGCCTGATAGAGGACCAAGTGCAGCTCAATTCCAGTAGATGAACCTGGCAAGTTTCTTACAAGGCGAAATATTTTAGTCCTTGACCCGTTAGTCTGCAGAGGGGAACTTCCACTGATTGAATTCTCAGAGTTTTTTAGAGGCCATTTTCCACCCACATTACACACATCAAGGATAAAATAGAGGGAAGAACAGGGAGGAACTCAACAGGTTCCTCAGCCCTGACTCACTTATGGTCAGCTGATCACCTCCAGTTGCTGAAGGAGGCTGCGTTGGATGTTCTCTTTGTTTTGCTGAACAGCCGAGCACCTTCCAACGCGGTTGTTTGAACTTGTTACGGGATCAGACGGCTTGAATTTTGGATTTACATGGATAAAAAGTCTGTGAAGAAACAGGGGGATATGTAAAGGCTGTAAAATCCACTCTCGTTTCCAAGATCACGCGCTGAGCACTGAGCGCAGAGACAGAATCCTGAACCCCTGCTAACTGGCTACTGCAGGAGATGATGGGGCCATCTGCAGGCACCAGGTGCCCCTTGCCTGTCGGTGTGGAGGGCCATTACTTAGCCCATCAATCAACTGAAGACTTGAACAAGACAGGAAATGCACAGAGGCTTGTCCCGTCCCTCGGAGACAAGTCTCTGAGGTTTCAATTATGGAAACAAAAGGGAAGAATTGGAGGAGGACAGAAAATAGAGTTTGAATGCTTCCTTTCCCCTCAGTGACTGTGTGGTGAAAGCCCTTGGGCCGAGCTTTTAACCCTCGCCTGCTCAGCCGTCAGCCGCAGAGTGTCGCGGTGGTTCAGCTCAACAGCTCCTAGGTGGAAAGAACCGGTGCTGGTGTGGTTAATTGGAGTGTTTGTCCAGTTATGTAAATGCACGATGACATAAATATAATAATCCTTCATTTTTACAGCACACGGTTGCTCAGACGTAAACGATATGCCTCTTGATGTCTGCAAGAAAACACGCAGCCACCCCAGCACGCTAACACCATTACCATCACCTCCCTGGCATGTGTCTGCTGCTTGTTAGGTTCGGAGGCCAACGAATGGGATGAGGCAATCAGACACAAGTGTTTCTGCGATTATATTGTCTAGGTCCACCGCTGGAGCCTCAGGGTTCACGTGGGTACTCGCAGGGAACGGATCAGTGTCTAACTGTGTGCGTCCTCTTATACCTGTTAGCGTTGAAACGTTATCACTTCCCACCATTTTTTTTTGCATTCGGTTGACAACAGAGGCGGCTGAATTTCTTCAAATTGACGCAGCCAGCGTGATGACAGCGGGTTTGCCTCACAGATGATCTGAGGAGACAGGAGCATGTGTCTTTGCAACTGGATGAATAGCTGCTGGAAAATCACTGTCAACACCGCTCTTCAAAATCTGCATAAGCTCAGGCCTTCTTACTGACTCTCGGCAAGAAAGAATGCTCAGTGATGGATTCTTCTGAAAGTAGAGTGGAGAGACGTCGCTGATCACTTTTTCTCGAGGTGCCAGAGAGATCTGTGCATGGCAACAACTGATCATCAGCTTTTTCTGCACTTTTGTCAACCGATCCGACAGCTCGGCGTTGTTTAAGCCTCGTTTTCTTAAATGCAAATGAAGAAGAAACAAAGCTTTGCACGTGGAGCAACACATAAAAGCAGCTGAAATAATGAAGCCATCTCAGCCTCCCGCACGAGGCACATCTATCGACATCCGACATGCCCCCAGGTGCCAAAATTAGCCGAACCCGGGCTGAAACGCTCCTGTCCCCTCCGCTGGCTGGCAAAGCTATGGTGGTTATTGATGTAGGCCTCCCGGGAATGAGTCAGCAGGGGGAGAAGCAGGAGCTGGAGAGGGAAGGAGGAGCACTGGTATGTGCGTGGGTTGACATGATGTCAAAATTATTGGTTAAGTATCTATGGATCTCTTTATAAGCTTTAATATATGGCTAGTGGGTAAAAGCAGTCGTACTGGTCAAGCAATATGACCTATAATACTGTTGTTAGACGTATCCGAGGAAACCACATAGAACCAATCGCTGTCGGATCTGTTTTGACTACCGAGCCTGCATCTGCAGCTGCCTCTTTTTTTTCCCACAGCCAACATGTGTTCTGGCTCTCTGCCACTTCAGTCAATGGGGAGGTTAAACACACACTTAAGCACCAGTTTATCCACCTCCTCCTTATTTGTCACGCCGCAAACACGGCTCTTTTTCATGCTCGCGCACAAGGCCAATTTCCCATCAGAGAAAATCTCCAGTGTCTCGTGTTTGTTTTTGTTGTGTTTGCCCCGACAAAAAGGTTTGACTTCATCATTTTAAAAACAAATACGGAGATGGGATCCTGAAGAAAAACACTACTTATCTGTCGGGAGGTTTTTAATGAAGGGGAGAAACCTGAACAACAGATAATATCAGTGTTGTGTTTTACTGTGGCCAGGCTAGAAGAGCAGCATGGCCAGTACCACCAGTCCATACACAGCATCACATACTGGGCTGGTACTTTCTGTCTTCTGTACTCACACACTAATGCAGCTAAGGATATTTTCCCAGATTTCTCTCCCCATAAATCTTAACTAATGTATTCTGTGTTTTTAAATTGTATAATTTGCTTCATGCAGGCGAAAATAAATTGTCCATTGCCCCCGACAGTATAACTTGACCCTTTTTTCACTTCCTGCACAATATGAAATAACAATAATTTCCTTGCTTTGATCTTTTAATTATTCTCTATCTGATTCCACAGTAGTAGAAAGTAATTCATGTATTTTAGTTAGTGGGCAGGAGGAGGTTCTATAGAAATTAATATTTTCGAGCAGTTCATTTAAAATAATTGATGAGCTCAATGCAGCCTGCAGCAGCAAACAGATGACAGATGACATGCATATATTAAAAGAGGTGTTAACTCACCCAGCATAAACAATAATGTTAATGTGGACATCTGTGCAGCCGCTGCTCACTTGTCTCCCAGTCTGCTGTTATAACAGACATGTCCCCCCAGCTCTCCCACAACTATACTGGGAACAACCAGGCTCGAGGTGAAAGGTGACCCACACTCGCTGTTACTCCCTCTCCGCTCACTGACGACAGAGACCCACCTATTTTTCCAAAGACAATCTCTGAAGCCCACCCCCTCTCCCTCCCGGCAGCTGAGTTCACCTCCATCTTTTTTTGTCTCCCCGCCTCTCTCTTCACCGTTTACTCACTTGTCTCGATTCACATCTTCACCGTGGCACATCGTTTTAGGGCACTTTGCTGTGAGGGCGTGAAACAAACAGCCGGAAAGAGCTGGTTTGCAGCGAGACGTGATTAATGAAAGCTTATTGCGCTGAGGGGACGTCCTTGTAAAGACAAGAGTCGATGAATACACAACACGTGGCTCATTTTGAGGGGAGATAAAAAGCTGTTTTGCAATTGAATACCTTAAGAAGCAATTTGACAGGGATATATTAATTCATTATGTTCAGCGCTGATGGGAAAGTTGATTCTATCCTTCATATTTCATGTTGAAGCAGGTTATCTAGCAAATATCAAGCCAGTATCTGCTTTGTCCTCAGTAAAAAATAAAGAAAAATAACTGCTCTTGTATATTAAATGGACCTTGGGGACAATATCTCTTCTGTTAAGTAAAATGCCTCCGGCAACTTAAAGTTTTGACCAGTATTTCACTTCTCACACCCGTTTGGCTATTGTCATTGACAAATTGACCTTTGTTGGCAACATGTTAAACATTTCTCAACACAAACGGAAAAGGCAACACTTTTTGTTGGTGTTTTGGCTACTTTTTGGCAATTGTGTGTTCATGTCGTACAACTCCCATGGCCAAACAAGGACTTTAAACCAGTTTAGAATAGTTTTTAAGACTCACAGTTGGTGGGAAAGTGAAACAGGTGGAGAACACAGCCAGAAACATGAGGAAACAAACTGACAGGGCGGAGGAGAGACAAGGAGACACAGCTGGGACACATTAGGAAGCAGGTTCAGGTGCAAGTAAGGGGGTGGGAAAAGCAAGAGGAAGTGACACAGGAAGGTCAAAATAAAACAGGAAATGACTCAACGTAAAGGATCACAATAAAGTAAGAAAGCTTGAGGCGGAGACACACGCATCCAAAAACACAAATGTAGAAAAGTCCAAAACATAAATCAAAAGTTTCACGACCAGGGAAGAATCACGACAATAATGAAAGTTCTTAGGTAATAACTAATGCTACATTCTGCTGTGGGAAAATATAAAAATGGAAGAAAGCTCATAAAATATGAAAAATGAATCGTCTAGAAAACATTTAGCTTCATCAGCATCTGGCCTGATGAAACAAAAGTATTTTTTCAAACTTTCTTCTTTATATCACCTGGTCCCGTCTATTTAAAGCTGGGATATTTAAAGAAAGGATGAGTTGGGGAGAAACATGGATATTATGCTGGATTTAAAACAAAAAAAGCCCTCGCCCCTGCTGCTGCTGAAATTGACCAGCATTTGTCTTTCCTTTTAGAGACGATGTGTATCGAACGAGAAAAATTGATTTCACCCGGGCCCCTAACTTTAGAGAACAACGGCCTCACCTCTGTGTTCTGCCTTCCCTCACAAGAAACGGCTCAAACAAACCCTGTGAATCAACATTCAACCAAAGTGCCCTCCTGGGCCTCCTCCTCCTGCTCCTTCCTTCTGTTCCGGTCTGTATTTATGTGGACATGATTCATTCAGCGGGACACGCCGATGCAAAGCCAAAAAGTCACTTTAATAGAATAACTCTGTATTTTTTTTATGTTTGCAGGCTTTGCTTCGGTTGCAGCGGGATTTAGCTTATTTTGTTGCCTCTGACTGTTCTGCCTTGCTTTACAGCAGACCCCGGTTATCAGGGCTGCATGTGAATATGGTCGGAAAAAAAAGGAAGAGGTTTGAATGCCAGTGGCGGACGAGGGCAGGAGGAAGCAAGGAAGGACACAAACACTTCCTCCCACGCACTTTGATGGTGGATTGTGGCAAACGCTCTTCTGCCTTAAAGCCCGTTCCCATTCTTCTCGCTTCTGAGTGTTTGTTTTTTTACAGTGAAAGCTTTTACCTTTGCCTTTTAATCGCTGCCAGTTTCTTTCCATTCTTTATTTTTTCTCTACCTCCCTATTATGTCCTCCTCAGCACCTCGGCGCCGCACCAACGCCCCTCCAAGTGGGCCTCGCCTCCCCTGGCTGTTAGCGCCACGCTGAGTGGGTTGGCGGGAGAGGAGAGGCAGCCAGCAGGAGGCGGGCCGGGGGCCTGCCAGAGACCGCTGCCACCCCACCGAGCCGCTGGCACCGGCGCCGGGTGCTCTGCTACGGCTGAGTGCTGATACGGGCGTTCCGAGAGGACGTGGAGGAGAAGCGGCGAGGTGGGAAGGGGGGCCCGTCCCCCTGTGAGGATCCTGTCCCCGCTGGGCCACTCACCATATGGACATCAAACGCACAACAAACAGACTTCACAGGCGCCATCGTAAACCCCCTGCTGCATCTCTGACCTGCCTCCACACACAGGCACACACATGCATACAGACAGAAACCCAGAGTCAAAATGAATGAGGGTCCGCCGCGTTTCTTACCTGTGCAGATGAAGAACTTGGACTCTCCGACGCTTAACTCCACTTTGTTCAAGGATATGGACACCTGCAGGGCGGCTGCAGCACAGGAAGGGAGACAGACGAGAAAAGGGAACATTGATTAGTTATTATAATAGAGCAGAGCACAAAAGAGCCTCATTGTTTGCCGACTGCAGACACATAATAATACAAAATTGCTTTAAAAAAGATTTGGCTTGCTTAGCAGTGTGGCTCATTTCCGTCTTCATGCCAGTTTTCTTATTTTTCATTATCCGAGGACCATGTTCAGTTGTGTGCCACCATATACCGCAATTAAATGAAAGGCAGGTTGCAGTTTACATGCAAATATCCTTCTACAACAATAAGGGACCTTTTAGAAAGAACCCATTTTTTTCATTTACTTTTCCCTATTGTGATTTCATGTTTTCCCCCTTCCTCGTGGGTTTTGTGCTGTCTCCGAAACGAGCAATTTAACAGTTTGTACTTTTTTTTTCCAAACTTAATTTGAAAATTGTATATTACTGTCTCTCAGAACAACTCAGCTACTGCTCCTCACAATGCGCTGCAACACAATGGCTTTCTACCGTCTAACAAGTGCCAGTCGGCTCCGCAATGAATAGGGATCCTTTCAGCCCCCAGGTGCTGTAATGCTATTTGCAGTTATCACTACCCAACAACGGGTTTATGAATTGAACAACAGACGGATGGAAATTTAACAAGCTAAGAAATAGCAGAGATCAGTAAATACTTCAACCGGTGCTGCTATTTCCCTTCGGTGACAAATAACCGACACGCGAGGCTCTAACAAACCAAGAGCCCTCCGCGTGTTGGCTGCGGAAGAAAAAGCTGATGGGATATATTCGCTGGGAGACGTGCATTCACTTTCATGACAGGGTAAAAAATGGACCACCAGTGCCACAAAATGTGCGGTGTCAAGCGACAAAGCCTCCTTTGTAAGCGCCGCACAATGGGCTGGCTCCAGGTGAGGCTTTTTAAAACGCTGGAGTGAAATGTAGCTGAATAAAACTGGGGCTGGATCTCGGCTGGTTGGGAGTTTATGTCAAATGGAAGAAAGAGAAGAAGAAAAAAATCCAGGAGTTAAAGCCGGATTTTTTTAGAGTTGCCAACCCCACTGAGTTGGCAACTCAGTGGGGAGAGGGTCATTCTTAGGCTAGAGCCTCTTGACGCAGCGGCAGCCTGAGTGTGGCGAGATATTTGATGAGCCTGTCATATCGGAGCTTCCCCATCCTTAGCCCACGTCTAGTTAGCATGAAACTCCAAACACACAATCACACAGAAACGCTGTAAAACGCCCTAATGGATGTTAATTCTCGCCACAACACTGGAAATGTAACAGGGGAGCTCAGGTTGCCTGTCAATAATTTAGAGAGGCGGTGGACTAGTGGCAGAATAACTGGATTATGGGCAGAAGGTTACGGATATCGGACTGGAAGGTCACTGGTTCGATTCCTCGCGGTGACAATACAGCACACCTGCCAGGACAACACCCCGGATCTGGTCCAAAGAACACTATCCCTACCCCCACTGTCTAAGTGCCCCTGAGCAAGGCACCTTACTCCACAAACATCTGCTCCCCGGGCGCTGTGCACGGCTGCTCACTGCTCTGTGTGTCCTGTGATGTTCACCAGATGGGACAAATGCAGAAGACTAATTTCCTACTCTGCATGTGTTGTGTGATTGTGCATGTGTTTGGACCAATAAATGTATCTTAAATGATTATCTGCTGCTGATCAGGGGTCGGGGGGGGGGCAGCAGCACCACAGTGAGGCTGCTCTCTGGCATTTATCACAGGGAGCCATCTGTCGTGAGTCCTGCTTGCCTACAGGTGGCAGTGGAGGGGCTCCGCCACGTATGCACTATGTACTCTCCAACCGTATACCATGTTCTACTCTGTACTACTACTTATTATGTGTACTTACATGTTCTGTCTACTTCTATATTTACACCGGGGATCAGGGAGAAACGACATCTCAATCCCGTCCCTGAATATATGGCAGAACTGACGATAAAGTTGACTTTGACTTTGATATATGGTCACACACAAGTATTCATCAATATGTAAATGCATTGCACTACTACACACACACACACACACACACACACACACACACACACACACACTCACTCACACACAAACAAACACGCAGCATTGAACGAGAGACTTTCGTTGCCATGCACAAACACATGTAGCCTTTGGTCACACACAAGCATTTGTAACTAATTTATCTAAATGCACTACACTATACTGAAAACTACGCAACACACACACTGGACTGTTTCCAACAACTACATGCAGATACTGTTCTAGGGTTGATTAATCATGTCTATTTAACCTTGTGCCCTTCGACACCGCCTGCCTCTGACTTAAGGCTGATTCCGATCAGTGCTGCAAGTACTTTAACGGTTTTCAATTATTAATTGATCCTGGTCTGTTTGTGCTCGATGTGATTGATCGCTTAATAAGTCGCTCTAAAAATCCGGCAGGGGCAATGGGCCCCCCCCTCTCTTTCCTGCCGGAGTCGTTGGTGTGAATCATATAATTAAGTTCAACCGTGTTTTTCCAGCTGAAATGCAACAACAGTCCCTGCAGCGAGCGCACGTTGACATTTTAATGAGAATTCAGACTGGATTTGAAACATGAGACGGGAGAATTTGTTTATTCAACACAGTCTCACCTGGTAGGGACACAAAAAGAGACACGCTAAGTTGATCAATATTCAGAAATGGGATGTTTTTGGTGTCTCGTTCACCTGCTTATTACAGAGCTCTGGTCAATATGTGTCGGAGCCCGACAGCAATTATCAGCTCCAATTATCAGTTCCTCTGAAGGAGCATTGGTAACAATTGAAATAAGACAACAAACAAAACCATTGATTTACTTTGTAACACGTCAGACACGGTCGATGCCGTACAATTATCATTTTTGAATCCGAAGAATAAAAATGTAGAGGAGCAGGGTTATGCTTCATAATGCTGCTAGTTTAGATATCACCCAATTGGCCGGGATTAACGTTGAATGCTCGACCAATCCTGAGTCAGATTGTGTTTATATCATCAAATAACTAGATTAACAATCATCAGTACAATAATTTACCTAAAATGACAGAAATCATCTTCAATAAAAATGAATTAGAGGTGTACTTTGACCTTTTTGTTCAGGCCATGACCCATCCACTAACATGGAGAAGGTAGGATTTATAACCTATACTCTCGGCAGCCACCAGGGTCTGATCAAGATGCACTGGCTTCACTTATATACAGCCGGCATGTCCTGGTTAATAATGATTAGCAAACTACAGACTCTGCTTTACTCACATCTTATTGTTGGAAAACGTTTACGTTAGGCAATGTTAGAAGACCTTAGATATATATTACTTATTGTCCTTGTAACTGTAAATATTTAGTTTAATATCATGCACTACTTTTTACATCTGTTGCCGAGTGCATTGTAACATTTCATTTCCTCTAAATGTCAACATTATTACTTTTCAATGTGAGAACCACTAATTCTATTGTAGCTTAAATACTCAAGTTCTTTCAATTTCAATTCTGTGACATTAATATGTATCTCATCTTATCTCAGCTGAGGGTAATCTCTTCTTCTTCCACTTTTTAATAATCTGGTTGTGTTGTTAGAGGAAGCAAATGTGAACAACTGAATACCCATGTTGCTGTGTGTCGGCTGGACGTGTGAACAGGCAACAGTTTATCTACCGCATTCATTGAATCAGTTTATAGGGTGATTATATGTCAGTGCAGTGTTTACAGCTTGTTTCCTTAACGGCCAATAAACTCCATTGATGAAGAATTAAGCAGAAGTCAGCACTCTGTTCTGGAGCAGCTCGAGCAATCAGGGTGAGATCTTCTCTCTGATTTCCTCGACCCCGTCCAGTGAAAAGTGGAAAAGAAAGAAATTTACTGTCGTCGAGTCACAAAACGTTTTGGATGTTCTTGTAAGGATGCCAAATCGATATATTCCACAAATTGAGGTCATGTAGGTCGCGGTGGAGGAGCCGGCCCCCGCTGACATGACTCAGCAACATCTGGACTCGCCGCAACAGTGTGTGAAACTCGCCCGTTCAGTGCGACTAAATCTTGAGGCAGCGCACACTATTGCATTCTCTAATCCCGAGCGTTTGATTGACGGCATGGAGGGCGTTCAATCAGCTGGCAGCCGCGTCAAAACCCGATTCTCTAATCCTGTGCCGCGTTAAAAGCCCCTTTTCAGCCGTGGCCAAATAAAAGGCACCGGAGAGAACATGCCTTTGTGTGCTTGTGTTCGGCAGAATGGTGCGCGGGGGCATGTGTGCTCATTTCTACATGTGTAGGGTTGCTGTGAGTGTTGAGTGTGTGTGCATGTGTGTGAATGGGTTGAGCACACGGAGACGATACATGCCCCGAGGCTAAAAAAAATGAAAGAAAAAAAATGCTCTGCCTTAATTGTTTGTGATTTAGCGAAGGAGTGGAGTTCTTCCCTTGAACCACGGAGACGGAGAGAGAGACAAAGAACAAGAAGTGAGAGTGGGCAGAGCGTGAGCGGCAGAGGGAAGGAGATAAAATACTAATTACAGTGTTTTGTGTGCGACCCGGACCCGTGAGTCGAAACGCTTTTCTTCAAAAAACAATATCCAGTCAGAAATTAGCTTTATGGACAGTGAGCGTCGTTTGAAGCCGTCTCTCAGGTGAGCGGTGGCACCAGGTGGTGAGGGATCGAGCGCCTGTCGGGGATTTCTTTGTTGGAAGACGGTTAAATACACAATTTGGCATATGTTTTGTTGTTTTAACCATCATTTTCATAGCACTTATTATTTAATGATCATTTATGGATTGATTTATGGCATGCTTTGTACAACCGCGTGTGGTTTCTCCTCCAGGTCGACGTGTATAGAGCTGTTCTAGTCAAAGCACTTTACAGTACAGTTTTGCCCTTGACCTATTCACACACACCTTCATACAGTGCATCTACTGTATGTGCAGCACTTTCTCTATAATACATAGGGAGAAAGGGATAACAATCGCAGAATCTCTGGTTAGAGGACGATCCGCTCCTGAGCCACAGCTGCCTGTGTGCACTCTCCTGAGTTAGTGGGCGAGCTGCACTATGGTACTCACAGTCACATCTATGTAATCATATCTCGGGGAATGAGGACATCTGAGCCGAGACGCCACACTATTAACTATCTTCAGTTGTCTGTTTGGAATTTTATTATTATAATCAATTTGAATTTGTGGCTGAAAGATGTCGGAAAACCGCACACTCTCTGAAATCGGATCAGTTCTCCCCTCAGTCCTGGAATCTGACTGGACGAGCGTTTCATCAATTCATCTCCGTCGTTCACTTTTCTCCGAAGCTAAATGTTAAAGTGTGAATTAGCAGCTCAGGGAATGATCAGATTAAACAGTCACTGGATTCTGGCTTTTCTCCAGGGCGTAGTGTTTAAACAGCATCTCTAAATAACCCGTAGGTGTGCATGCTTGTTTGTATCATGTGTCCGCTCTGTGACCATGGGGTGTATCCTCACGTATATGAGCTTGGACTGGCCCTGCCCCGCGACCCTGAAGGATAAGTGGTTATAGATAATGGATGGATGGATTGAATCACTGCCCTTCAAAAAGTAGCTGAATAACCCTACAGGCTTCAACGAGGAGCCCAGGACCAATACACAGAGCCTGAGTGTGCTGGGCGACGCACAGTAGATCAGCAAAATGTTGTTTCAGGGACGTGACGAGTGCATGTTTCATAGCAGCACAAAATTCCCCTTCACGTTCATTTCCTTTGGTGCCTGCGGGAAGTTGCGAGTAGACAAACAGTGTCGTTACTTGATATTGCAGCACGAGGACGTTTGATTTATTGCAAAACTTCTCCAAATTACTTGCTGCCAACTTTGCCTTTGGACTGTCAAAGTATTCCTGTTTGTGTGCCAGTCTGACTCCCAGTGTCCCCGGTCCCCCATGCATCCGCCTGGTTGCATAACAAGCCCGCTTTAATGCGCGAGAGGAGAGGTTCAACTCATCCAACCACATCCAATCGTGCCGACACACAGCCTGAGACTACGTGTGCACCCTCAGCCCCAACCCACACGCTACCTATTATCTCCCCCCCCTCTTGAAACACCTCCTCTGGATCTCTGCTTTCCACTTACCGACTGCTTTGTGATTCATGTCTCCTTCCTTAAGCCTCTTATGCCTCAGGCTGCGGTGGCCATGATGGACCTCTCTCTACGTACAGTATATCCCTAAATCATGAAACTCCTGTCATGCACACACTCCTGCAAACATTGCAAAGACACAGATGTTCCGCTGGATTCAAATGTGAAAATCCTTTTTCTAATTAGTAAGAAAACGCAACTTAATCGTATTTAGCAGATGGCAAAACTTTCTCCTACATTGCCTCCTTCCCTTTGCAGATACTTGAGACGCTACAGATACCTTATCCTTCTTATGAACAAGGCTGTAGCAATGCAATATATGAAATATGCAAAGTGCCAGAGGAGGCACGGGTGAACCAACTGTGTCTGTGTGAGACAATACAAACTCACTTTGCAGCCCTCATTGTATTCGCAGGGCTCTTTTCTCTTTGTATTTGTGAGTCATCATATCGGTGGAGTGGAGAATTATGCAGCAAGTCAGTATCGAATAACTTTACCTTTTAACTTCCTAATAAAAGAATATGTTGTGCTGCCTGCATTTGCCTGGCCAGTGAGTAATTACTTCAATAAAGCGGTATTAATGAAAAAAACCTTCAAATGTCTGTAATCAGCCTTTAAAGTCTCTGATCTAAACTTTGAAATAAACAACTTATTGTTCTGTATTTGATCTGAAACAAAACAATCTATTTTAATCAGATCTTAACATCATTAATGGAAAAATGTGGGAGTTTTGAAGTTTGCATGGAAGATGCCTGAGGACCATCTCGGTTGTATTTTTCGCTTTGCTGCCATATAACTCGATGAGTTGTTACTTACTAACTACAATATGACACAACAAAAGACAAAAATATCCAATTTGAGTTGAGGAGTTGAAGTAAGTCAAAAGCTAGAGATCTCTGAGGGTTCTGTGGACTGAGATTCAAGAGGAGAAAATGAAAGATGCTTGAGAAAATCTTCTTCTTACATTTGGCAAATCCTTCAATAACCCGTCCGCAAAGGGCAATAACCCTGGTACTCGATTCTGATTGGAGCTTGTCGGACTCAATAAAGTTGGAGTAAAAAGAAAGGTGAATAAAAATAGTAAGCCTGTACTATAAATCACAAAAAAGCATTCCTCGGTATGCACAAGGAACCCCCGCACAGTTACACATGCACCACCTTTCCAGTAGTAGTATGTAAAACAGCAACCAGATAAATATTCATAGGCATCCTGCAGTACGACTCACAAACATATAGAGTCTGGCATGACCTGCGTATTGTGTCGTAACCCTCGTCTTCTTTATCCTCCCTCGCAAAGACGAGCTCCACCCGAGATTGTGCTGGAAACTGGAACATCACGCCTTCATAGAGCAAATCCCATTTTCTCAGATACTGTGTTCATATTTATGGAAAGAGGGGGAAATAGAGGCTGCAAACCTAGGTGCAACCTAATGCCCATATCCCATTTCCCTTTTCCAAAATAGAAGCGTGCTCCAATGAGAATTATACACAAGCTTTGACAATTTCAGGGGTATTTTCTGTTCTTGTGTGTCCACTGTGCACTTCTCAGTCCTGTGTCCAATTTATTAGTCTTATTTTCTTATCTCTGTCGCTCCCTTTTGTGTTTCTTGAGGTCTGTTTATCTCTCTCTGTTTCCGAAAAAAGGCTTCTGGACACATTAACAACAGCAAATGGCCAATACCTCTTTTAAGCCAAAATAATCACTGATTCACGTTGTTGATTTTAAAGACAATACGTGCATGGCTATTTATGTGCGGATGAAAGAAAGTTCAATGGACTTCATAATGTCAGTCAGAAAAGGGAGCATTAGCATATAGACTGCCAAAATAAAAATTGAAGAAGAAGATATTTGCACGTTTCTCCTGGTGCCATGTTTTTATCACTGTAGATCGGATCCGGAGCCGATAAAAACCCACTACAGTGTCATTTGACCCGGGAGTGAATGCTGATTGTAGCCATTACCATTGAAGACAAAGAGCAAAATGCTCACAGGTGTAAATGGTTTTACTTTGCTAGTGGAATAGGCGGTCAGAGAATCTACCATAAATCCAACGGTTTCTGTCATACACTCTGGTTTGCTTCACACCCACGTGCCACCAGAGCTGCTCTGCAATACAATCCATAGTATTTAAACTGTATCAATGTGTAGAGCTTGAATATTTTGTTTAAACCGACTAGGCTGATCCAAATTGAGGCATCTGTCCTTCAGCTCGTCGGCCTGGACTGCTCAGGATGCACTGATCCGGTGCAAGCTACAACACAAACAGCACAGACTACAGTCGGCGGAGCAGCACTAACAGCTTTAACGAGTCACCTGAGCTGCTCCGCCTCCCAAGAATTGCGGCAGTTTCTCTTTTCACGCGTTAATAAGGTCATCCATCAAGAAGAAAAAGGTTCCCGTCAAATGATGAGGTTAATAAAGCCAATTAAAATGACCGGCCGTCCTTTTGTGAATATAGACAAGCTAATCAAATATATATTAATGAGAGGCCGCCCCTGCCACTTTGCCACTTTGGTGTCACTGGGGTCGACATCAAAGTGATAATTTTAAGATCATACGTGGTAACAGAGGTAAATAGATTCTACTGTTATTGTTGCATGTTGGACAGAACTCATCCATGGGATTAGCAGCTATGCACAGAGCTGGATTGCAAGTTGCCACAGATCTTTATGGCTTCTGCAGCTGTGTCTTTTTCTGAAAATATAGTCTAGAAGTGTATCGGTCAAACCAATAATAAACCATCTGATGGAGGATATTTTCTTCTCCAGGATAGTGGATAGAGGTGGAGGTGAGAAGTTTGCTTTACGATGATCCACAAGTTCAAAGTATCTCATTCCGTCAAACCTTGCACACCGATTACGGGAATGGTCCGGCTGAGTTGGGCTGATTATATCCCTGACCCCCCTCCATAAGCACAAAGAGATGGTTGAGCCCACGAGCGATGGGATGCTCCACGCCGCTGCGAGAGGAGTCGGCTCGAATGAGTTCGGCAAAGAGCGATTGAGTAATAAAACCTAAACGCCTCTGAGGCAGTATCTGATTTCCGGGGCAGTGCTGAGGGAAGCCTCGTAGGTTGGAGTGGGGGTGAAGGTCGAAAAAAAACACAGAAGCAGTGAATAAAACTGGTATACAACAAAAAAATTGGTTATTGTGTAATTTGGCAATCTTTGAAGACAAATTACACACATCCCCCATCCAAAAAAAAGAGGATGCCTGTCATGACTAGACACAACAGCCTCAAACACCAAGAATGATGTCAGTGGAAAGAGCCTTTCAGTGAAGGCATGTGGGCATCTGCTCAAAGTATTTATTAAAACATGAAGCGAGAGAGAGGTTTGCATGCCACCCTGCACCCTTCCGGCTCCTCTTCACTCTCCTGACTCTACGAAAGCAGCAGGGGCAAAACAAAAATAGAAGTAATCTGTTTGTGCAGCCCTTCTTCTCCACCAGCAGTGTGTACGTGTGTGTGCGTGTGTGTCGGTAGTTAAAGTTTTTCCGGAACAGAAAGCTGTTCGGGAGAGCTGTTAGAGCTGCTCTGGATCAATTGGACGACTTACATTTATTCTCCTCTTTTAAATATGCGGCCTCAGCGCTGGACTGCTGACATCCTGGAATCATTGTGCAGCTCCTTAGCTCAGAAGACAAAATTCTACAAGTTCCCGACGGCTTCTCTGGGTTGAATCGTCCCAATGTTTCCAAGAAGTGAGAGGACCACAAAACCATCCTCCCTGCTCCTCTCCATCTTATCTCTTACTGCGAATTTTGAGAACGAATGGAATAATACAACACATCGGACTCAGTGTGCGAGGTTTTTTGTGCGTGACGGATTAAAAAAGGACACGTATGTGGACTTGGAGTGCAGAGACCTTTTTACTGTGTCTGGCAGACCAGCCGCGACTGGCCTTTTTAGATTCCAGCTACAACAGATGCACAGTCTGTGACTTCAAATACCTGGTAGACCTTTCCTCGCCTTCTGCTGCCTCAGCCGGTGATTTGCTGCACAGCCTCCTCTCCCCCTGTACACTCTCCTCCCCAGAGACTTGAAGTTCATCTGCACCGAACAACCTAACGGTGTCCAGCCGAGGAGGAGATTCGCAGTTATGGAACCACGGGTCAGGAGCTGATGATTTTTGACACAAGTTCCAGTCACTGGACGGTCGGACTCAAATTGTGCAAAGCAAGCCAATACTAAAAGCATAGATTCTCCAAGACAATATCTGACCGTTGCTACATTCACCTCTGAAAAAAACCTCACTCCACATATGAAAGCAGCACTTTTATACTACGTCCGCTAGCCAATTGAATTTGACAAACCACCAGCAAAAAGGTTAATGTCCTTTCTAAGACACATTTAAAGGCCCAAGCTTCGAAAGTATTTAGGCACTTCCGTTCTGTCTTTATATATATATATATTGTTTTCCTGATCAGTGCAAATTCATTATCAACCCTGAATTTGAACTAAATATTAAAATGGCACCCTGGTTGCTTTTAAGTCGGCTTGAACAACTTTCTGTTATTAAGTTGAGACGCCGTTAAACAATAGAAGAAGAAAAAGACACGGGAGAAGCCTGCATCCATTACATGAAGTCTTCACCTCTGAGGTTATAATGTTTGAACCAGAACTCTAGTACGGTTCAAAATTGCCAACATGCCTCTCAACCAATCAATGTCAAGTATAAGTTGACACAGCCCACACACTTGAAGCCTATATGAAGTAAGCATGTCATACAAAGGTATTCAAGTCAAATGTAAACAATGTGAGACCTGAGGCGTGGTGAACGGCCCAAGAATCCTTCTTCAGAAAAACTCCTCTTGTGCCAAAGCACCACGGTGAACCAACAGCACTGATCACCGAGCTGCACCCTGTCTGCTACGCCTGTGCGGGCTGTAATCTTAATTCTCATTTCATGCATCCTGGAGATATGGCGAAGCAACATGTTGCTTTTTTTTTCTTCGCCGAAGCCGTCATTGCCTCGGGGGATTGAAAGATGGCACGGTACCGGGCTGATTATTCTCCTGCCGCGTCCTGCCGGTGGCTGTGACATGGCCATTATCTCAGGCCTGCGGATTAATTCAGTCACAAAGGAGAGGTCACCGGCTCCTGCCAGGCCACAGAGAGGAGACTCCTGGGATCTTGCTAGCGGCCTTTCCGAAATGAAATTCAAAGGTTTAAGGTCAACAGCCTCCCTAATTGGGAGGGTACGTCCCATGAGAATACCAGTGCAGACCATTAAAGGTGTAATTGTCTCCTAATGACACGCATTGTTATCTGGAATACACAAATTTACCATGTTCCGCACCTGAATGAGACAATGCCGTGCTCTCGGTTACAGTGTGAATTGGATTGGACCCAAAACCCAATTACACCCGAACCGCAAATGAGCACGCAGCGAGAACAAGGTCGGGTCTGACAGACGAGCCGCGCAGCTGCAATGTATAGAACAATGTGTACAGTGAATTAATATTAAATAATCATATCCTTCTTCCATAAATGTGAAAAAAATCCCACAAAGGAAATGGCCAGCATTGAAAGGATTTTTTTCATTAGGTGTGACAGAGCAGAAAAAAAAAGTCACAGTCTGAGCTAATGTCATTCTCTCCTCTGATCTCAAGATCAGTGCTTCAAAGCCGCGGGCTGAATTATTCACTTCTCAGCTTGTCCAAATCCTCCCACTGCCGCACACTTTTGTATTTCTATTTCCCTTTCTACCCATCACCCTTAATTTCACTCAAGTCAGCCTCTTTCATCTCTCCACGTTTCTTGCTTCATTGTGCAATGAATTGCCTCTTCACCTTGTCCGATTCCTTATGGGTATCACGTCGATCTGTTGGTCACCCTCTCTCTCTCTCTCTCTCTCTCTCTCTCTCTGTGTGTGACAGTTTCGTGATCGTCCACCGGGGCTCAGCCAACCAGGATCTCAGGAAGCCAGGACCTGCCACAGTCGGGTCAAGTCACCTCAGCTTATATTACTCAAAATGTTCTCTCCCTCTTTCACCCTCACCCTTACAGCACTGCAGCACTTTACGTCTAAATGAGGATCAACAGATAAAATCTGTCAACAGGCGTTAGCGTTTTATTTTGTAGGAATAACACCGAAATGAGTTTCAGCCTGTTCTCATTACATCACCTAACTCATCTATGACCTGTTCGTGTTTTTAAACCTGACCGTCTGTGTGTTGCTCGGTTTGTTTGTAATAAGCAATATTACGCCAAAAGTCGTATTACCACGGTACTTGGAGGAAGGAGGCTGTATGATTAATATTAATAATATATTAATTAGTGAATTGATTTGTGGTTTTGTATTTAGTTTTAAACTCGGAGACAAAACGATTGAACTCCTGATCAAAAGGAGCAAAAGGTACAAATAACAAGACTTTGCTAACATCTCTGTGAGGCTGCATCTAGGAACAGCATTAGTTGCTTAAGGAAATGAGTGATGATCACCCAACTCATGAGATTTTATCACCTAGGAATTTCAAAAGACATCCGAAAGTTGTCAAGATGTTTCACCCTGAACTGCAGACGTGCTATTGAACAAGTAGGGAATCAGCAGCCATCATCCTCTAAGTAACATGACCTCCGTCTGTCCCTGGGAGAGGGATCGCCCACTTCCGACTGCGTCTTTTTTCCTTGTTAAAAGTTTTTCTGGTTCTTGGGGAAGTTTCTCCTCACTTGCGTCACGAGCTAAGGGCAGAGGATGTACCGCACCTTGTTAAGCCATGTGATGCAAAACTGATCTGGGATTTAATGACTGCCTGTTTCAAATCCTGGAAGCAATAAATCCAATAGTTGACCTAGCAGCTGATGTGCTTCAAGTGTGGACGGATACACGGACAGACCGAGAGCTGCTAACGTGGCTGAAAAGTCAAACCCTTAACAAAAGAGCAAACTTTCAGTTTCCAGACTTTTCCCGGCGACCCGTGAAGGTATCCATTACGTTAATGGATAATTTACGACTGCCATGAAAAATGCTCATGTGAGTACAGTGACTTTCAAGAGCACAGTAAATCAGGTCAGTGTAAACTGGTATATCGGACACAGGGACACTCTTCAGCGCTGCAGTACATTTTTCCTCCAAAAGGGGCTGATACATTTAATTAAACTAACCGATGGGGTCTTTGTGAAATCGTTATTTGTTAATCGGTTGCGTCTAAAGGTCACGTCGTTCTTCAGCCCCGTCCTGTACGTTTGAACAGGAACAAAGATGGCCGCTCAGAGCAAACACAGCAGGTGAGGGAAACCCATCGATCGGGCCAAACTCTGTGTTCATAAATCCAGAGTAAACAGATGCATGGAGGGACACGCGCTCTGCGGCATTTTATCTGTCACCGGGTGAAAGTAGGTGACAGTTCTAATTAATAGTCTGACAGGTCGGCGTGTGTGAAGGTACAGTACGTACCCGTGTTGAGTGATCACTCCGAACCGTGCTGCGGCACTGAGTACAGCAGTGAGCACATTAAAGGAGGATCTGTCATTTAGCTCATGGGTGAGTACGCCGGCGCTTCGGTGTGCACTCCCCCCCCACCCCCTCTCTCTAACTGATGGATGATAGCAGGGTGTGTATCTGCATGCATAGGCTCGGCTCCGAGTGGCTTTCAATTAGAACTGTCAGGAGCATGCACTCAGCGCCCCCGCTGAGATAAAGGGAGGCAAACAAATCAATATGCACGGAGGGAAGCATTCCTCTAAAACTAACGCTCCCCTGAACACACACACTGTAAACACACCTCATGCCACGTGTCACTGGAACACATATGGGTGCTACAGTAAGGCCCAAGGCCAAATACAAGCACACGGGTAAGATGAATGCCACATGGTACAAACACCTTACCCCACGTGTTTGTCAAATTCACATTATGGGCACTGCAATGAGGCCCACGGCAAAACACACACACGTTGTCATGTGTCCCACGTGTATGTCAAATGCATAACACATACAAAAATATATGAATATATACATTGCAAGGACGCCCACAGCAGAATACATATATGGGAGAAGAGGAAATCACAAAGTGACACACATCCACTCATATTGTCCCGTGTAAAGGACACACGCATCATGCCACACCGCGTGCATGTCAAATTCCCTTTAAGACACACATGTATGCCACAATGACAACCACAGGCCTGCAACACACGTCAAATACAAACATGAATATTCACAGAGCATCACACGGTGGTATCACATTCACACACAATGTCCTCGATGAACACCGCACAGTTCACACAGCTCATGCCAAACGACAAATGCACAATAAACCTCTTCCGCCAAAGTCCAACAATCCCAATCAGGATGCACTGAATTTCACTAACTCGCAGATATCAGACCTCTTGATGAACTCAGAATAAATCCTCGATCTTTCCTGATCATCCGTCCAGTAGTTATTGTGTAATCGTGCTTGCAGATAAACAAAAATACAAACCCGCAAACGGACAGGGATGCAAAGAATCAGGGCCCGGGGCAAAACACGTATTTGTGCGAACACATCGCAATGTGACACACACATGCCGCCCCACGTAAACCTCACACAGTACAAACACAAACAAGTACAAACCATTGTGAGCATCCCTGACTTGGATAAATGTCGCTGCTGTAACTCAAAAGACAACATGTCCCCCAGCTTCGGAATCAGCATATTCATTATTTAACTGGGGAGCAGCTGGCTAATTGGCAAATGAAATGCTTTCAATAATGTTCACATGAGAAGCAGAATTTAAATAAACCGAATCTTGGGGGAGAAATACCTAAAAGGAAAAGAATATAAATATGTTTTCCGGGACACAAACAAAGCGACGGCCTATGTCACAAGCAAGCTCCGGCACAGTCCAAACGAAATGCATAAAAAGTGGTGACAATTATAGCAATATCCAACTGTAAACTCTCCGAAGACAGAAGAAGGACGTCACAGCCCGGCTCTGGCTCAGGTTCTCCAGCTTTAATGGACTGCCAGAGCCAGCTGACTCATGTACCGAGCACATCATATAGGCTGGATGTGCTCATGAAAAGAAAGGCCCCCGCGATTCTCGTCTGCGATCATTCGAGTTAATGACACACACTCTCAGGCCATATATCAGGGTCGGTTTGATCCCGGTCAAGGATATTAAACTCTGATGTGTTCCCGCGTTCGCCAAATCGCCGGTCTGCCTTTCGCAGAGGACGGTGGAGGGGTTCATTTGAGACATGCACCCATCTGATAGCCGACAGGAAATGACTCTTTAACGCAGGGCTGGCACAAAGCTGACACAGCTTCTCCCCCCAAAAAATGATTCACATTTATCTCGGGCAATTTTTGGCTGCTTGTGATCCGCAGCGAAAGGTGACACGGCGGGGCGGCGTCTCGAGATTACCAGTGGGGGGGGCGGGTTCAGAGCAGCGGGGCAGGGGGTAACAGGGTCGATGTGGTGTTGAGTCACAGCAGTAGATGCTAGTGGCGACCGTCACTCCACATCAACCAGCCGGACAAGTGTTTTTCACTGTGGTACACACACTAAAAGCGATGTACCGAAGATGTCATCCCTGGCAGCATCAAGCTGCTGCGGGGGGGCAAGTTGACCTGCTGCCGTGGCGGCTGACAACCTGCCATCGGAGAGAGAGCTTTCTGATTCATAACTCGGACGACACCCGCTCTGCCACAACCGTCTGTAAAAGTGTTACGATAAGCAGGGAGAGCTCAAATCATCTTTACGACTTCCCCCATTGTCGAGCGGCTCTCAAGTGCAGCGAGCGGCTTTAGCATCGGGTAAGTAAGTCGAGTTAACCCCTCGTCCCGAGGCTGGGCTGGACTCTTTATTCTGTAATCTTCAAACGAGAGGTTCATACAATAGATGAACCTAAGAAACTATAGTTACTAGCCTCTCCTGGTACGCACATTTTTGAAAAATACACATACACATTCCACTGCAATTAATACATTGCTTTTCTTGGTAAATCAAAGGGTGATCGATTTGAATCCTACAAACGTTTATGGGAATAGGTTAAACAACAATACCAGTGTCATATTTAGGGTTGTATTCACGTCTTGTTTTCTCCTATTGTGCATAATGTGTCCTCCGTGGAGAGAACTACCATTTCCATGAAGTGAATCAGCCACCAGAAAAAAACAAAATCCATATATATAAAGGGAACAGAATGAATTCACAACATTTAACAACAATTGTGCGGAGCCGCTTTGTTCCAGTGTCGCAGCGCCAACTATATTTTCCCGAGCGCGCTATAATAAAAGCCCTTCTCACCAACCACTCACAACAAAGTGCTCCGGTTGCTGTTGTGTATTTCACGATCTCCACTTTGAATTTGATCGTACACGGTGACTGGTGGGCGAGCGCGGAGTCGAGCCCACTGTGACGACCCCCTTTTGTGTTGACGAACGCACAATCGCTGGCAAAAGGCCCCATGTATCCCTGCTGGGTGTGCAGCAGATGCAAATGTGTCCTCCGGTCCTCGATTGGGTTTACTTGCTTACGTCTTCTCCCTCCCTCCCGCCCACCCCCCCAACCCCTGCTGTTTGTGCTGTTGTTGTCGATAATAGCATTTGTTCTCGGACCACGTGCCCGGGAGGGAGGGAGCGGAGAAACGACACCGGACTCCCACAGCTGTGCCGCGGCGGACCGGAGACAATGGGCGTCCTGGGGCGGCACCGACACGGCGCAACAAATTTGTGTGAGCAGAAATGAGTCAAGAGAACCCAATCTCTTCATTTTTGATTACCATTGGAAATTAGCTGCTCGTGAGGGGGGGCTTCCAGGATGTACATCTATGGAGCCGTGCTTTTATTTGCACACAGGCCTGTGCTTCTGTCTTGTGCATTATTTTAACAGCACGGCCATTTGTGACAATCGTGGCCGCCTGTCAACGCCACGTTTCATCAGCTATTGTTTACACTGTAGGGGCGAAAAACAACTTTCTCTATAATCGGAATGCAATATTCCTTTTTCCAGTCATCCCTCGTCTCACCTCTCAGTGTTAATGAGCTGCGGTTTCGCCGCCATTATCAAACCTGTTTAATTATTCATGCTCGGCCTGTACTTTCTGCCTCCGTTAACCTGGAATCCTTCTCTCTGTGTATCTTTAAGAAAGCCTGTTTACGTTCTGCCCCGGGGGTGCAGGGCCGGACGACAGCTTGAGAGTCCGGCTGGGCCTCGGAGGAGCAATTTGAGACCCTGCAACTTCTGCTCAGTGATGGATTGTAACTATAGCGGGAGCAGGTTAGGTCCATATCAACTCAGAATACTCTGATATGTTGTTTGGATATGACAGGAGCTGCGGGCGGCGGCTGTGAGGGGCTGTTGTGCCATGCATATGATTGATGAATAAATAACTGGCTACCAGGGGAGGCCCAGATTTGCAGCGTTTCACATGCACTTCCCTCCTTTCATGATCATCCATCCCCAAAAGAAGACCGCTACAGCCTTCCTCTCTATCTCCTCCTCTTCTTCTTCTTCTCTCTCTCATTCCCCTCTTCCTCCCCCAAACTCCTCTTTTAGATTTTCTTTTGTTTCCATATAAACTGGGTCTTGTCCCATGCATTCTTCTCTGGTGGCAGCTTCCTACCCCGCTGGATGGGCTTCTGGAAGAGTATCAGTCCTCCCAAACAAGCAGCAGCAGCCTCGCCTGCAGCTCACGATACCTAATGGGAATATTTCTCACCACTGAGATCCATCAGTCAAACGTGGGCAATAACATGATGGAGCTGCACGCGACTGTACTGCTCGTGCAGAGCGGCTCTCTCCGAACATGGCTCACAACAGCATGTGTTGTTAACGTTGCACACAAATCCATAAACAAGAGGTGGTGTTGTGACTGGTTTCATGTTGCCACCGCAATATATTCCAGCTTTCCACTGGATTCTGCAGAAACAGAGATGACTGCTGCAAATCTAAACCCGCCACTTGAGCTGAAAGGATTGCAGGAAATGAAATTGTGTGAAACACACATCACGCTAAAGCTGAAAATCAATGAAATGCGACCTCACGGATAAGCTTGTTCTCATAAAGCAACAAGTTAATATGTTGTGTTTTACAACAGAGCAATTTTAGGCAAGTGCGCATTTATTGAAGGAAACTAATCCTTTTCAGCCTCGATTTCTCGATTTCTGAAAAGCATCTCAGCTCCGAGAGGACTGTCTATTTACCCTCAGTCCATGGATGAGGAGGCTCTGATTAATTAACAAATTCTTAGTTACAATGATGGCCCAGTGCCCTTTCACCAGAAAGGGCAACGCTGCCAAAGAAAGTTAACAGATGGGACTGAAGATGAGTTTTCACTCTGGAATCGATGCAAGAATCTTGTTTGTGCGTTTGAAACAAGATACAGATTGGTGCTTTGATGATAATTCTGCATGAGGCCAGAATAATCAATGGATGAAATGAGGCGAAGGCAAGCAAGTGCTCAGCGCGGCGCCGTTCTCAGGCGGTGAGCAAATCCACGTTTGGCATATAAAGTTCACGACTAAGACCAGAACAAACTTTTCCAGTTTTTTTTGTTTTTCTTGACCCTGCTGAGGCCTGCAGTCTGACAGCCTACTGATCCGTGGCCACAAGGGGCCTTTAAAATGGCAACCAGCGTCTCTCCAGACAGACAAAATACCATTTGGTCAAGCACTGCAAACAGGATCCTGACCTGTATCCGACTTCATGTTAAAAGCATTTTCCCAGTATATCTGTGGGAGCCTGCGTCGTCGAGTTGGGGGATCGTGTGTCGAACCTGCTGTAATGAATTTTACAAGCTGATTGTTGCGGATTATTTGCTTAGATGACACCTGTCAACACATTACATGCATTGCCTGTTGGCGGTGCACGGTGGGGATTTAACCAGGTCATTAAAGCTTTAACCCATTTTCAATTTTGCTCCCGCTAAATGGATAACAACCGCCGAGATGGATTTCCATTTTATCCTAATTCGCGGGGATCATGCCTACGTCCTCCATTTCCCCGATCGTTCCCGTTTCAGAACATCCATCTGCAACGAGCGCTCCTCTTTCATCATCTCTCGCTGTAATTTCATCTCGCACTCGGAGCGGCCGAAAGAGATGGGAGGCTGCTTTTTCAGCGAGAGGGCGCAAAATGTGTTTTGCAAAAATGGAGTGCAACAGGGAGGCATCTGCATAATTAATAGCGACTACGAGATTCCGCAGATGCTCATAACCTGTGATTCAGAATGAAGTGACACCAACAGATGAATACACAGATAACGCTGCACAGGTGACGGGGGAATTCCATGTGCTGCCAGAGCTCCAGGGAGGCGCCGTCCCGTCTATTTGTTCGAACCGAGATAATCCTGCTCTTAAAAACAGTGAGGAGGAAAGCAGGGAGCTCGGTGTGCGCTAACTTGCTGACCTGACAGCGGCGATAAGAGCGGCGCCGTGCGGAGATCGAGGAGGGAATTACAAACTGAAAACCCAACAAGCTGCAGGTCGATGATGTTGTAATGGGGGCTTTAATCTGCTTAGGGGGAGATTGACGACAGGGCCTGCTGCGCCATAATGTTATGTTTTTAATTGTATTGTGATTGGACTTTTCAACAACTTCGGTTTTGTCTCCACTGCAAATTTTCATTTGTGCCGTTTTACCTTTTTACCGGCATGTTAGTTTAATTATAGTGCAAATGAAAATAAGGGCACAAGGCCAGGGAAGATCTCTATTACACTGTGAAGGAGGATCAAAGGAAGTCATTGCAACCTCAATGAAGCCAACTCCTTGTCCAATTCTAATTAATGATTAACTGTAGCCCAGCCCCTCGCGGCGTCCAATCGACACAAGGTAGTTCACAATTCTCTTAATAGCTCATTCAATCAGTCATTTTACGACCCACTGGGGTGAATCGGCAGTTCCCAAACCACTTAAAAGACGGCGCAAGTCATTCAAGAGTTGCAGAACCCCAATGAAATCAGAGAGTCGAAAACAACACGGCGGCTGGGACTTGGAAAGAGACAGGGAGCGGCGTAGAAACCGCTGCCCTCTGCGAGAGGAGAACAAATGTTTGGTCTGTGCGGAATGTTTGAACAGATGGAGGAGAGCCCTGTCTGCCATCATCATCATCATCATCATCGCCTGGAGGTGGCTCGCCCTGATGCAGCGAGCCGCAGACAGGAAACGACGCCCACATCGTACACACCTCCAACATCCCCCCCCCCACAGACACACACACACACAACTCAGTAACTCCTCCAGTTTGTCTCCGCAGCCCTTCAAGCCGCACCTTCCCCAACACTGACCTCGCCAACCCCTGCTTCCACTGCACTCCTCTCATTACGCCAGCTGTTTTCCCAGCAGCGCCCCAGACTCCTTCATTACGGAGGCTCGCCGCGCTCGCCGGTGAGCAAGGGCTCGTTATCGATAGCACTGCACTGAGCAGCCCGGCCGATTGGAAAGACTTGCCGCGGCGGCTCAAAGGACGTGCGGGGGCGAGCTGGGAGAATTCATTAGAGCCTAGTGGCACTGCTAAATCTGATGCAGTGCCACTGCAACTGCGACTTATGCCTCCGTCTGATAGGAGCAATTTATTGGAGGGGAGTTTTTTCTCTCGCCTGTGATGTGGGCAATCGGCTGTAAACACTGGGCTCTCCTTGCGGCACACGGAGATAACGGTGGCAGAAGGTTATCTACGTCGCAATGGGAGTGATGTATGCACGGCAAATATGCTTGAGTGGCGCCGGCTCCCTTCTCTCTCTCTCTCTCTCTCTCTCTCTCTCTCTCTCTCTCTCTCTCTCTCTCTCTCTCTCTCTCTCTCTCTCTCTCTCTCTCGGGCTGATGTGTCCGTCTCTCTCAGGCTCTCATCTCTACCGATCTGATGTGTTGCTGAAATAAAGATCTTTGGTAAACACTGGAAGGTGAGTGGCTCTGGGATGTCTCATAGCTATCGCCTGCCTGTTTTTGTGCTCACTTCACTCCTGTCACACACAGAACGGGGGGGATGCCATGGTTACCGGCAACCCATACCTGGAGTGGAATCAAAATTGCGTGCACACACTTCTGTTTTACACGCGACAACCTTATAGACACCACAAGTGGCCCCTGAGTAGAGACTAGGGGCTCTCAACTGGCGAGCTCCTTCATTATTTTATGGGGCTGTGATTGCCATCCTCTTCCCACCGCGCCGCTCCTTGAACTGTCCCCTGTGCTCTCAGACGTGCGTTTACTGCCTGAAACGGTGCCGTGACCTGCCGGAGAAAGAGAGAGAGAGAGAGCGTCCCTCTTTAAGGCTGTTCTCCTCGGTGACAGCACCGAGGCGTAAAGAGGCGGCTGCTCCGGTGGCCGGCCTTGACCCCGTGACCTCAGGTTACACGGACTGCAAGGACGAGGCGATGGAGGGACAGAAAGAGCTGTTGCTGGATTGAGGTAGACAGCACAAGGTGTGAGACTAGATAGCGACTCCCTGGCTCTTATGCAGAGTCTAAGCACATATACGCACAAAAAAAACTCAAGGCCTGCCCCCTTCACCTCAATTTCTACCGCACCTTGCCCCGCACTGGAGTAAATGTACTATTCACAATCTGTCTCCTCGCTTCTAATTTCCATTTGAGCAATTGGCCGGTTTGGCTGGAACATCGCCCAGAGGCTGAAGTCCATGGAGAGTGACTTTATTGTCTAGTGCTTTATTTATCCCTCTCTGGGCTGAAAGACTACAGTCCCCCACGCCAACAGCAGCAGCAGAAGAATGGACCCTGCAGAGGAGCAGGGGGGGGGGCTGTCTCCTGTACGGCTGCATCAATCGGAGTCTGTCTCACACGGGCTGGCGGAGTGGTGGCTGGTCTGAGCAGCGCCTTTTCAGGTGCACTGGCAAGTGTGTGAACAGCTGCCGTGTCGAGGGGAGATCAGAAAGCATAAAGGACGCGATTTCACCTTTTCCCCGACTTGCTTATGGGTCTTGGATTCATTGAGGAAACCAAAATGGAGTGTAAGTGCAATTTTCTCAGACAAATTTGTATTTATCCCCTCAACAAGCACCAAGGTGAGTCAGGATGCCCTTCCACTGACAGCAGCTGCTGTTTCAAAGGGAGTCAAGACCAGCGGGAGCAATTACTTTGCCTGGGAAATGGTTATATATTTTCATTGGTATGAATGCATGAAAAGCCCTGGTTGACCTTGGATGAACTTATCGGGGAAAGAGCTCATATCTTAAAATCTGGCCCTTTCTCAGACCCCTGCTCGAACATAACGTGCCCACAATAAATTTAGATACTCTCAGAATAAATGAAGATGGAAACCAAAGTAATTGAAGTGTATGGAATCATGCAGTTAGAGCCCAGAACCTCCAGCATCTGGACACTATCTGTGTGTCATTTCATAACAAAGTAATAATACAATTAGTAAGTTCCTGTGTTTCTCTCCCAGATCTCGCAATCAAAGAAAAACAAGTCAAAGACCACCTCCATCACCAGAGAGTATTTATCCCCTGAACTGATTTCTCATTTTGCTTTATTAAATCAAAGATAAACCTATTCAAAAAATGTCACACATTTTAAGTTTTATTATGAGGGATGACGCCTCCCAGCTTTGCTTTTATCCACAATGCTACAAGACACATAAATCAGTTTCTTATCATTTGGATAATAGAACAAACACATCGCGCCGATAGCATTAGTGTGTTTTCGTAGGACTGGCATAAGAGACATTTCAAATACGGCAACATCAGAGAATGAAGACACACAACTTTGTCATGTATGCCTGGAAACAAACTAGGCTAATACTTTAGAATTTCAAATATTGCAGGGTAAATGATCCGTCCCTTAAAGCACATTGCAATGATGCATTTTTCTCATTTTCTTTGTGGAGGAGGGCAAACACGCGCGGCGGGGGGGAATTAAAGGGAATTTGTTAGTAAGACGACTTTCTTCCTGAAAGCCTTAATTTGAAACCGAAAATAATGTGAGTTTATTTCTGTCGAAGATGAAAAGCAACACTGACAAGAACCAATCTCTCTGAAGCAGTGGGGCCGCTGCGAGCGCAGGCAGTGATTGATGTTTCAGTATGAAAGTCTGCCACGTGCCTCGACAGCACGCTGGGGAGCAGACTGGATACGTCAGAGCTCACTTGTGAGAAGGTTAACTTAAGATCAGGGGAGGTAATAGACATGTAGGTGCTGGAGGAGGGAAGACGAGTAAATCATGGACAAATAAGAAAAAAGACGAGATGAGTAATGTAAACAGACTTTGCAATACCTCCCACGGCCATGTATGACCATCTGCCTGCAGAGCAGTGCAGGGCCGGGGCTGGCTGCAGACGTGCCTGTCTGCCTGTGCCTCTGCCAGGACCCCGTCCACCTGCAGTGACCTAACAGAGTGCCCGTCTGCTTAGTCAAATCCCCACCTGGCTCAAACCTGGCGCAGTCAGGCTGCTTTCTGAGTCTCGTTTATGACTTCAACGTGTGTGTAAATATATTTCTGATACGCTCTGTTGTATTCGTGTTTAAAACAAAATAAATCAATGTAGGTTAGCGTGATGCTGAGGCGTGAGGAACAGTGAGTGGGCGAACGAGGGAGCTGTGGACGTTCGCCTCTCTGTGAAATGTAAAGACGGACAACCCTCATTGTCCCTGTCCTTCCCTGTCGGCGGCTACTAAGCAGGCAACAGATGGCCCGCTGGCATAATAAGCTGTGTAATGGCCACACACACACACACACACACACACACACACACACACACACACACACACACACACACACACACACACACACACACACACTAACACACACAGGCACAGGAGGAGAAAGTCACAACTACATTCTTCTACAAAGTACAAATGTCGAAGAATGACTGGCTTGATTTGTTGCGGCTGCAAACCCTGGAGTGCACTTTTGAATCACAGCAGAAAGGTCAAAGGTTATTCAACAAATGTCCATGCTGCTCTTGAACCTGATATTGAAGCGATGGCTGGAAATATGAGCAATGCATTTGGTCTGAATTAGCTGGAAATACATTAGGACTAATCGACTGGTTAAATGGGTGTTTTTTTGCTGTCACCGTGGGAAGAGCAGGTGAGAGGCATTAGTCCTCTGTGCCACCAAATTAACGCCTCCCACATCCCATTCATTACAGCCCACGCAGCGAGAGAACCACAATCCACCAGAGCCCCGTCGAGGAACGCTGACTCATAAATCACATGCTCCTGATCGAGGTTCTTTTTTCCCCCCCCCGCCTCAGACGCTGACGGTGACCTTGTTTTGAATCGCTCACGCAGCCCGCTGGCCATTAACTCCAAGTCGTGCCTTCGGTTGCGGTGAGTCATTAACGCCGGGGGGGGCTTCAGATTCACAGTTCAAAAAGCCGGAGCGAACGTGCGTCACTAATGTGGACGGTGTCGCTCGCAGAGACAGAAGTGAAGCCATTCAGAGTCGTTGGATTTGGAGAGGGCTTAGTGAGCATATAGTTAACAGAAGTAGACATGTATACTTTCTCAATATCTAAAGGATATGCAATCAGTCAGTGATTGTGCGAGTGTGGAGATGATCTACTAGAGAAGAAAAAGAGAGAGAAGCAGCTATGCACCATAACCATCTATAAAAAGATATGAGAACCTAGTTGCCACAGATTACATTTAAAACCAATTGCTAATGTTCCGCAAAATCAGTAACGTGATTAAGGTTTTTAAAAAAATAATTTTGGTTATGGTTTGAATGAGGCAAACAGTGACTGATGGTCTGCAAGAGGGATAAACCAATTTAACTTTTAAGCAAATTTGAGGTCTGCAGCATGTCCCTACTGAAAACAATTCACCAAGAACCATATACAAAATATATTTAATTTAGGTCAGTGACTGACTTCTGATCCGTTTAGGACAGGACGTGAACACAAACATGGACAACGAGACTGAAAGACCACTCCAATTACATTTGTGTATCTATATTGTCTTTAGTAGTTTTGTGAACCTTAGAGGTCAGTTGATTTGAGTCCCTGGTGGTTATTTTGTGTCTTTGAGCCCCGGGTTAAGGTTAAGACAGAAATTAAGAAATTATATTTAGGTTAGGTAATGTTAGCCGGGTTATCTTCTTGATTTTAAACACCATACGTGCCTGAAATTGGGGAAAACATCCAGCTCGGTTTGGGTTTGAACCAAAAAATAAACATAATCCCTAATTGTGTTCTGGCCGTGGTTCAAGACTATTGCAGTTTCAGTTCACGTCACCTCAAAATTTGATCGCAGATTTATTAAAGCAACAGATTCCCCCATTCATTCTCTGTGTGTGCGAGTCATCTAGGCCCCACAGATGCTACCAACGTGAACGTGTTAATGGCTCATTCGTATCTGACAGGGTCTCGTTAAATCCTCGTTACCATAGATCATGGTGCATGTCAACAGACACAACGTAAAATGAGGACTCAGTGTGTGTGTGTGTGTGTGTGTGTGTGTGATGAACAGCTGTGCGTGTGGTTGAACATGTTGTAGTGGCAGTGAGGTAATTTACAGTGTTTTCCCGGAGAAGGAGTTGTCGCGAGCTGCTTCCTCTGCCTCCATGTTTAGGGCCAAAAAGTGTCCAAGTGTCTAAAACCTGAACTTGGTCCAGCTTCGGCCCGAGCTCAGCCGAGTGCGATGTCCGAGCTGATTGGCTCAATGGCGCGTGACGAGCAAGGTGATTGGATCAACAGTGAGTGAGACCCGGTTCGGCCGGGTGAAGTGTCCACCAGCTGAATGCCGAGGACCCAGCTGCTGTCCAGGTCCGCTCCCCCCCACCCCCGGTCCTAGCACCACACACACACACTGGTGACCATGCTGTAGCTCCATATGTAGCACCATGCTGCGTTGCCCTAGGGAGGCATTACCATTTAGAGTAGGGGGAGCGGTCCAACAGTGCTAGATGGAGCCATGGCTCATGTGGTGGCCGCACTCCCTCCTCAACAACACGATACTTCTCGACCACGGCCTGCTGTTGCCGTCTGTCCCAGTGCCAACAAACTATTAGCTGGGGCACCATCCATCATGAAACCTCTCCTGTTCTGGACGCAGAATTCATCCTCTCCATCTCTGTCTGGAGGCTGCAGCCAACACTGAATCCCCCCACACATATGGGCCTTTCCTCCACAACCAGTAGAACCATATGCACGCATGCATCCAGAAATACACCACTGATATATCTGGACTGGTTGTGACACAGGATTATCTCCCTGTCTCAATTGTTACTATTATAAAAAGGCACATATATGTGTTCGTTGATCTCCCCTCAAAAAAGTAACACGATTACTGCCGTGATCGCAGTTGGAGTGATGTTCCCACATGACAATGAACATGTGCACTGTGGTTTATTTTGAGCTAATCCCACATACACTGTCCTGCTGCTGTGTATTAATCCACGGCTGAAAATAGCTCCCTATTACCACTACTCCTGTTTGAATCATCTTTTACAGTACCCCACTCTCTGAGGGCATCATTTAGTCTTATTTAAAAGTGAAACAAGATTTGTGTTTTCAGTAGAAACCAGTGGGCTTTGGGCTAAAAGCCAAAAAAAAACAGAGAATAAGGGAAGCTGAATTATTGCTGGTTTGGGGTTTGTTGACAAACCTTATCCTTTAAGTACACTCCCTGACAACACTGGGACTAATGGAAGGAAAATGTTCCCTCCTGGGTTGATTAGCCTCCCAAACGGCTTATGGAATCAAAATGCTACAACCACAGGAAGGGATTTCCAAGAAAAATGTGAGACACACCAGATGATTAACAGGATAGGAAATGAGAAAAGCATGATGTGACGCTGTTGACACATTCCATCCTCATTAAACACAGCTAATAAACTACTGCGGCTTCTCACACAAGTCGGTAAAACTCCCCTGCAAGTTACGAGCACCTCGGTGATTCCACTGCGGCGAGGATCAATGAGCAGCTTCTGAAACAGACATCTTCTCTCGGAGATTTCTGTCCGCCGAGTCTTTCTCTCCCTGATAATCATACTAAACAGGCTCCAGGTCTGTCTTCAGAGACGGAAATTTGAGCCGTGGTGCAGACACTGCGTCTTTCAGCTGCATCGCCCAGCGTGGATCTGACACAGGCAGTGGGCGAGAGGAGACCAGGAACTGTCGTCGCTGTAATTCACAATAATAAGGGGTAATTTATCCATGCTCGTTTTCCGGGCTAATTTACTCATTCAGCTCGGAAGGGAAATCGGTCGGGGGGCAAAATAAGGGGATAAATGGCTGATTAATTACAGATGAAATGCAGTTTAATTGATTTTAGCTGATGCTGACCTTTGGGTTGAGATATTTTCCATGTCAGGTTGTCTGATAGAAAAGTTTGTGCACAGTCACTCATCACAATGCTAACGTGTGCAGACTAAAACTGTAGCCACACACTTCATTTCCTGTTTCCTCCACCAGAAAATCTCAACCCTCAGCAGGAGCATGCATCTTTTCAGGAGTCGACAGTGGACAGTGAGGGAGTTCGCGGCTCGTACTCTGCAGCCGGCTGTCTGACCAGCACGGGGGACGAGTGAGAGTGTTGTGGAAGAAAGGGTCCCCCCCCCCACCTGCCACGTTCCTTATCGGTGGCAGGGAGCCGGTGGCAGGGAATGGCGGCCCGTCACGGCTCTTTGGGCTGCCAGGAGATGGCCATTATCGCCGGCACTCCACGGCTCCCTGTGCCACTATCTCTACTCCGCAAGGTTCCTCTTTATGTGCAGAGGGACATTTTCTCCGTGTGTGTGGGGAGGGAGGAAGGGATCGAAGCCCCCGGTCCCGTTTCTAAATTCACTCTTCATAAAAGAGGCTCTCGATACAGGGATCAATAACAGGCTGAGAAGGAGAAACTGAGGGAGCGAGGGCCTGCAAACACTTTCCACTGTGACGTCTGGAGCTGAATTCTGATAAAACGTTCGCTTTCAAAATAAACTCCATGGAATATGAACTGATTGAATAACACGTGTTTATAACATTTATTGGATTTTCCAGGAATCTGTATGTAGAGGACAGTTTTTAGCTCATAGGCTTCAAACATGTGTATTGTCAGGGGCCAGAGGAAGTGCAGTGTCAAATCTGATCACGTGATATGTTCAATAATAAAATGGTCGGAGTCAAGCTTCACTGAATTATGAATAAACAGAACAGCTCTTGCTGAAGCAGCTCTTCACTTGTTAAACTACTGCATGTCAAGCAAACAGCTTTCTACCAACATTCCCTATGACAACAAGCACTGCACCAGTGAATTAAAGAAATAATTATTAAAGTCTGCAACCATGCTGTTTATGTTTTCCATGTTTTAGTTTAGGATAAGTTAATTATCCCGAAATATAGAGGTAGATATATATATCATAAATCAGCGTCTCTAAGATATACATTTTCCCCTTTTGTGAAACTTCAGACATAATTAAATCCACAACAACAAGGCGAACCAATGCGAGAGAGGGGGGGGGGCAATGTCAAATCCTGTGCAAACCGAGAAAATCCAACACAGATCCTGGTACTGCACAAACACGTGTGGTAAAGAAAGCAGCTGAATCCTGGCTTACCGCTCCCTCGTGGATCAGATGTACTCTGTACAATCAGTCATCTCAAGTGACGCCTAACAAATCACACCAACGCTCAACACAGACATGAACCCTCGACACAACCGAGGATCTCTTTGTGTTAAAACTAAATGTGTTTAATATATAAAAATGCCTGAGTTACACTTGGCTGTGTTCGATTGGGAGAAAAAAGGAACCAAAATGACACTTGAGCCCGAAAAGGACAAAAAATACATTTGTGTCTTCATCATTTGCCCATTCAGCTGCGGCCATTTGAGTTTATAACACCGAGGAGGCGCAACACCTATAATGGAAAAGTGGTAGAATGTGCCCTTTGACTTTGTGTCAAAACACTGAATATCTTGTTGATGTGCTTTACATAATAATGTGTAACACCAGGCGCTGCAGTTTTGTTATTTCGCAGAACTCTGCAAGGAAAATGTCCCTTTGCCCTCAAGTTTCCGAGTGTATTGTTTAGGTTTATTAATGTAAGGTTAATCTCCGTGGCCCAGTGAGAACTGATTTCAGCTGTTTTTCCATTGTGTTGTTGTATTTTTCTAACCTCCGCCATGCTTCAGTTTAGTTGCTACATTAAATTTGCATAATTCCTCATTTCCCCTCACCTCGACAGCGGCTTGATGCGGTTGTTGGGACTCTGGGCGGAAATAGGTTATTGTTTCCCGATAAATCCTTAAAAGTCAAGTGTTTTTTTTGTGTGTGTGTGTGCTCGTGCAAGCTTGTGCAGATTAAGTATGTGCTGATGACATGAGAGTACAATACCTCTGGGTATGCTTTTTCTCAGCCTCCCTGTGAAACTGTGGAGCTGCTGCCACAGTGTCACTTTGAAAACATCTCCGGGGAAGGGGAGCCACAAGAAAAGAAATAAATAAAGCACATGACACTGCAAACCTGTGCCTGTCACTCAACGTGTCACTGTCCTGCAGAACACCGAAGGGGAGATGCACGTGTGTGAATGGATACCCCGACATGAACACAACTCTTGATTTTTCAGCGTTATATTTATAGGGACGTATAAAGTTTGAGAAAGTATACAAAACTAGGCACATCGAAAACTGATGACAAAAAACAGAAGACAGGAAATGTCCGCACACTGATTAAGGCTCCCATGACCTTTTTAGTTACCTTCTTCTTCTGAAGGGCTTCTACCCAAAACGTTACCCGGGAAAGTTAAAGGTTCAGTGTGTAGAATTTAGTGACATCTAGTGGTGAAGTGGTCACCCTCCCCTTCCAAAGAACAACGAGAACCTGTGGTAGCCTTCAGTTGTCATATAAAACTTGAAAAGGTATTTAGTTTGTCCAGTTTGGGCGGCCTCCCTAGAGAGGATCCTATCACAATGTTGATATAAATTATTTAACTATGAAGGGTAAAGAAAACAACAATTCGTACAATTTGGGTGATCGGAAAGTACACAACAAATGTCTACGTAGTATTTGTAAAGCAAATATCAAATTATCTGAGAGAAAGAGATACGAACTGACCTCTGTCAAAAATCTGGCTGCCCCAGACCACGTGCAAACACTTTTTTTTCATTTTCCACAAATACTTCAGATGAATTAGCCATCGTTTTTTATTTATTTGTTCCTAGTAATGAAAAAATAGACTTGATTTCAGAAAGAGACCTTGTCAGCAAGCCCGTCACACTCATTGCAGCCGATTAGCCAGGAATATATATATTAGAAACTTATCAGACACAAGGACCTGGGAAACTCAAAATGGCCATCGAAATAACAAAGAGGATCGGGGTAGTGAGAGGGAAAAGCAGCCGATTCAGCCATTGTCGGGGTGAGATAATGAAATTGCTAGCTAATAGAGCAGTAATCTGGGGTGCGTTGACACCGAAGCCCACGTCAGTGTGTCAGTGCCCACTCTTGCGGTGTGTTTGATGTTGACAGAAGGGGAGACAGAGCCTGGCTGTTTGGAATGAGTGCGTGTGCGTGTGATAAAGGGAAGTGAGTGTCAGGGGACGGGAGGGGAGGGCGGTACAGATGCAAAGGGGAAGGCAGCAATCAAGGCTCAATCTGCACATCCTCTGCCCCCAATTAGTGAAACAGGGGTATAATGAGCAGTGGCTGGCACCTCCCCGGGGACAGCAACGTAAACAAAGAGACACAAACAGAGATGTGAGATGATGGAGGGATACACGAGGAAGACAAAAAAAGTAGGAGGGGAGTCTCTGCTTTAGGCCTCGGGGCCACAGCATGCCATCACACCTGTTTCAAACCTGTCAGCACCTCCGGGCATCGGTGTTGGCTGAGAGGGTGACCGCTGAGAGAAGGAGAAGAAAATGACAGGGAACGAGAAACAGAAAACAGGAGGAGGGGGAAACGAGTGGTTAGAGATCAGGATGTGGTGCGATGGAGAGGAACAGGGAGAGAAGAAGCAGCAGGTGAGGATGACACTGGGAGTTGTAGAATGATGAGAAGCAACTTTTCAATTCCTGTATACTAAAGAGGAGAGCTCAGAGAGATATTAAGTTTTTGGACTTTGTTAAAAATGTATTAAAGGTTCAGTGTGTTTGATTTAGGTGAAAGGAATCTATTGGCAGAAATTGAATTTAAAAGGGTGAGGGGTATTCAGCTGCAACATGCAACCAGATGTCTCCAAATGCTACACAATGAAACTTTGAAGCAAAGGTTCAAGATTACAGTTTTTTCTTCACTGCAAATATCATTTAATAATACATTTAAAAAAATACCTACTCAAGGACCTATCAAAGGCTTTCAGAGGATTCAGATCAAAGGCTTTCAAAGGATTCAGATCAAAGCCAATCTGTTTCGTAATTTAATATTTACATTTAGCTACATTTGAGGGTGATCATCGAGCTGAAAGCTCTTTTGAGTTGAAGACAACAAGATTGGCAGAGATGGCTAGAAACAACAAAGCTTGGATTGAAGAGGAGGAGATTAAGGACATTTTTGTGGGTGAGCATGAGGAAGAATGTCAGTTCGAGTTGGTGGAAGAGATGGAGTACGGGTTTGATGACAAGTTTGAAGCTTATTCTCATGATGTCGAGGAGGACACGTGGGTGACCTCACAAGGCGGCGCGGGCCATAAGCCAGCCAACTGGGAGCCCCAGCGAGGAGGCAGGATGGACGGACAAAGACCTGTGAAGGGCAGAGTCCCTGAATCCCGGGTCCGTATTGCTCCAACCCTACAGAAGGGCTGGAAAACGGTGCCCATCTCAAAGAACGGATCCATAGACAACGTTCGCCTCGGCAAAATCGCAAAGACTCCTGCTCTTGACTTTGACAAGGTGATGCTTGGCCCGGGAGGTAAAGCAACATGGGGAAACTGGGGCAAGGGCAGCAGCAGTGGCACCAGTGCAAAACCTGAGGACCATGAATCAAAGTCAAGCAGGCCACTCTAAAGTCCTCAGCCCTGCAGCTTTTTTTGCCTCCATGAAGATGTCCAACAAAACGTACGCCGATCTATCCACAGGGATGACCGACAAGACATCCAACAAGACGTCCAACTTGATGACTGGCGGGACAACTGGGATACATGGCATTTTTTTGTAGACATATCATAATGCAGTGAAAGTGATGTGTATGATAATGTAGTGCTGAAATAAGGGTTTCTGGAGTAAGCAGGACATTTTGTGTGTGTGTTTCTGCATGCCTCCATGGTACATGTCCTTGTTTAATTGGCTCGGCCAAGCTGTGTTCTAAGGTGACGGTATTTCATCTATGTTACCAAAAAAAATTATATAATAAAACTGAATAACTGTACCATATATACAATTATGGATATTCCCGCTGTAAGAGGAGTTTACGGGAGTTTATCTTTGTCTCCTCTTCAGGAAAGGTATTTTTAATACAACACAAACTTAGCTGCAGTTTGGTCCCAACAGAAGTCACTACCTTGACTTTTTCTTTACATTTGAGTGTTACATGTTCAAAGTGTTTGGTCAAGGAAGCTCCTCTCCCCCACAGAAAACCCTGCACTCCTAAAATAACCTTGTCAGTAGGCTGATATTTCCTTCACGTACTGGTAGCCGTTGACCAATCACAACAACAAATCACAACACAGTGGCGAGAAGAAGTCTCTCACTGTTTAGAATGGAACAATTAATTGATAGAGTATCAATGGAGTGTGTGGAAAGAGGTAAAATGTGTCAGAGGCGACCTCCTACAGTTTCTCTGTGGTGACCGACACACAAGAGCACAGAAGGTAAGGAGGAGGGAAAAATATTACGTAAAATAAAAAAGAAATCAATAACTCCTCAGACCAAACTAAAGTCTGTGTTCTTTTTAATATTGCAAAACAAGTGACGTCACGTATTCCAAGTCCTAACCACAGTTCTCGCAACATACCAACCTAAACACGAGGACAGCTATGCGGCTTTAAAGGTTCTAGTTTACCAGTGCAAACACAGTAATTCACAGAGATCATCCTAAATATAGGGAGATGCGTTTTTTCTGCTTCCCCCTGAACTCGAAAAAACCCGTCGGGAATGTCATTGCACTAATGATTACACTGCTTACAGTCGAGGTTTAAACAGAAAGTAAAGAAGTCTGTTCGATAGGGTTCGAACGAGACTGAATTCATCAATCGGGTCTTTGCTTCCAGCCTCCCACTCAGTGAGTGTAACTACTGCACGGCTGAACTTTCCCTTTTTGACAAGATCTCTCTCCGTCTCTATCACACCACATCTCTTCCTCCCGCCTGCACACCAGCCAACGCACCAGCGAGATGCTATTTCTCATCTCACTCGCTCCGCTGGAATTCTCCCTTGGGCAATTCTTTGACTTCTCTTTTCTTCATTGAGTTTGACAACTCCACAGCCACATGTTGAAGACGAGGCCGCCTTCTAATTAACCTGGGACACGATGGAAGTTTGCCTTTTTCCCCGCTCCTCCTTCCTCGCCGCTTTCTTCTAAGTACTCATACTTTCGCCGTTTGAAATAAAACATTGCTGACAAAACACACAGAAGCACAGCGGAGTCTGGTTTAGAGAGTGAACGTTTAATTAACCCACATTAATCTACAATGACGTTAAAACAACTTTTGTAAATCGCTAGCATTGCACAGACAGGAGAGGAGTTGCTACATGATTTTGTGTCAATGATTCATGGAGCTGTTTTACGAAACAGATTCGTTCCACCTCTTTCTTCAGATATCCAAATCGTACAAATACAAAGGGGGGTTTAAAGTGTTCACAGAGAGGACAGGAAGTAGGTTGGTGGGAGGGGATACAACATTAATATGTGCTGCAATCTCATGGATATGTGGTATTTGCCTCAACCCAATGTAAAGGTCGTAGCCTCGGGTTAATTAGCTGAGTATGAATCCTTGAACTTGAAATAAGAAATGATCTGTTCTAACCTCCAATTGTGCATCATAGACACATGCAGAGAACTACATATTAATTATGCTGAGGTAGGAGATTATTATATTTGCACCATGAATACAGATTCTTCCTTTTTCTTTTAAAAGAATATTCCAACACGTTGTATTTATTTATGTATAGTTAGATGACAGATACATCTACAGATACTTTTTGACACTTTGACCTTACACAATCTGAATGCTACTGTATATCGTGTATTATGTCGTTGAAAACCCTATTGTGTTGTACAATTATGAATCCTATGATAATTTTTTCTTTCGCTCAACATAAAATCTAGTCATGATCCTGTTGGAAATATAATTTTACCAGAGATTGGTATGTAGTCCTGTGGCTAGCACAATTTTTTCTTCAGAAAAAAAAGAGTTTCCTTGCAAGTGGAGTTGTACGAGTTGTGCATTGGATGGAGTCAAAGTGTGTGGTAGCTGCATTTGTTCATTGTCCAGCGAGAAGACAGCAGATGAAACAGCGAGAGAGACGATATCGCAGCAGTGTGCCCCACAGTGATAACAGCAGCCAGGAGGGCGGACGGAGACAGATTCGAGAACGAGACAGAAAAAAGAAAAACGGTAAAAAAAAGAAAAAGGGCTACAAGAATTGCATTTCACATTTTGACACATTTTTGCCTCAACCAAACAATTTCTGAATGCACCCATGAGACTGGCATCACTAGAAAAACAACACTGGATAGATCTCATTGCTGACTCCGTCTCAGAGAGCAGTAAAAGACATTGAGCTTCCTGTTCGGATCTTTCCGCGGCCACAGCCTCATAATGGTAGTTTTTTTTTCCAGTGTGGGTTCTGCAATTATTTTGTCAGCCCACATCTTCACATCGGCAAGATAACTTTGACCTATTCCGCTTGCTGTTGTCTTTTATCTAAATGGTAGAGAATCTCGTATCTGATCCCTGTCGCTCAGGCCTGCAATCAGCTTTGGCATCTTCCAGCTAAATCCTGGCTCAGTCTTTGCCGAGGACAAAAACATGGCATGGAGCGAGACATTAGCTTCGCCTGTGCTGAGCAAATGCAATTAATGCAGTGGTATGTGGGCTGATACTGCTAGCTCAGCCCCCCCCCCACCCCACGCTAATGTGAAGGAACGTTTGTCGAGTTGTCCCTTATTGGCTCGTTAAAGACGCGCGGGTCTGCGAGGGCCGGGAGAAATAAAGACAGAGAGAGGGGAGCTGGAAATGAGGAGGTTCGGAATGGAGAGGGGGAACGCCACTGAGATGAAAGAAAACAGCAATTAAAAGACAGAAAAAAAAAGAAATAACAAGAGTTAGAACCAAAGGAAAAAGGAGGAGCGGCCAAGTTGTGTTCTCTGCGCGGAGGATAAGTTCAGCAGCAAGACAAGGTGATTCGTTTTCACGGTTCACTGCTCTGCGGCCATGGAAATTGTTTTTTTATTCACTCCGGGAGAGTCTTTCTTTTTTCCTCCTTTTAATAAATATTTAATATCATTTAACAGCGTTAAAAGGATTTGACTAAATCAAACGACCCCAGAGTGATAGAGATCCACGCTGGGTGTCAGGTGCCTCAAAGTCTGAGAGGCCTCAGTCGCTGCCAGGGGAAACTGCAGGGGAGAAAATGCGAGTCATTTTCTTAAATGGTGATTATGCATAGAGGAATAATGTATTTGCCTCTGGGTTAGTGAGTCATTATGGAGGGAAGTGAAGCGTATTAGACCCACTTCCCTCGCCCAAATTTTTTTCCCGGTGTATAATTCCATTCCTGTGTTTTTTATTCCAGTCTTTGCTGTTTTGTGTGCTTGTTTTCTTATTTGCGGTTTTATTTATTTTGTGTTTTGCACTTCAGGGACAAGTCCGTAATGCCATCGATTTATTTATTATTCATGCTGTGTCCATGTATGTACTTTCATAAACTTGTCTACTCATGTAGAATCATGTTATTTGTATGTTTTTTCACAGTCATCCTGTGGATGAAAGCCTTGCTTGCCTGGCTAAATCTGGCACATTTACACGTTGCACTTCAAAAACAAGTCTATCAATGTGTATTTATCATGAGTTATCATTGTCTGTGTTGCCTTTGATCTCCAGAGCTACTGTATTACACTTTCCAGGACGAGGTGTCAGGTGCAGTGTAACGTTAACTTTGCAGAAGCCACTTGAATTAAACAAACAGCAAGACCTCCTCACTAACCATGACACTGTGCCGTTTTAACCCTCCGTGGGTTTTCCACTGCGTGACCATGAAAACGGCAGAAGCTCGATTGCTCAGCTAAGTCAACCACGCTGCTCGCTAATGGACTGAATAGGGGACCGCAGCACTGACCCCCAGCAGCGGCTATGAAACATTGATGAGAAGCTGAACGCTCTCCACCGCTCCCCCCACGGGAACGGGGATATGTAAAGATTATGGATACTTAGCCTCACCGAGGGCTAATGAAACGTTTCAACAGCAGCGAGCTTCTGTTTCCGCTGTTTCCGCACTCTGCACCGAGCCGAGTGTCTCAACTCCCACCGGGGGCACAGCCACAAACTTGGTCTTGAGCAGAGTGCGGCTGGGATAATGAAAAGTGCTTCTGATGGCGTAAACAGAAAAACAAATGTTTCCGTTTAGAAGCAGCCCCCTCCTTGGGGTTAGCAAAGCAAGATTACTCGAGGAAATCCAAATCTGATGAATGACTCGCAATCTGCTGGTCATCTCCTCTTTCCGATGTGAAAATGATAAGGTGCAGCTCGGGGAACTAAATCCTCTGTTAGCTGGAGAGCACTCAGAGACGGAGAGATGCCGACCTTGGAAGTATTTTAGCTTTTACCCTTAAATACGAACCAGCCCAGTTCATATAACCCAGTTCATCCAGTCCGTACGTTCAACATACATCATTACTGATCTTGTTGTGTCCCACGGAAGACGAGGATTCAATATATCTGTCATAATTATGGGATATGTATACTTCAGGACGCCTTCTGGCCTAAGTACTTTCCCTGCATAAGGAACTAAACAAGCTGTGGTTCCTCATATGTTCAACAGAGCATGTTTTTCTGCATCTGTGTCAATTTCTTCTTAAAAGGTCTGAACTGAGAGTCCTCCATCATCTCAGAGAATCATCCATCAAAAGAAAAAGTTTCATCCATCTCATCTCAACACAACACAAATAAAGTAAGAAAATGCACACAATGTTCTGGAAAGTGGAGCTCATACATGTCAGTGATCAAACCAAGCAACCAATCGCAGCGGAGATGTGGGACTCTGACTGGGAGGGTTTTACTTTAACCAGGTTCATGCACTCTTGCCCTCCAGGGAGAAACATTTTGGGAAGGCTGTTGCTCGACAATACAAATGCAAAATCGACACCACCCTGTTTCTTCCCCCCCTGTACTTTATGGGCACAGCACCGACTGCAGAAGCAACCAAAAGAAAGGCTGGTGCAATTTCATCTGTCATCACTCCACAGTGGAAGAAATGAATACACAATCGCAGACGCGTGTGCAGAAGCAGCATGGGCAACAACACGAGAGCTGGAGCCAAGGACATGTGAGCACCAGCCTGTTCTATTCAAGTGCGAGTGCAGAGTTTTGAGGGAGAGCATCCCAGAATCTGAAAGACCTGCTCTCGAACGGAAAAAAACATAAAGATAGGGGGATACAAAACATAAAAGACAAGCACCTTGTTGTGGTGAATTTATCACAACACAAATTAAATCAGCAGTAGTTTTCTTTACTGGCCATATCATTTTTCCCCCCTTCTTCACGAGGAGCTTTGGAAACCGCTAAAAGCCACCGCACGCCGCACGTTCTCCATGTCTCCATCACTTCAAAAGCTCTGTGGATCTTATTTTATCTCTTTTTATATGTGCTGCATGAAGGCTGCAGCATTTCCCAAGATACCCACGCTACAGGTGCCCACATCAACAAAGCTTCCTCCCCATCTTGAAGCCCTGAGACTGTTTTCCCTCCGGTGAACTTCAAGAGATCATACCCTGCCACATTAGATGCCGTGAAGATACCATTGTATTTCCAGTGTCACAAGGTTTCTGCCCCGTTCTGCTGCCTCGGAGGCATCTGAAGGAAACTGCAGTGCAGAGGGTCAAAAAGCAAATCTAAAAGTCCAGAACTGCATCAAACCAAAGTGAGTGCTTCTCATTGCTGTTTGTGGAATTTATTAAAACAGCGGGATGATTTATCTCACGGCTCTGCATGACCTGACACTAATTACATCTCTGTGCAGTTGAGTCTTATGAGCCTGTGCAGGTTGCTACGATATTCCTTGCATTTGCTCCCGCCGCTAAACCTATTTCTATCGACTCATGTCTGCTGCACACTTGACGTCACAAGAGATGCAAAAAAAAGCCAAAACATGTGCAAAAACAGAAACTGGCTGCAAATTGCTTAAAAAACGATAATGGAAATGTTTCCTGGAGACGTAACGTGATGAACTTGGCTGAATGTCAATGCTTTGGGAAGTCCCATCACCTCTGATGAGTAGCAGACTTCGATAACTTATATCTTCAATACTATAAGTATGGCTTACAAGAAAAATACAAATATAGTGCATGTTTACACATTATTAGAGACAACTGAAGTTATAATACACAATAAACTCCCAAAAATGTACTTTTGTCTAATGAAATCATCAAGCCAATACTTCAAGCTTCTGTCAGCATCAGTTTGAGATGGGCTGAAGCATTAAACTCAATCCTACACATTTCTATTTAATTCACTGAGGATCTACTACTGTATCTCTTTTATATACTGTATAAAGCTTCTGTACTTCATTATACCCGCAAATATACAGTCGATTGTGGCTGTGTCAACACGCTGATTTCCGAGACCAGGACATGACTTTTATTTATTGACCGAAAAACTGAACCGCGACCTCTTCAGGTTTCTTTCATTATCTTCATGGCGACGGGTTTAAAAAAACAAATAGAGAGCTTAATTGAATATGTATTCAGACAAGTGCAAGGCCTCATTTAGCGATTCTCCACGGGGGCGGCTCCGGTTAGCCTGACATTTCTGCCTCATCGGAGTGGAACATTTTCTTTGTTTTTGTCTCGCAGATGCAAAGGAGGAGATAGCGACTGTTAAATCCAAGCCTTGAGAAAGCGCCTCTGAATTTGTGATTTGCAGGGTATTGACAAATTCATTTGAGAAGTGCGGGTCTCCAGGAATGAGTGAATCAAATGTCATAAAGTTAAACAAACGGCTAGCAGAGATGGTTTTTTTTTAGAGCGTGACAACCCAGCATTGAGAGCCGAAGCAAACACAATCGAGCACAAACTGCATCGGGGGGGCAAAACTGTTGTATTGACTTTCATGTCAATTTAACAACGCCGCCCTCCACGGGTCACTTTTTGTTGGTGTTAGTTATTACCAGTGCGGCGCGGTTGTGTTATCTTATCACTGTTCATCATCGGCCGGGTGGCAGAGGAGAGTGGGGCAGTGCGCGGGACAGATGGCTCACTTTGATGATGTGCGTTTGATGTGCAAGTTTGTTGGCAAAATGTCAGCATACGGCCCCCCACCCCCCCACCCTCCAGCTCCTGCCAGCCCTCAGCCAATGCAGTATGGATGGAAAAGGAAAGAGACAAGGAGAAAGGAGGACGATTAGGGATTAAGGGAAGATCCTTTTTTGAAGCTGTGAAAGACGAGATGAAGAGGGGTGTTTTCTCCAAACGGAGAGATTTGAGTTGCAGCCAGATCTCGTGCAATTGTTTCTGGGTGTGTTTGAATGGTAGGCATTAAGACAGGAGGTGATCATTCACCGGCATGTGTTGGTTGACAGGATGGACCTCGGTCCCACATAGAGCGGCTACTTTTTCTTTACTTTTGAGTTTCATCAAAACCTGACCTTGGAAACGGCAGTTAACAAAGGAATCTCAACATATGGTCCAATTATTCAGTTGTTATGGAGCTTCTGTGCACATCATATGACTAGTACAGGAAAATAAGTGGACATTGAGCCTAACCACAGGCCAAGAAAACCCCCCATTCCAAACAAGCAGGTGCATAACGGGCATTGTACTAGTTTTGTACAATAATGTATATATAAGAGCCTGAAATGCTCCGGGTTTAAGAAATGTGCTGTACTGTAATGTGCATTGGATGATTCACAGCTTTTATTCTGTAACATTTTCTCCCCTGCCAGCCTCAGTGGGGCTTTGCACCTCTCTACATTCAGCATGTAATTCTGGAAGCAGAAAATAGACGTGTGGAAGCTCGAAAAAGCCACGAAGGCATTCTCAAAAACACCTCCAACACTAATTTGCAGCATCTGTAACATAAGGTGGAGGTCTGAAGTGACTGATTGCACTTGGTGTGTGGATGTAATGACAGGGAACAGGTGAGGCACATCAATGCAAAGGAGCGTGCCCTGCGACAGATACCGTACAATGTGGATGTGTGTTCAAAAAAAACTCTGACGCTAGTTTCTGGCACAGAAGCGACATCTCATTGAAGACATTAATAGCGGCAGTCAACTGTCGGCGTCCCCTGCTTTCTTCTGTTAATTGCCTCGGCTGCTTGGTGGAACTGCCAAGCTCATTCCTGTGATATCCATCTCGCAACTCGGCCAACCGTGATAGTCGAGAGCTCCCCAGCGCTCATTGGACCCGGTTAGCTCGGTGTCACGGCCCTCCTCCTCCCCCTCTCTCTATCCGGCCCTGTCCTCTCTTGCCAGGGATCACCTGGTCAGTCACCCCAGACAGTTTACACGCCCGTCGCACACTCTCTGGCAACGCTATCTGATACGTTAGAGTGGTAGAATGTATAAGGGATATTCTCCATCTTGTCCTATATTCCAAAAGACATTCAATGATCTATCAAGCTCAACCATTCAGACACGTTTCTTCAACTTTATTTCTATGATTTGTAAGACAAGGAACTGAAATCTTTACTTCTGAGAGAAAACACATGACTCACAGTCTGAGCGAGTGGAGGTTTACTTTGTAAAGTACTTGTAAAGTACTGCGGGTGATAAAACAATGTCAATACAACGTCTATAGAACACAACATTTTTACAGACAACACAAACAGCCAATGGTAAAGAGAATAGCGCCGTGCCGAACCAATCATGTGGAATCATATGCACAGAGAGTGAAATAAAATGTTAACGAAAACTCGAGCGACACCCCAGCGGCGCCCCTAGTGTTGAGCTCAAGGCATCACAGCAGTCCCACAGAGCAACGAGCACGACTGTAGGTTTAGTTGTTTCCTCCTCTATTTAGGGATTTCCTCTATATTTCAGTTACATAATCATTAACCAAAATGGAAATTGGACCAAAGTGTGAAATACATGCAGAGAGATCCAAAATGGGAGAGTGGTGTCCCGCTTTCAGACAACATGTCCACAGACGTAATAAATGAATCCTGGCATAATAACAAAATGAGACCTGATAGAAAGAAATTACCATTTACGCTTTGCATTGCTTGTCAACGTCAGATTTGTACATGTTACACAACTCCAGCCTCCGCAGCTCTGAACTGATTTGCGCTCGTGTTCATTAATTCAGTCATGAACAATTCACACATGTCACACGCTTCCAGGAAAGAGTGGGGACATGCACACGCATAAATAAACGTGGCAATGAATCTGAAGGGACAAATGACATAAATCAAACAAGATGTTATGAATAAAATTTAAACGCGGACCAGGATATTAACAATTAAAGATAAAATAAAGTTTTCGCCGTGAAGCAGTCTTAAAATGCATCACTCTGTGTCTAATCGCAAATCTATACCATTGCATCAGTGATCTACTTTTGCCTGTGAGGCGTGAAAACATCCAAACAACGTCAACCTCCTCCTTCAAATGGCGACTGGCTGCCTGATAAAGCTCCAAGATAGAGATCTAGCTTAATTAAAATCTCTCCTACTTCTGACTTGGACCACTTTCATGTTCCACGACGTCGAAAATGGATTAAGAGTGACCATAATGAATCCATCTGGCTGCCGCCTAAGTTTACATTACACAAGCGTAGTGTGTGTGTGTGTGTGTGTGTGTGTGTGTGTGGAAGGAGGGGTGGGCCCCGCCGAGCCTCTGATTAATCTCGCTCATGGAAGTGTTAATTGAATTGTTCAGACTTCCGCCCCAATAATCCACCGACAGGAAAATATCTCACCGCTGTCCCGTCCTTAAACATCCATTTTTACATTTATTACCAGGGTGGGGGTCTTTACTCAGCACACTCACTCACACTTATCTTTAACTAGTGGGAATGGCTTCCTCACGCATGGCTGCCCTTTTGCAACCCAAAGGAAAAATGTCATAATGTGTCATACAGGGAGCTGGTTACCTTTCAAGCCATTTATGATGAAAAGTGGAGCGTTCATCACCAAGGAAACCATCAGTCCTCAACTCAATAATGATATCCCTTCCAGTTAAACGCTCTCTGGTGAAAAACAGGGGGAAAACTTTCACTAGTTTCCTCCTGGACTTTCTTTAGGACCATAAATGTGCGTGTCCCGGGTGAACAAGGGTTGAATCTCAATGACGGGGATTTGCACGGATGGAAAAAGGAATTTGAGAGTTCCTTTAACGCAACAAACACACGCACGCGGCTGGCAAATATTGATAAGAGGCCGATTTGTACTTCAAAGTCCTTCTATGTGAACTGTGTTTCAAGAGCAGTGGCCTGTTCCCGAGACCAAGCTGCAAATTGCCTCGTGGACACAGGCGTTACAAAAAAAAACGGCAACTATTTTCGGGATGACACTGCGGTTTGTTGTCATTGTTGGGAAAACAAACTCGAGGGCAAAGAGCCCCGATGTGTCGCACTGCTGTAAATGATTCTGCTGCTCTGGGGACGTGTTAACCTCAGGGACTGACAGGCCTCAGCCACTTACTCGCTTAATTAGACTCTTCAAATGCCAATGTTTATTTATGAGATTGATTTTTTTCAAATGAAGACCTAAGAATATGAAGAATATCGTGATATTTATTCCATTTTAAGGGGGAGAAATCTGTATTGATGGGACTTTTCTTGAATATGGAGTGAAGACACACTGATCCACCTTACTACTGACGGGGCTACAATTTATCATGGACATTATAACAAAGGATTTGACGAAATTGGTTCGCCGTATAAATATTGACTCTCCTTGAGCTGCAATCAAACCGCGGATGATGCAAATGTGGAGCAGCGCCCAGGAGAGTGCGTTCTCTTGCGTGTGCTGCACGTGCATACTTGTATTTTTAGAGTCGTGAAGCACAGGACCGACACAAAAAGGCGACGGAGGGTTTAAAAATATCTCTGCCAAGCGGAAGGAAATGCACTGTTACTTTGATCCAAACTTGCTGCACATCCAAAACTCCACTGTAAGGCCCTGTCTCCATCTGAAACTGGTGTTGATGCCGCGTCACGTGGCAGATGAGGCAAATGAGCCCGCGGGCCAGGAAAGGAAAAGCGCTCCCTGCATGAAATATGCAGGATTACATTACAGAATACAAAGTGCCGATAATGTGAACTCCATTACGTAATGTCTGCTGCATTAAAATGCTATTTGTCACAGTGCTAAAGTAGTGTTGCGCAAATGTCAGCAGAGCCAATAAAAACCAACAACTTGTTAATTCATCTTTTAATACCTTCCACCCTGTCTGTGGCACTCAGCCCCAACCTCCATTTGGTTTATTGAATATGTAAATTAAAATAGAAAAAAAATGTGCCTAGAGTATATAGTTGCATTAAAGGCTCAGCAGCTGGGGATTGTAGCTTCTGAGCGTTAAACGGCAAATGTGTTGGTTATTTATTCACATTCGGTTAAAGTGTGAGTGTTCGCAGCAGGAGGACGGCTTATTATGAAGAACCACTTTGCTTGTGTGTCGCCCACTGGTGTTTTTCCTCCCTGCAAACTCAATCCTTATTAAAGGCGTCAATTACATGTCGGTGTTTGCGGAATTAAATGTTTTATTTAATCTCCCGCTGTACCCTGTTAAGGAATAGTAGAGCCAAAAAGATGGCGCTCAGCCTCTGAGAGCGTGTTATCTTATTTTGAAAATATCCAAAGGTCATGGCAGACCCTCCCTCATGTATGTGAAGCATCACCGGCACAGTATTGGGATTTGAAGTACAAGCTACCCGCGCCTATTCGTCCCCAGGTATTATTTTTATTTAAATAAGTTCCACGTAAGGCCTCAGCAGGGGGTGGAAATAATTAGTCGACACCCACAGCTCCTAACGATTCATTTGACTTTGAGACCCAGTGTTGTTTTCAAAAAGTTGAAATTCTATTTTGGGGGGAAATGACAGGGCCCTCGAACAGATGAGTGATTGCACCATAACTTCTCTGGTTGTAATGGGTTTGGTTGATTGGAGTGTTGTTTGTCCACTCAGAGCTAATAGGGCTGTTTCTAGTGATAGCGTGGGCTCCCGTAAAAAAAAACGGAGGCGGTGCTGGGTTTTACACAGAGTTTCACTGGGCATGTGGAAGTGCTGTGATTAATAGAAAACAAACAACTGGGCTTGACTAAGACATAAGTCCATTTGCAGCTTCAATAGTACTCAAATGATTATTCTTGCTCTATAGCTGCTTTCAGACAGGCACTGAACTCCGGCTACTCTCCTGAAATCCAGGGGCTGTATGTGAGAGTGCAAAACGCTGTGTCAGCTGCTACTGACATTCTCCAGAGCTCTCCCTGCCAGCCCCAAAGTAAAATGTCCAAACAATGTCCGAGTGAGTCCATGTGAGAATGCAGCAGGGTTGGTGACAAATGACAGATTGTGAAGAATATCTTGGGATTTAATAAAAAAGGAGCCATACATAGGAGACAAAGGCAAAGACTTAACACTTCACCTAAAAACTCTGGGGATTTTCCCGGGGAAATCTGTTGTGTGGCTTTGGTGAGCGAGTGCAATCTCCTGTGAGAAACTCACAACTTAAATTGTCAGAATCAAGCCCAGCAAGTTCCATCTATGTGAAGCTGAAGTTACAAATACTAAAACAGCATAAAAAATGTGTTTATCGCAATTATTCAGTGAGGAAATGTTTGAATTATGAAGAACTGTGGTTCAGGAAGTGGAGGATCATGGGTAATATCCAGCATTCAGTAGTGTTTTGCTTCAGTGAGTGGGACTAGAGATAAATTGATAAGATTTTTTTCTCCAAGTGAAAAACAACTCATCGCTTGATGGAAACCAACCGAATTAAATGTGTGGATGCAGAGGGCGCTGTTGCACAGTTAATAGTAACTGTATTAGAACTAAACTTTCCTGTAAAGGTGACCCTGAATGCATCACGGCATGAACCACGAAATAATGTGTCACGTTCACAAAATTTTTGTTTGTGAAAGTGACACAGTATTCTACTTTACACAAACACATTGTTTCAGACCTCACAGTCTGCTCCCGCTCCCATTGTCCGGGTAATTCACATTTCAATCATCCTAATTGAAAGTTGTGTGTCCATTCATTCAAGAGACACACTAATTTGGTGGCGCTTTTGCCCTCATTTAAAAAATGGAGGCTGGGAGTTTATTGTGCGCAATGTGCCATGTTCTGCCAGAGTCTCTTCAGATCCGCATCTACAGTCCATGAAATGAGCAAATCGGCTCAGAGAAATAAAAGGATTACCATAAAATTACATCCAAATAGCGCTGATTGCTTGATGAGCATCTGTGGTCCCAATTTCAAGCCCTCGAAAACCCATGTCATCTCCCTGCTGTAATGTGCTTCATTAACTAACCCCTGGCTGTATTTCCCAAACCGCCGACACAAGCCACGGAAGATCTTCTCATTGACGCAGCAATAACATCGATAGATTCTCAAATGACCTGAATTTTTGCGATTGTAGCCGACCGCCGATGATGATTGGCTTTCTCCGATGGCGGAGTGGCCGGGTAACGGGAACTCGATCCAGCCGCCGCTCCGGAGCGCTCTGTGAATAAGCTGAAGGAGGCCCCGGCGAGTGCGGCGCTCTTTGTCTCTCCTCCACCGTGTCACACCGAGCCGGCGCGCATGGATTACCAGCAATCAATATTCAATTTGGCCCTGTATTGCGTTCAGTGTGGGTTTGCTCACTCCTTGCAGTGTGCAAGCTGTTTGTGTGCATCCTCAGCTAGTGCCGGCTATTGGATTTCAAGTGAGAACATTGGAGGGGGGGGAAATATATATAAAGGAGTCAGGGGGTGAATATGAATCTGCAGAATCCAGTAGATAGAACCAACTGCCTTCTGTTACCAGGCAAAACAACAACAACTTATTTTCTGCTTTGTTGTATTCAACCACTCTGACAGTGGCACGTGCAAAATGTGAAACAACATTCAAAATAATGCAGATTTAAAGGCCAAGTACACAAAATGTTCTAGTCTATTATGATTAATAAGTAATCGGTGCAATCTTTCAGGAAACCAAATCACTCTCTCTCCTCCTTCTTTTTGCAGTAGTTTTACTGCAAGTTTTTCCTCAAACTGTGGAGGAAGGACGGGATGTGGGTCAGGAAAGAACTCTTTGTTCAGATCTGGATAGTGAGATCTGGATTCTGTGAATCAAAATCAGTATTTGTAGGGGTGACTACACGGTAAAAAAAAACCTTTTCATCGCGCAGATGCCCAGTCGAAAAGTTGAAACTAAATCCTCTCCCTGTGCTTTAGAACGCGACTGCAGCCGAGGTGCAGCCGCTTGCTCGATCATGAGGCGGAGGCAGAAGAACGAGGAAAAAAGAAGAACGAACACACAAATTAAAGCTGTGACAGCTGCGGAGCTGCAGGAATGGGAATGGTGTGCAAATGAATTGTTGTATGCTTTAATTAACACAAAATCCCTTTGTCTTCAGGGCTCTGACCGGGGCAATTTGTGGGAGTTTGGCTGAAAATGTTGGGAAAATGATTAATTAAGCAGCACGAGCGAAAACGAGTGGAGGTGAATGGAACTTTGAATATAATGTGGGGAAGACTGATGGTGTACTCACCTCTAAATAACTGGCACCAAAGGCCAGGTTGTAACGGCTCTAATTACACTCAGGAAATTGCAGTCACTGTGCGGTAAATAAAAGAGCCAACAAGGTCAGTGTCAGAGTGTGTGCGAGAGTGTGTGTGCGTTTATGTGTGTGTGTGTGTGTGAGGAGCAGACAGAGGTATAGTGGGACCGCAGGCTCCCTCTACTGTACGTGTGTGTGTGTGGTGTGGGTGTGGGGGGGTTGGTTCCCATAAATCTAATTCCCTTTCAATTATGCACACGGAAAATTAAGGCAGGAGTGAAAACCCTGTGAGTGGAATTCTCAAGTGATGAGCGGACCATTAGGAAGTCTGTGTTATACGGCCTGCGGGGGATTGGAAGCCGCACGGTCATGAGCCAGCAAATAGACTCATCCCGTTCGGAGCTCATTCAGACTGCGGCTCATCCGCACCAGTCTATTTGCGGCGTGTCAAGCGCCTGACGGCACTTTGATTTCCCCTTGATGGGCTGGCTGGTCGGAAAGTGGATGTTAGGGAAGTTTGTCAGATGCAAAAGGAAGATTGATGCTACTTCAAAGCCACATTCGGAGGCTGTTTATTGGACTGGGAGATGGCGCGAGTTAAACCAGTCGCCTTTGAAGTTGTGCAACGAGACGCGGGGAGCGCAGGTTGACGTGCAACAGTGCGCTCGTCCCTCTGTGTGTGTGTATGTGTGTGTGTGTGAGAAATAGAGAGAGAGAGATTGTTGGCACACCGGTGCAGCCGAGGAATATAAATGCAAACAGTTGTTCAGAGGACAATTCTGGCTAATTAAAACCTGCATCCTGTTGCAACAACTGAACAGACGACAATGTGAGTGGCTTGGTTCACACTTGTAAATCCGTTAAGCTGCAACTTCAGAGGAAGAGCGAACGAGTCCACAACCACCGCTCGAGAAAGAGAAACTAATGTGAACGTACATTGAAGGAAACAAGCCACGGTTTTCAGTTCTCTCTCATGTCGGTGTCATAATAAACATTTAAATAATATCTCCAATACTGTCGACGCAAGCAAATGTTCTGAAATTTTGAAGAATGTGAAGAATGCAGCAGGAGATTATCCCGATCAGACGCGTTCACAACATCGGCACCCGTTTCTGCTCTTATCACAAAAAGCTCTTGGATTTCATTCTTCTCTCCAAGTTGATAACTTCGTAAAGTCTTCAACATTCGGAGATACTGAGATACCCGCTCGCTAGCAGTGAATTTTACGGATATTCTCCTTCTGTATTCTTACATTAGCTCACTCGGACACTTGCTTACTGAAGAGATCTGGGAATATTGCTTCTTTGCTTGAATGTCATTTAAAAAGGGGAAGAAATACGAGGAACTAATTTACGCCCAAGAACTTTCTTGTAGCAATGCTTCTGAGATCTGCAGTAATTTATTTCAGATATAAGCAATAGAAAAACATCCTCCTGTTAATATTTAACTGAAATTATTCACACTGATATTGATGACTAAATAGAAAAAACAAACACATTTTTCTGGCATTGAAAAACACTTGATTTGATTGACAGTAATCAAACATTGCATTTCCATTCAGACATTTCTTCCTCCTGTCTGCTGCAGCAGATCTACGCGCACATGAAAGCAGGAGAGACACAGACAGAAATCGAGCATGTGAAACTTTTGTCACACTCCATCTTTCATCATGAGAAACCGATTGAGGATGTTTTCTTTTCTTCTGAGGGGCCTTGAAGTACCAGACAGTGTGAAGATTTTAGACAGTCAGATGCAAAACAACGCAGATGCTTCACTCCTGTAATTTATAAAACTCTGTCTATAAACCGGAGAAGTGATCGTTCAACACACGTTCACATCCACACAAATCGCACACACCTCGCTGCACGGCTCCAGCAGGTTCCTGAGCCAGATTGATCTCTGCGATCAGCCGAGATAGCCGGGAGGTGCCGGCCACATCTAGTCACTGAATAAATGCTGGGACAAGCTGCTCTTTCAGGGGCCAGTCGGGCAACAATAGGCCCTCTAATGGCTCCAGTTTGTCTCAGTTAAGAACAACAGCCATCCCACCCCGACGCCCTCACTCCCCTATTTTTACACTACATGAACACACACACACACACTTCACTTTGCACCTCTTTGGCCGTCACTGTGTTGACCAGAGCTCCTCCGTCTCTTTGTTTGGTTTCTCCCTGTCACTGACTCCCGTTTCATTCTTTTCTCCGTCTTCATTTCATCGCTGAACTAATTCCCTCTTCTCTCCGAGCCGACCCCGCCCTCCGAGAGCAGAGATCATTCTGACGAACATCAATCCTGAGGGCTGACGACACGAAGCCACGTCGATACCAGTGAAAGATGCAATTTCAAAGACTTGGCTTGTGTGCTTGGCATTTGTCTCTTGACGATAACAACACCAGACAACAATTGACAGATTGATATCGTCTCTGTGCTTTTACTTAAAAGGATTTGACCGTTTTTTGATCCAGGGACAATCCAAACGTTCCTGATGATTTATTACACTGTTAAACTGACACGTTTTGTTTTTTGGGAAACCACAAAGCATTTTTTGCCAATTTCTGTTTTTGACTCTAAAGTCCACTCTTACAGCTCCTAAACAAATTTGCTATCAGATGACCTCAGCATATTAGACCTGCTCGGCCTCCGACAGCACACAGGCAGAGGCTGCAACCTGCTGGTGAACACTGTGCAACATTGAGCTTTGGAAATTGCTAGAGCGCGAGCCAAGAGTATAAATAACGGCAGATAGTTAATTATTAATGAAACAGATCTGATAATTATTACAAATGTCGATCCTTGTGTAAACATGCAAATATACGTTAACCATTCAGGAACCCCACACTCCAGAGGCTGCGGTTTAAGACCGATTACACACACCATTTCAAAGGCTCAAAAGGGCAGACGCTTCTATCCCTGTGCAATGAAGAGTCCAACAGATGGAGCTTTCTCAGTCTAACCTATCCCAGGACTATTCCATCCTTTCATGGTCTATGGATGAAACCCCTGAAGTCTTAAAGGGGACATATTCAGAAAAATCCACTTTTGTAGTGCTTCTACACGTTAATTTGGGTATCTGGCATGTCTACTGTCCCCAAAACTCTGGAAAAAAACAACTAGCGCGATTTGTTGTGGTTCCTCTATGTCAGAAACGATACGCGTTCAATGGGATTACGACAGAAAAATATGTCATGTTCCAACCATGCCCATGTAGGGAGTCTCGCTACATGGCCTTGGACCACCCCCCACCATCATGTGGCGCTTAACTGGATTACCACAGACAGGAGATGACATTTAAAGGCTGCCTCTCGCAAACAGAACAACCGAGCATCACATATGGTGGAAAAACACTAATTGACAGTAGATGCAGCCCTACTTTTTACTCAACTCCCCCCCCCACCCCCTGTTTTCCTGACACTGCAGAGATATTTTTCAGGGAAATTGTTTGTTTTCACCGCGGTGGGAAGTGGAGTAAAAGTAGGACACAGCAGGCATGGTGAGCAGATGAGGGGAGAAGACAAACAAACCAATTACACATTCACTTGTGTGCAAGAAGTGCCGTGTGCTACACATCATCACTGCTGCATCGTGCCCTACTTCTTCATAGAAAACTGAATAAAAGCCCAATTTAGGTGTAGGTCAGGCTGAACATAAAACTACGTGTATAAATATATGTGTGGACAGAGTTATGACTAAAAAAGGATTGTGTTACTCTTCGGTATAGACTCTATATAAGATAAATTGAGATATAAGATGGACAACATATAAAGATGGACAAGATGGTGATCACTTTGCATCTACACTCCAGGTCGACATAAACTTACAACCTCAGATCCACTGGATTCCGATGCCGTCTAATGTTTAATCGCGGATCACAGATTGTGTCTTTATTGGTCTTGACCTTTTCTCCCGTCTGATCTACTAAAAAATCCATGTCTCCATAATCCACTGTGAATTATTGGATGAGCTCAGAGCGCCTTCATCCACTTCCTTCCAGCCCCACGGTCAATAGGCCGGGGAGAACCCCACCCCTCCGGTCCACTTGTCACTCACACATATGCAGAAACCCACCGAGTGAGGCTCATGTTGCTGTACCCATGGGGATAATTTGGGCTCCTCCATCCCTATTCCAGTTGTTGACATTGGATGCAGCAGTGGGTTGTCATTACCTCACCAGTGCAGCTCTTACCTGCCTCTTTCCCTCCATCTACCCGTATCTGGTGCCCTGCTAAGTGGCCACTCCACACTTACTCCTCTGACAAGGTCGTGTTTGTGGGCATATCCATTATTTTCAGTCGTGGCGAAACACAGCTATCCACTCTGTGGGCTAGGAGGTGCATGACGGGCAAAATGACTTCAACTTACATGCAGGAAAATAAGATATAAAGCATAAATACCATACATCACCTTCCACCTCCATGCGGCATATTGCTGTAGCCTGTAAACCCAGCATGCATGGGGGGAACGAAGGCTGACCTGTTTTCTACCTTAGAGAAAGCGACTGATTTGAACCTATATTGTGCCTAATGGAAATCAACTGTAGGCAAAGTGTTTGAGTTTTTCCATATAAACTTCCCAGTGTATTTACGACCGATAAGCAAACACGGAGCGATTTTCTCGGGCGTTGAGGAAGTTTTAATAGCAGCTGAGTAGAATATCAAAGAATCTTTACATGCACTGAAGGAGTGGTGAAGGAGTTACCCCACACTGATGGAGAATCTAACAAAAAAGAGGCAACATGTCAGGTAGCCTCGGTTTCCATAAAGCACTGAGATGAAAGTAGTAATAAATGGCTGGGGAGATGGAAAGGCATCTATAAATCGTGCTTATTCTATGTTTTGGTGAAATGGGAGACCGTAAGACACTCTGGATGCAATTTGTAGTTAATGGTCTAAAACATTTAGAACTGCTGGTGAGTTCTTTTAAAAAAAACATGAGCAGGCCACGTTCATTTGCATATGCTGACGGGGATTCTGGCCCACGTCACTGTGTCGACTCCCAGTGAGGTTAAACACAGACACGTGTTCTCTCACGTGTGACTCCACTCGTCCGTCAACTCGCTGGGGCTTGGTTATGGACGCGCCGCACGCCGCAACAGGGATGTTTTATAAATAACAGCAGCGAGGCCACTGGAGCGGCTGAGTGAGTCGGTGAAGGCCGGTGAAGAAAGCTGAGGATACTTAAATGGATCCTGAGCGTCTCCGCGGAGGAGTTCTGTCCTCGGCCGGCTGGCAGGGGATGAAACCCATCGATCCTTAAATCATTGATCCTTAAATCCATAAATGTAGCTGCTAAACACATGTGGGCACAGCTGCCACCCTTGAATCACACACATGGTTCCTTGCCCTGAGGACTGGTAGCTGTTTGGTATCTTTCCAGTTTTTTCATGCCTCTTAACAGAAGTCTTGTATCTGTTTGTGGTTATTTTATGTGTTTTTGCAGAAGTTTTGTGTGTCTGTTGTCATTTTATGTCTTTTAACAGTAGTTTTGTGTCTGTCTGTGCTCATTTTCTGTCTCTTTGCAATAGTGATAGTCATTCTTCCCAGTTTTGGGGAATTACTTTTTGTTTGCAGTTGATTTTTCGCCAATTTCTGATTGCCCTGCGTCTCTTTTGGTTTCATTCTGTGTCTCTCTTCTCTGGCTGTATACCTCTCTTTAGTCATCTCAGAAGGTAAGGAGGCCCAGGGGCTCTGACCAAGGCTCCCCGCCCCCCTTCGGGTCCCCTGGTCTACAGCCCGTTCAGTAATCCATCCTTGCTCCCACCACCTCACTTCATTTCAATAAGTAAGACGAATGTATATACTGGGGAAACTGACTTTTTCGGGCTCCTTTCACCGCAGGGGTCATCTTAGAGGTCGGAGGAAGCCGCGTTTCATACAGAAATTCAATTGATAAAGAGATTACAGCCTGACAGATGCTTTTAAACATTCCTCTGTGTCAAACGAGCCAGAAAAATACAAATCCGCATCTCAGGTTGCATTATAAAATTATGCCGGATTAAGCGAACATGATAAAATGAGCAACCTAACCAGCAGGCTTCCCTCTCTATTGAGAGCCCATTATAATGTAATTCTGGATGTGGGCTCTGACATCTCCGCTACCAGCGCACGTGGGTGCAGAGGAGCAAGAGAACAAAGGACAATGCAGCTTGTAATCCCGTTAAAGGATTAAGGGCTCGCGCACGTGCACAAGCGTACACAAAACACAAACAGGTTTAGTTTGGGAGTGTCTCTGTGACTTACACTTGTTCATTAACCTCTACACACTGGTTTAATACAATTACACAAACAAGCACTAAACTCCAGGAGCCCGAAATCGACCTTAATTCTCAACCTGAGCACAAAGCAGCCGATTTCCGACTTTTTTCGAGACGTTAAATCAAATTCTGTTACCGAGCAGCAGAAAGGAAAGAGACGTGCTATGAAGGAACAACTACAAAATGAAAAAAAGAATCAACAAAGACCGATTAAGAAAACACGTCTTCTCGCCATATTGTCAGATTACAATGTCCAGGACGTTTTGAGTGAAAAGTACATGGGATTAAATTCCTTAATCCCAAAGTTGCTCTGTGCTGGTTCTAACGATCACACTTGAAGCAGATAACTGTGCAGAAGGGAGCTCCAGGTGCCTGAGGCGACAAAAAATGGCTCTTTTGAAGGGCTGCTGTGTCGTTTTGATGAGAGGAGTGCATCCGTTTCTGTGGCTGCTGACATTGCCGGGGGGGAACGCTTCTGAAACTTCAACTTGAACTACAGCTGGCGTCAGCGCCGACGCTCCAACCACTCCGGATTTACTTTAGCTATATCGCAAAGATCCCCAGTTTTAGCAGAGATGCTTGGATCACGCCCGCTCGATTCGTACCTCCGAGCCACGCGCTGCGGATCTTTGTTGGGTTTGCAGCTCGTGTTAGTGCGAGCCAGACTTTCACTTATTCATGATCCCAATATGTTAAGCGGGAAGCTTATCAATGCAGCCGAGAGCAGAACAAACTGTAAATTATTAAAAAGGCTCTTTAGCCTGCGTGTAGCCCTAATTTCGCTTTGCAACTTATTTCACGTGGGAATCGACTGGAATCCAGGTCGGCACCATCATTCTCAGTTTCTCGACTTCTTTTGATGTCAGATTTATATTTTTTTTCTGGCTCTTGCAAATCTACTTTTTTTAATCTTTGCTGACTCATCTGTTGTTGTTTTCTTTCCTTCTACCTTTTTTCTGTTTCATATACATAAATCAAGACTTGAGCAAAACCTATGAGAAACAATAACGCAACGTGTTTAGATAAATCACCCAAATTGTCCAGCATCTCTCAGATGAAGAATTAAACAGAGATGACGGCGCAATCCAGGACAACAACACATCTGCATTAATGTTGCAAAGGCAGGAAATATCAAAATAAAGCAAAGGAGAGAATTGTCATAATCCAGCCAACAACAGCAGCAGCATGGAAAACTGATGTTCTGCAGCATCTGTGCTCTGTTTATCTTACCTAGTGGTGTCAGCAGGAAAAGGAGCAACGCCATTGGCCAACAGAGGACATTCGGGAAGATGCGTTGAAATCCCATTGGTCACACCGAGAGCGCAGGAGACAAGAGAAAAACAGAAGCTCATTAGCAGGTAGAAAAGGTACACTGTGTTTCCATGAGTTCTTCTTTTACAGATGAGAGGCTGGAGAGTGATTCAAGTGGAGAGTGAGGAGGGAAAAGAACCTGATTGTGGAATAGATTCTGCACAGACTGAAACCACGCATGAGGTCCATCATGTAAGAGTAAAAGTGTCATCAACGCAAAAAAGCGGATTAACATTATTTGTGTGTATGTAAAATAATTAACTTCCCTCTGATACTGTAATAAAGTAGTTAAAACTGCCTTTATCGAGTTTTAACACAGTGGCGAGAGGATGAGATCCCATCTACAACTGACTTCTTTAGTTCATTAGTTTACAGTGCACAATGTACAGATAGTATATTGTAATTAGGTTTTTCTATTCATGAGAATTGGGTATCTAGAATTTGTATTTTTTGCGCACATTTCTATCTATTTATTTGTATAATTTGGGACCTATAACTTATTTTTGTATACACAATATCCAGATGTAACAGTCATTCCCATACCGTCATCTCAGTGCTATTTTTTGCAAATTTTTTTTAAGGTTTGATTTTTTAAATTTATCTTCATTTCTTTTTGAAATGTGTTTTATACATAAAACTGCCGTACAATTTGAGTGTTTTCATGCAGTCTTTGCTCTTGTTTTGAAGGAGCAGTCAGTAGATGTGGTTCATAAAGGTTCAGTTTCTGAAAACAAAGCTCACTCCAATGTTAAGTCAGCTCAGACAAAGCTTTTCTAAATTCCCTGTCGACGGAGCGTGTCCAGCGTTTTGTCTCTTCTCACAAATTACAGCTGTTTGTCTTGTTTCCTTCTGTGAAACAACTTTTTCCGTTTTCTTTAAATATTGATGTGAGGGTCCAGACTGTGATTTATGGGATTCTCTTCGACTGCATCCTCCGACACACACACGCTCACACACATACTAACACTCACAGAGAAGCGCTTTGTCCTTCACCACTGTAATACCCCCATAGTGTATTTTCTAGTCTTTTGATATAATGTGAATTTCCCAAACTGTCCCCCTACTCTAAATTAATTTCAAAAATAACATTTCCTCATCATTTCACCCAGCGATCACCAAACGCGACGATCACGGGTAAATTTCAACACGCATGTCATCTGGCCTGGGATCAGGAGGAATTCATATCCGAGCCATCGCAGTCGTTTTGTATGCCAGCGTCGTTTCACATGTGTCGGCGCGGAGGTGACACTGTCTCATTATCTCCTCAACATACAGTTAATCTAGGTAATCACTCTAACTGGCGCCTGTTGCGACAATCTGCTGCTGTATTTAATTTAGCATCTCAATTGTCGACTGACCCATTTATTAGCCTGTGACTTGGGGAAATCAACATGCCAGGCTGGGGCGAAGTTCACTGTTGTGTCAATTACATTCATTCGGGTAACTTTACTCGTGGTTTAGTAGCTGGATCCATTTGCAGGCCTGGAAACCATTCAAGCTGCAGTTTACATCCAAAGACTGGACATTAAAAAATCCACTTCCTCCCTCTGAATAGGAATTAAGTTAAAAGATCCCAGATATGAAGCATCAAATAAATAATTGAAACACAATGAACGAGAACAAGCAACATTTCAACAAATACTAGTGTGGTAAGAACACACACTAGTATTTTAGTGTATAAATTACTGTTTAGTTTGACCCATGTTTCATCTACGAACATGGAAGATGGCCATCTTGGGGCGATCAAGACACTTTGGTTTTCCGGAGCTCTCATGTCGTCCATCTTTACAAACAGTCTATGGCCCAGACTCATATATGCAAGACTGAAATGAATTAACTTAAATGTATTCTGTCTATTTTGCCATAATTAGCTTATTCTACGTGGATGTTTGCCCCATCCATCCATCCATCCCAGATGCAGTCAAATACTCTCCCAGGGTTCAAGAGATATGCAATTCACAAGAATGGGAGGTCCGTATAGATGCAACTTCCTATAACCTCTCGAGAGTTGCAGAGAAAACCTTGAAGGCGTTAAATCAAAAGGCAATAATTTCATCTCTACATCGGCACGGGGGCGTAAGAAATGCACCACATATAATGGACTGCGGACCACACACAGCCATCCACATTTCCATTCAGTGTTGTAAAAACTGTGCATCTGAGCTCAATATGGTTTGAAATTATGCACATAATAAATCAGGCTAATTAAGAGCAGATCCTCCTGCTCTCCTGTCTTCTCTTCCCGTCTGGCTAAGCTCTGCTGCCGCCGCCGAGTATCCCCTCGATGTCTCTGTCTAAATCCCTGCATCGCGTCAGAATGATTCCCATTTAAAGACAGTGACTTCTCAAACGACCGGATGGGGAGCAGGCACATTAGCATGTATTTGTTTAGTGGAGTAAAATCAGCTATTCCAGCGGTTCCCAAACATTGGTTTTAACCCAGGGCGATGTTTCAACTGTAAAGCCACCGAATAAAACTGATTCATTTGACAATTTGTGACTTGATTAATCGCTTAAGCCGCTTTCAGACGTGCACAGACGTTTCCCCTGGAATGTTCCAAAGGGACTGCGTTCGAGGATGCAACTGTCGGAGTCAGACGAGAGCTGGGAAAATGTCGGGGAACACGTCCAGAGGATTCAAAGCGAGCGAGTGGGCATGTCGATGGCACTTCTAACACACGGCAGATGGGAAGCCGGCGGAATACAAATATCTGGAAAAGAAAGGAAGTTGGGTGAAGTTTCCAAAACTTGGAAAGAACCGAGACTCGAGTGGTTTGGGTGATAAGGGCAGATGTCCGACCTCCTGCATGATCCACCTGCAACGCCCCGCACCTCCCCTGAATGTTCTGGACGTGTTCCTGCTGTTGTGACCTGCACTGCATCTCCTACTGTGATCATCCTTTGTGAAAGGCAAGTCCAGGAAATGTCCGGACACCATTTTTCGGACATTTTGCAGAGTTCCGGCCTGAAAGATTGATTTAGAGACGACTAGTTCCCTCCTTTGGATTTGCAATCCATTCTATTACAAACTTCTCTTTCAATCCAGACTTTAATACCCGACCCCAATAACCTGACTGCCCGATCCCCCTCCTCACCTGTTTCCCTCACTTTCTCTGCCAGTACTCAAACCCCCTGCTACCTGGGTGCAGCATCCTGGTTTCTGCACCCGCCTTCCAGTCCATGCATCCATCTGTCCGTTTTTTTAAAAACCAGGTTTTTATCAGTTCTTCAATTAACGCCCCTTCATTGAACCCTCCCCCTGAGTCCTGCCTGTCTGTGCTGCTGCCAGAAGCTGTGGCAACATCATGCTTTGCAACATTTTCCAGAATAGTGAAGAAAGTTTTATCACAGCTTGGGGCAAAAAAAACACTTTTAAAACCAAATATGCTGACTACTTAAATAATACATTTTCAAAATTACATCACTATTAAATCATCAAATACTGGTATCCGCCTCAATAATCCAGTGTTTGGCTGCAGTAAATAGTTTTTGCATGTTTTTGTTTGATAATTTAATGTAGTAAATAGCTGTAAACATATTTTTTTAACAAGTAGGAATATTCTATTTCTCAGCAAACTTCTCCTTTTGATTTAAAAAGCAAAAGCGGATACAATAGTGGCCCAGTTGATCCTTTCTGTGAATTTCCGACCACAAAATAAAAAATGGAAACCTCCACGACAGCTGCGCAAACTCCACTTGTGACACAAAACCATGTGATTCAGTCAAAAGCTCGGATAACTGCGATTCTCTTGTTTAGCACTCAACGGTAAACACAAGGTTCAGAGAGACCTATACAAGAATCCTTCAGTGAATCATCACTAATGGTGGAAAAGCAGCGGTGAGACAGCATTTCACTCAGTGGTAACCCGTCGCTTACTGCTGTGATCCCTCGTTGCTCATCGTCGTCCCCCCTCCCCCGAGCAACCCGCATGTCAGAAAAAAAAAGGAAAATCTGAAATGATGTTCCCTTTCACCGCTGACTCCACTTCTTGACAGGATAAAGCCATGGATGTAAGCCCCCCCCCCGACTTCAAGGTGCACTGTAAGAGCTTTACATTCTGTTAATCTGACCTGTGGGCAGCATGCTTCAGCCACTGGCTCTAATGTTAATCCTCCGACTGGGCCGCTCCTGCTCCACAGAGTCCGAGTCCACAGATCCTGGTCGTCAAAGGGACGCCGAACCCACCGGGACGCTCTAAGTCGGCTTTCTGTTGTTTGGAAACAAAGTGAGACGCGCGCGCTCGCTTGTCTGCTCTGAGATGTAATCACATCAAAGGGGTTCAAGAAAAGAGTCTTGATTTATCAAAGGCACACTGCCCCCGGAGATGCGTAGGTTTGAGAAAGGACGACAGGCGCCGCGGAGGCACAGCGGGCTGTCCGCTGCCCGCGCTCTGTCACAACAACCACTGACACGTTCTAATAATGGATGGGTGTTAGAGAGCAGCCGTGGAAAGCTGTGGGCTGGAGGGGTGGGTGCACCTCATCTGCCTACTGATAGGCTTTGGCAGCTTTAACTGGTTGATTTGTTGAGAGAGAAAAGACACTTGTGGACAGAATCTGTGGCAAAAAACAGACAATGTCAGGATGAGACAGAGCAGTTCTACATTTTAAGGGGAACACGCTTAATCCCCTCTGTGGTAGATAATTCAACAAACAAATAGGACAGTTCACTTTTAACAAATTTTTCCAATTCATTAAAACGATGGTTTCTCAATACTCAAATATGTCATAATCTGTATTAGTCTTGTTAGTGTTAATCTAATTCCCGACTCTGTCTCCTTTTGATTGTCAAATTTTTACAAACGCTTGTACATTGTGGATTTGACAATACAACCCAACTAACTAAGTACATTTATAAGCACTATCGTGATCATGTTAATGAATGTACACTGTCCCTTTTAAATAAATACAAGTAGCTGCACTTCTTCTTCTTGTTACTTGTAAAACTTGTCACAAGTCACCACGCTGATAACATCTGACGAGAGAGGTGACGCAGCAAGATTACACGTCTTAAAAAATATCCACAAAATGATTAATATTGAAGCATAATGAGGTAGAGGAGCACTCAGCAGAGCAGATCCCCCCCCCCAAGGCTGAACAGTCTCCATAGATCTAATCAAACTGCACTGACGTCCACGAGGTCATAGAAATCAGTCCCCTGAATATGCCTTCTTTTTTTTTCATCAAGAGTCATTAACTCCTTCATTTTTTAAGGTCACGTATTTAATAATGAGAATAATGACGATAATAAAAGAAATGGAGGATTGGAAGTAGACCACACCTTACATATCTGTTTCCAACAGCTTTAACTGTTCAATAAAAAAATGTCTATCCTCAAGTGCAATACTGTTACACTGTGAATATCATGTGAACATTGAACATATCACTCGAATTTTTTATAGATGGAAGTTTAAATATTGTATTTTGTTCTTTTACTGTTGCTTCCTGCTGCTGTGACACGATGCATGTCTCACCAGCTCTCGTTTTCGATGGTCGATTCGGATGTTGATTACCATGGTAACGGTCTCTGTGCATGGGTGTTAACATGCTTCAAAAGTCTACTGGAGTGTCATGGATGATGTAAGCCCTGCTTACTTGTGTTGCTGCTGGCTCGGAGGTCGGGGCGTTCCACTATATCATTTTCAGCACTTTTAAAACGGGCTAAAGTCCTGAAGGGATTTGGGTTTTTTAACTGTGTTGTGCATGTCTAGAGTTGTGGTATTTATGATCCTGCCATGTCACACACACACACACACACACACACACACACACACACACACCACACACACACACACACACACACACACACACACACACCACACACACACACACACACACACACACACACACCACACACACACACACACACACACACACACACACACACACACTACACACACGACACACACACACACACACACACACACACACACACACACACACACACACACACACACACACACACACACACACACACACACTCACAGTATTAATGTAGCCTGGCATTTGCTGGAAACATTCATCCACGTTCACAGCGGATGTTGAGGCTGCGGTGACAACTTGCATAGGCATCAAAGACAGCGATACACACACACACACACAATCGCACAAGAGCCACACGTGAACAGGCCTGTGCACACACCCACATCTTCAATATTAATGCCGCTACCTGCTAGATGTCAGCTTGCATCGTGCAAAAAAATGCCACTGCTGCTGGAGGAAGGAGGCGGTGCACACAAACACACTTATTCGGCGCACTAACGCACACTTAAGGTTGCACACACACAACCTTTTTTCTCTCCTTATAGCCCGTCTGTCACTGTTAAAGAAGTCGCCGGGGCAAAGCAGCTCCCGTACTGACGAGAGAGCGTTAAGGAGAGAGGGAGCGAGTCTGGGAGCGGGTGGTGGTATCCATTTTATTATAGACAGGACGGCTAATGCCAGCTAATGAGATGGAGGTTTCGCTGCAGTGCTGTGCGGGGGGGGGGACTTGGACAGAGTGACACCAGATGTGATCGCAGAGGACAGGAAGGTGTGAAGCCGACAGGTCAATGCGTGAACCACATCGATCTGTGCAGTGTGTGCCGTAACGATTCAGAGATTCATTGATCCGACTCCTGCAGATGGGTGACAACAGTTTAAAAAAAAAGAAAATATAAATAATTACCTCTGCCAACCAGTGGAGTTTTAGCTTACTTACTTTTTTTCCCCCTAATATACATATTTAACCTTTGACCACTGAAATCTAATCAGTTAAATGGAAGGTCAGTGATTTGTTTCTGAGAGGATTTTCTACTCATTTTTGTTGAAATCATATGAACGTTCTTCAACAGGCAAAAGGCCGTGACCTTGACCTTTAACCTTTAACCACCCTAAGCGAATCAGTTCATCCTTGAGTCCGTCTGCACCAAATTTAAAGAAATTCCCTGAAGGTGTTCCTGAGATATCGTGTTCAAGGGATGTAAAGAGGTTCCTGTAGGAGGAAATTTACATTAGGATAAAAATATTCATATTCTTTATTTATCTACATAGCAAAACAACTGTTATTATAAACAGAATATATGGTATAGCAGCAGTTTAAGTGGGTGGGGCTTAGCAGTGGGTCCACGCGGGTCCTGGTTGGCCTTTTCCATACATGACAGGATGTCAAGAGCATAATTGTTCCACCTTTATGGACGTATTTGCTGGGGTCATGTGTTTTTTTGATTAAAAATGTCACTGCACACGCACCAGCACCAGCTGCTGTCCCCTCCTGAACTGCCCTGTCTCCGCCTCACCCCACACGCTCAGTGCCTTCCTAAGCAGGGAGGCCACTGCTGCAGCTCCCATTATAAAGAGCCAAAGACACTTCCCTGACACCGGCCTGGCATTTACATTGATGGATTTATTGACATTTGCCGTTTTTATTTATTTTCTCCCACCCCCCACGCCGCGGCTCTTTATGAAAACGTCCGTGGGGTCTCAACCCCAATTCTGAAAAACCCTCCCCTGCACCGCACCGCCCGGAGTTTTGTGCGTTTGGATAAAACAACAATATTGTGCGCTCACGAGCCCGCACACATCAGCATGCAGAGAACACTCTGCCTGAGCCACCGCTCGCATACTGAGCTGCTGCTGCTGCTGCTGCTGCTGCTTAGGTTGTTCAAGCTTATGGATATCCTCCCCCCCCCCAAAAAAAACCATAGACACGTAATTACAGCATATTTTGAATATCGTAAAAGCGTAAAGTTTTAATGGAAGTTGTATTTCAGAGAATGGGCCGGCTCGAATAGCAATGAGCTGTGAATCCAGCGGCTGCCGAAGAGGAGACACGGAGTCCATTAATTAGCTCCCTCGCTCTGTAGCGTGGAAAAAGGGAGAGATCTGAGGCGCTGATAACTAATGTGCCAACCGGCATTTCTCAGGTATACTTTACCGAGTCTACACACACACACACTGCGCAGGGCTGGGTTTGGACAGTGAGATGCCTTTAATGAGGGAGCTGCAGGCAAAGACACACACACACACACACACCCACATGCAAAACATCCTCCATCAGTGCTGCTGTCTCACCTCATTTGGCTCCTTGCTGCCGTCTGTCTTTGTTTATTTGGCAGCGACCCCTTGAATGAGTCCCCGTGTAAAACTCCCCATCGCCCACTGCTGCTCGCTCTCACTCCCGGCTCCCTGGGCCAGGCTAAAGCAAACACCTGGACGTTTTACTGCATTTACTGCTACGGTTTTACTATGTTGTAGTTCTGCCATCAGGTCAATGCCAAGTTATGGGGGAGGACGCTTTTACATTGTACCTTAGGTGACTCTTAAAAAAATAAAATAAAGCCACAACAACAACAACCCTGCTGGCTTGCACGAACGCGAGAAGCGAAACTAGCCGTAGCTTTCCTGCGATCCAGGAGGATTCACCGGGATATAAATTGAAAACGCCAACGTGCCATTTTCCATCAAATGCATTTTTCTTTTTCAACTCGACACCCCCGTCAAGAGCCGAGCGAGGGGAGACGCTTTTTCGGAAAATGTCAGAGATGTCACCGAATCACAGGTAATGAGGTCTCTCTCACCTCTCGTCCTCCTGTTTGTTCTGCAGAATGTGAAATATCCCCCGGCTCTGTTATCTCAGCAAACAAAAACAGTCGTGTCAGGCAAGACGGCGGAGGCACAAGTGCTGGGAATCCACGACAGCTTTTTAGTTTTCGATTCTCAACAGCTCCACGTGAAATTGTCTTTTACCGTGTTTTTAACATATGAGGTCTTGTGTCTTTGCAGCGGTGGGACGAGGCACCTCCATCGCCCATGTGTATGTGGAGGATAACTAGCCCCTGGAGGGGGGGGAGGACGGAGGGATTGTTCTGCAGTAATAAAGTGGCGCTGCAGCGGGAGACGGAGAGAGCGACTGAGTGGAGGGAAAGAGAGAGAAAGAGAGAGAGAATAAAAAGGAGGAGAATTTAAGATGGGCGATGACGGAAAGCAAACAGGAGCGAAGAGGCGGCAATAAACTAATGGGGGGGGGGTAATTAAACAAAAGAAGGGCGAGAGACAAACTTGAGCGAAAGCGCCCGGAAAGGTTGTGGGCAAGAGGAGAGGCAGAGATAATATTAGAAACAGGTCAGTGAACATCATTCCTCCGCCCCACCACAACCCCCCACCCGCTGCTCCCACCACCACAGGCAGCGCCGCTGTCAAACCCAACTACAGCACATCTCCGTCTCCCACCTCCCTTCATTAATTCGTCCTCATCACTTTTTTCTCCACTCGTTTCTTTTCCCGTCATTCTCTCCACATCCCTCCCACCCCCCCTCCCCATCCCCCGGGAGAGCTGTGAATATTGAACGGAGCTCAGACCTGGCTGGCAACGTGCCGACACCTGCCGTCCAAAACTGCTTCCTCCTCTGTGGGCAGATTCGTGACCACGCGGCTCCGACGTGCCCCCGCGCCAAGGTCGAGTTAGACACCGACAGGAACGGGTTTCATATCCACCTACAAATACTGGAAAACCTGCACGTTTCAGTGACGCAGCCGTGGAGGATAAAAAGACAGAAAAGGTCATTATATCTGTTTTTCAGGCCTGAACTCCAGAAAATGGCCTGACAATGGAGATGGAACTTTTCAGAACTTTGCCTTTCAGATGCGAAGAACGCAGCAAGAATCGTCCGGGTCTCACAACAAGAGAAAAATATTTGTTTGTATCCTGAGATATTTGTGTTGTAAAAAGTGAGGATGCCAGATGTAAAACCACAAATGGCAAAAGAGCAAATATGTTGCTTTTGTTATCAGCTCATTTCCGGCCGTCGATTTTCAAACATAGCTTACAAGGCCAGTGTTTGTGCAAAGGGGAACATGCAAACCCCTCCTCTGCCCTTCGCTAACTCAGGGGATGACCTCCAGCAATGGCCGCTGCCGGTGACCGTCACGTCTACTTGAGCAGCTTATGGAAACCCCGCGCGGCGACAATGAGACGCCTGCAGTTGACCGGCCCTTCACCCCCGGTCCTCTGTGACGCCGACACAAGAGCCTACCCCCACCCCAGCGAGTTGTCCTAACACCCTCTCCACATCTGCTGTCAGTGTGTCGAGGCGACTCCTGCTCAGTATCCAGCTCGCTTAATTCTTGTTTGTCTCCAGATGGAGACAAACAAGAAGCTTCTTTCTAAATCATGAGTGACATTCTTTCAACTGGAGTACAAAGATGGATCCTGAATGAGAATCTATCTACGTCACAACTACACAGGCAGAAGTGTGTGAAGGTAAAAAGGTTTTTTAAGATCCAGCTTGAGGTGTGAAGCAATCTGCACAAAACCACCTGGAGAGTGATCAATGTCTTTATTATTTATTATTTAAAACCAACCCTCACACGATCTAATAAATCACCAACTTGCAAAGATCGATCCCCCCCCCCAAAGGCAGTTTTCCACTTCTGCTTGAATTAGTGTTTTCCTGCACGCCAGTGGAATTGCCTTTTGGTCTGTTGAGGCCATTTGATTGGAAAGAAATCAGCGTTTATTGAAGAGAGCTCAACGTTTCTCTGCTTTGAAACAAAGGTATTTGAAATCACAGCATCTCTGTGTACAAGACTAAAGACTATGTGTGTCCTGATGAACAAAACTAATAATTACATAAACAAAATATGTATAAATTCCACAGGAAACTCGACTAAGCAGATCTTTATCAGCCGCTATCATAAACGCTTGTATTGATAACTGCCCTTCGTCTGAGGGGGGGTCCTAAGCTTATTTCGCTTCCCTCGATCTCTAAGAGCCGGCGTTGCTTCACAAACCATCACTTATCCTTATCGCCGCTTTAGGGAAGTGAACGCTTGGCGCCCCCATGGGGGGGTGGACAGGTTTCTCTGTCAGGTGGGGAGGTAGATGGTATTTATCTTGTCATCGGAGACGGACGGGGGGGATTTATTTAAGGTGTTAAGAATGCCAGGATGGATGGAGGGTTGTTAAGGATGGCTGTCTCACATCGGGTAAATAAACAGAGAGCAGGGGGGGGGACCTCATCGTGGAGGGGATATTTAGCTAATTTAATGTCCTGCTCGCTCAGGACGCCCCGGTGAGGTCCGTCCTGACAAGTGCTTCCACTTTTACAATATGCCCCCCCTGGTGGGATGTGATTGCAGGTGTGTGGTTCCCTCTCTGCAGGGGACACACAGAAACAATTTCACTGCATCAAAACAAGCACCAACCGGAGGTGAGCACGGCAGCTAGGAAATCAGGAAAATAACAAACGGAGAAGACTGAGGAGCCGGGAATCCAATATAGCTCCTCGCTTGTTGATGTCGCCCGGATCTCTCGCCCTCTGCGGGGTCGCAGACGGCGTGACAAGGCCGCGAGTTATTTTCGGGGCTCCCCCGCCGCTCAGCCGCTCGACAAGCTGACCCCTTGTATTGCCAAAGCCTGGTGGGTATCGATCGGAACCCTCCTGCTGCTCCAGGTGTCCTTCCTCTCATCCAATGAGGCCCCGGCGGCGCAGCTCGGGGTGAGGGTGGGAGGATAAAAAGAAAATTGCCCTCTGCATCGTCTGGCTCCAGGTGGGCGTCCTCTCACTGTGGCTTTTCGAGGTTATACATCTTACTTTGTCTGTTTTTTGTCCTTCGATTGTTTTGTTGATGCTCAATCTGTCCCTCGCCCCTTTTCCTCTCTATTCTTTTTGCAGGAGGATGGAGAGACTACAGCCACCAAACTTTCAGATCATCCTCACACACAGGGACGTTACTCAACTGGCAATAATAAAAACAAACGCAATATATCTTTGCTCCAATGAAGAAGCCTTCACAGTCTTTATATCCCTTACTCTCCAATCATACAGAGATGTTTTCATAAAATATGAGCTGCAACCACTTTCCTTTTTATACCCACATTGTTTATATGAGTCTTAATTTAAGGTTACACGACTTTTATATACTGATCATTTGCTCTTCCCTCTGCTAAGTCACATCTCTTATTTATAAAAACTACATTTGCAACAACATTATCTATTTTTTCCCTCCGGAGTGTTTACAGTGAAAAAAGCTAATTCCTCAATGTTTAATAGGGAAAACAGACAGAATTTCCCCTTTTTACAGACAATTTCATCTCTAGTTTTCCACGTATTCTTTAAAGCTTATGAATACAGATGAAACACACAGAATTGAGCAGTACCACTCGAAATCATGAGGGGGCAGTGTAGCCAATAGTTCAAGCTACACAAACATGGGACACGAGGAAGAGGTTGAAATTCTGGCGACACGATAACAGTACGTGCTGAAAAGATTTGATCCCTTGTTCATTTGGAGACACACGTGGTTACCGTGGCAACACCGGATTCATTAATCCAGCTTCTATGTGCAATGCAATGAACTTTATTTTGCGGAGACACGCATTTGCATATCCTGTGTCTCTAAAGACTTCTAATGTGAAGCAGCCGCGGTAGGATGTTGTGTTTCAAATTAGAAATGATTGCAGATTTAAATTCTGTGCAGGTCTGTTGGACCCTGCCACCATGAATACAGACTATTGGATGCACAACTCATTTAAGTCTAAAGATTCTTATAGGAATCTTTATGCAATTGAAAAAGTATCTTGCTGAAAATATCTTTTGCTGAAACCAAATTTAAAAATAAATCTCTTTCTCTGTGTTTTCTATCTGAAAGAAAACTCACATACAAGAACTCAATGATCCCACACTGAGGTAATTGGAGACACTGGCCACCTCAAGGTTATCGGGTGACTGGAGACCCAGTCACGCGTGAGTAAAAGAAAAATAAAACACTGAGAGCTAATTTATTTGCAAACAGCCCAAGTTATGAGAGGTAATTACTGCCGATTGACTGAGAGAGTTCTGCAGTCTCACTGACAAAGCCTCCATCATGGTTATTTCCAGTGGACTGATTCATTTATATGATTTTGGGCGCTGCCAAAAAAAAGCGCCATATTGTTCTGTCTACTGAGAAATGTATGATGGTATCACACACACACACACACACACACAAAATCGTCTGGAAGGCTTTGAGCCGCAGCGCCTTCTCTCAACAGATCAATTTCAGAAAAAATCTCAATTCTGAATCAATACGTCCTCTTTTCATCCACAAAGAACTTTTCGCTTTTGGTCTTTTTGATTTCACCGCGATGCTACTTCGCATGTCATCGGCGGAACAAATATTTTAGGAGGCTACAAAGGGTGCCGGTAAAAAAAGAAAAAGCGCAGGGAGAAACAGAAGGCTGCCGGCTTAAATCAAACCGAGCATTGGCAGCTTTTTCATGAGACGCACCGCTCAGGGTAGAATGCCTCCACCTACACCCTGCTTGTGAGATGAATAGCATCTGCAGGCTATTATGACAAAGAAAAGGGAGAGCAGGGGAGTACCGGGAGTAACTGGAGAGGGAGAGGAAATGGATGGGTTCCGGGAGAGTGTGGGTGAAAAGTATGTGGCAAAAGAAGAGGCAGCGACAAAAGAGAGAAGGGTGAGCATTCAAGAGAGGAGACGGGGAAACATTTTGATTTTCTGTTTTTTGGTTTTGTGTCCGTTTCTGTCTCTGCCCCGGATTCCCTGAGGGTGAGAGTTAGGAAATCAACCCACCTTTACCCTTATCTTCTTTTTCCACACTACCTTACTATCTATGACGGAGTATTACTGGAAACTTAGAGGGACAAACAATCATAGAAATTTAGAAAAAGTACTACAAGAAGTTTCATTTTAAAGGGGGAGATTGACTTAAGATCTAACAATAGAGGAAAAAATATAACATAATACAAAAAAAAATTTAATTCCAAAGGCAATTGTTTTTTTTGGCAAGTTAAGTGAAGACTTAAAGAAGATGGAGACATCCAAAAATTGATAAATGTTGCGCTTTTCTCTTTTCTTGAAAAATACGGAGCTAAAACTGCAATTTCCTTACATATAAAAATTTTTTGCTCAATATTAAATACAGGGTTAAAGTGCATTTTTTCGAAAGAAGATAATGTCTTTACAAATTCTAAAATACTGAGGTTAAAGTGCAGTTTCTTTAAGAATGTGTCGCATCTTGTTAAATTATACTCAAATGGAGGTTATTCAAATGATGGAATACTTCATCTTTTGACTCATCGGCTCCACATTACCATAAGTATCGGGCTTTTGAAAATATTGTGGAAATACTTGGTCGAGGTTCAACGTTGGTTTGATATGTGTTTAATTCAACAGGGTTTCATTGAAGAGAGAATTCATCTTGAATTTGGATCGAGAAGGAGCGAAATTATTTATTTCTGGAAATATTCCAACTCTTTTCCTTTTCAATTTATTCGCCAGATTTTGTTTTGCCTCAATATGGCTCTCATACGCTGGCGTAACTTCCAACCTAGTCATGAAGCAACTTTGTATTCTGTCTCATTCTGTCTGACAAAACTTGTGTACACCCACATGCACGCTCCTGAGTGCACAATGCTCTTTAGCTGGGGTTTCATCCTTTCCCCGAGCTTGTTTTCCCACTGTAAGCCCCGTGTGGTGTGGCTGGGATTCTGCTGGCCCGGTCTCCCTGCTAGATATTGTAGCTAATCCTGGCAGGAAGACAAAGTGACACGGAGAATGAAAAGAATGAAAAAGAGAAGAGAGAGCAAGATTAGAGGAGAGGGGCCAAGCACTGCCACCGGCTAGCGAGCGGTGGAACAAAGAGAGGAGGGGAAGAGGAGGAGGAGGAAGAGACTTTGACTACTGATACCTCACTAATGCCCCCACGATCCTCCCTGCCTTGTAGTCTCTCCTCCCAATGGACAGCAGAGCTCCATATCTCTAGACACCCTGTAAAACAGTTCCTAATTTGCATCCACATCGCATTAGGAAATAAAATCTGTCTTTAGGAATTATTAATACCTGTGGTTTATGTTATCAGTGTCACGTGTGAGGCAGAACACAGTGGAGACACAAGGGTTTCCCGCTGAAGATCTGTACAGCAAAGGGTGGGAGTTTCTATTCAATATTCCTACAGAGATTCTATATATCCTGAGTATCTCGCCTTACAAAATGCACACTGGAAGGAGCCAGGGATCGAACCACCAACGTTCTGTTCAGTGGACGGCCCCGCTCTACCAAGCAGCCCGGCAGACTCCAAGAAATTGAAATGGAAATGAAGATTATCTAAGCCAACCATTCAACTGCTCTTCCCAGTCTCGAGAACCAACTTTCATATCAAAGCACGTACAATAACTTTATCTTAACAGAAACAATGTTCTGTATTTTAAATTTTACCTTAAATCAATTTCCTTCACTTCTCCGGAGACCATCATTGGCGTTGGCCTCAGTGACAAAAAAAAACCGGCACCTTGAAACGTCTCACCACCAAACAGACACGGAAGCAGGTGCTATCCTAGCGTTTCACCTGCAGGTGGATTTACAACAGGCTTTGTGGCTTTACCGCTGCCGTGTGTGTGTCCTTGTGTGCGTCCAGCGCAGATTAAAAGCCTCTATCCCAACTCCGGGGGACACAAAGCAAACATTTGGCTCTGCCTGTAAAAGAAGGCCATGACTTTAGGATGGTCATTTCTAAAAACGGGACTGGGCCGAACATGCTGTGTGATATTAATCCTCCGCTGGGAGGGAGAGTCAGTGATTTGTTTGTCAGTGATAGTTAATATACACAGACAAATATCAAACTATAGAACAGGGACAAGGAGTTTTTTTAATTAATCTGTTTTTCTGATGAGAATTCCGTAGAGTAGAAAGACAGAGAAACGCTGCTCTTGAAAGGCAATTACTGCAGCAGCTCAAAACCAAAGCACGTAGGCACGGACAGATCACACTTTCTCTTGCTTGACCAATCAAAAAAAGTCTCTGTGTGTGTGTGTGTGTGTGTGTGTGTGTGTGTGTGTGTGTGTGTGTGTGTGTGTGTGTGTGTGTGTGTGTGTGTGTGTGTGCACAGGACAAACACTGCCGCCCCTCGTCAGTGGAAACCAAAGAGACGGATGCTGCCTTGGCTCCGTGGTTAGAAATGGTCTCAGTTGGCAACACCCCCCCCCCTCTCTCCCAGATCAGCCTGGATGTATTATTGATTTATGTTTTTTCGGCTTCACGCCAGCAATCCCTAAGAAAGTGGTAGTGTTCGGAAATTCGACTCGACTGTGCGGGGATCAGAGTGTAACGTGTCGGCTTGTGTGTGGGAGCAGCCCATGTGTGTGTGTGTGTGTGTGTGGGGCCGAGGTATTAACCGGTTAGTATTTCTTTCCAAAGCGTAATCTGGGCAGACAGCAAAACACATTCTTCGGTGATATGGCAGCGCTGCCTGTGAGGCCTAATTATAATGTGACCCGTTGGTTTTTACAGGAGATTTAACTGGTGAATGTGACACAATTAGAATTCCACACTTCTTTTTTTCTTTTTGTGGACCGAGTACAAGAACTCAGAGTGAATCTCTCTCTGTCTGTGTTTCCCTGGAAATTGGGGGAACAACTGGGGTCTTGCGATAAACCCAGCGGCTCACGGGAAAAAGTCGGAACCGGACGATTGCGGCTCAATCAGCTCGTTCCTCGACCAGGTGCCCATGTGCGACTTCATTTAGTCATTTTCAGGAAAATAGGTCGCTGGGGCAATTTAACGATTACTGCAAACATCGGTTGATTCAGGGTGACCCAGGATGCCTCTTCAATTGTCTTAAGCTGAGGATATCAAAGCAGTGTCACACTCTATTTTTATGGGAACCCAAGATAGAGGGGAGAGACTGCAAATGTTCTCTGAGGATTTTGATCCTCGACATCAATTAGTCAAAGGGAGATGATTATCTTGGTGAAATTCCGCTACGCTAAATCATGTTCTTTAATTATCCTTTTTTCATTTCATAATAAAATACTGACTACTTTAACCTGTGCTGAACTCAAAACATAATTTACCTGAAACAGTAGGAATATTCAAATACTTAGCTCATTACAAATAAAATTCTTGTATCGAACAATTATCCCCAGTAAAAGTACATAAGTCTTAACATTGCTCAATGCAGAACATCATAATATTGTATCTAACATGATATATCTATATTCTGTTTGCTTTATTATCGTATTATTACTGGTCCATCAGTTTGTAGGAATTATTTTACTTTTACAGGTAAGAATTGTACGTACTAACTACTACAAACCAATACCTACTTACTTTATGTAGGATTGTTACTTTTATTATGGATTGTTATAAATATTACGAAAAGCCATTGTTCTCAGAGAAGTAAGACGCACTCTCTGCAAACTACATTAAAATGCTGCTCTCGCACAATCCGCGCAAACGCTGTTAGCTCTGTCCGATCTGCCGATTCATCAGCATGCCACGACTGGGAGGGGCCTCGTGCCGTGGCTTTAAAAACCAAAAGCCCTCCGCACGGCTTTTTCAGTCTCTGACAGAACCGTCAGATTTTATGTTGCCATAAAGCAACGGCTGCTCGTATCTTTTTTTTATGACATTTCGGGTGTTGTGATTTACGGAGGCTGGTGCTGCGATAATGGCCGCCTGACACCGGCATGCTTTAAGATTATTTTATGGTAATTCGGTTTTTGCCTCATGCCAACGGAAACAAGATGTCCTTATCGGTGGAATCACTTTTCATTTTCATTAATGAAAAATGGTGAATGATGGAAGAGTCTGAGGAATAGAACAATCCAGCATGGCTTCAAGCATATCCTCTTTTCAAATTGAGAGAAAAGTCCATTCAACACATACTCAAAGCCCCTGACCCTCCCATCACACAACACACTACTTCACAGTATTCAAGCAACAAGAGATGTATATAGACACTTTTAAAAGCTGCTCATGTTTGAGTTTGACTCTGAAGAATGGACGGGGGAAAATGAAGACATTCGCCAACCATGACACAAGGTGTGTATTCAATTTGGGATCCAAATCCTTCGGGTGCTGCAGTTGAAGGTTCCTCCAAATGCAGCCGACTAATGTGTCCTCCCGTCCCCGAGCAACGGAGGCTCCGACAGGTTGGATCCCCCCCTGGCCCCATATATCGCCGGATTCATTCATCTGCTTCCTGTTTCCACCTGTACCCACATGCTCAGTTTCACCAGTTTCCATGAGATCTGCATCAGAGATGGTTTTAGTTTTAAACTGTCAGCCTCAGTCAGTTTGTTGTTCTAACATCCCTGCTCTTGTAAACTGACATCTTCTCCCTGCCTTTAAGTGACTTAAGTTTCTTTTCAACATCTGGCACTCATTAAGAATTCATAGTACCTAGGTTCTGTGTATCTGACCCTCCCCGGAATACGTGAAAAATAAATGAACTCTCCTGGACCGACATGCCCTGTACCTACAAGGGAACATCAACACTCCAGCCCTCCAGTTGAAACCAAAGAATCACATATGGGGTAAAATTATAGTTTTTGTTCTTTATCACTAAAGAGATGGAGCAGAATCAATTCTCGACTTCTTCTGGAACGAAAGGGGATTTAAGTTTAAAGTAAAGCACAAAAGCAATCAATCCCTCACAGGTACCTGCTGGCAAAAAGCATCAATTCAAAATGTTCTCAGGTAAGTGAAGTCGACAGCTCGCTGTCAACGAGTTCACGTTCCTTCCCAGTTAATGTTCCGTCCCGGTGATGTGCAGGATCCATGTTGACGCTGCACAACTGACAGCTCGAGTGCAAACACACTGGCTGTTCAACAAAAATTCCCCGCCATCTCGCGCTGACTTGTTGTCTCAAGGGTTCAATTGGAACGAAGCTGAATCTGAGTGATTTAATTTGTATCTGTTTTTCTCCTGTCATCTCTCATCCCCCCCACTCTCTCAGAAGGCCCCGTCTGTCTGCATGGCGACCAAGCAGTAACTCTCTCTGCCAACCCGGAGACACAATCGGAGCTCCGGAGGGCCCCCCCCCCGCGCGCGTTGGTAGACACGCACACCCACAAGTCAATCACCGGTGAATCGCGTTCAACAGATATACTCTCCCCAGCCCTGGCAACTGTCAAGTTCAGATGCTCCGAAATTGCCGATGAGTTCCTAGGAAGAGGAACGCTGGCGGAATATTCATGCAGCGGTCGGGGGTCAACGCTGCCACAGAGGAACACGGCAACCTTCACTGATGGAAATAATCCTTTTTTTTAAAAAAACGGCCGAAAAGCAACACAACGCTTTGGGTCGCGAGGAACGTGAGGAGTTTAAAATGTGAAACCTCTCGGGTCGCTTCGCAGCAGCAGCAAACAAACAATATCGGGAACGATAGCTGTGTCCTATAGCAGATTAGCATTAGCCACGCTTCTCCCGTGTTTGTGTTGGGCCGATTAGAGTGCAAGCGTGGTGAAACTGTTAAGTGCATTTATATGCAGGCGCCAATGGGACTGTGACTGAGCCGCAGCCTCTATACACTCGCCTGCTTGTCATGAGCAACACGACACAGTGACTGTTTCACCAGCAGGATAATAACAGTGACGACGGGTTTATTTCCGCAATCGTATCTCGTTGGCGACAGGGAAGAGAGCAGGGGGAAGGCGCTGAATCCCAAACAGGTTCTCATGAGTGAAAATCCTCTGACGCTCCTTCGGGCGTCCCCCCTCTTCGAGGCAGAGGAGATCCGTTTGGAATTTGGTGCCACGCTCAGTTGCAAAGCAAGCCAATCCAGGGTTTCTGTGGATTTTAAAAAAGGCTTTGCACGGAATCAGGCTTCCCCGCCACAACTCAGCATTCCTCCCGGTCGCAGTGTAAGATCAAAAGTTTGTTGGGGACTTCACTGTGTTGGCGCGTGAGGCCAGAGTCGATGGAGGAGTGTGGCCCTTTGTTTCCGAACTCATAACATGGTCAGCAGTCGCCTGGGCTGTATTGAGTTGTTGCCGGAACACGCCCCGTCCCAAAGGAGCGGCTTTAAGCCCAATTAACTGATAAATGCACGCTGGCAGGGGAGCTGGCAGACATAGAGATCAATGGAGCTGAATGGAGCAGTGCAGGGTGGAGAGACCAGCCCTCAACCGGATACACATGGTTACAAGCCCCCGCATGAGGGCACTAACTGTTTATGTGCCCTTGAGCAAGACAGTGTGATACCAGGACTGCTTTAGATCATTCCGTGTTGTACCTGCACTGGATACACAGAACTAAACATGTAGAGACATTCCCACAGATACAGGTCGCAGGGGGGGGAAGACGATCTCTGGCTAATTGGGAGAGTGGGTGCAGTCGGAGCAGGACATGCCCGTCAGCACCTGGGTTAGTCGGCTCCTCATCCTGCCCACCTCACCCAGCAGCCTCTCGCACTCCCTCATGCATTATGGAGAAGCTCCAACACTCCAAGAGAGAGAGAGAGAGAGAGAGATGGTTTCCAAAGACTAGAGTTGATGCCCGGAGTAACCGAGAGCAGGAAGAGCAGGTCATTATGTGCAGACCCAGTGTTTTTCCTCATTACACTGGACAGACTTAGCGTGAAATTGCCAAATTTGAATCCAAAACAGCAAAACCAGAGCCAGAACGTGAAGCCGTGGTTTACAAAGTGGGATCTGCGGCGCCCCGAGGTGCCGTGAGGACGAGCCAAGGCCAAGATTTGTTTATTTCCTTCCTCATTTTGAATGTCTAATTTATTTGAGATAACTTCAAACATATCAAAACTAAACGGATATGGGGAAATCACAATTTAAAAAAATAAAAAATACGCTGCAGGCGGGATTGGTTACTTGACAGTCCACGATTGTTCTGGCAAAACACACACCAGTAAGACAAGGTGAAACTCTGAGCGAGCAAATGTAAAAAAATGTGAATGTACCTTAAAGAAATTGGTCTCAATCCAGAATATTATTACGGTTGGATTCCAGTCTACTGAAGTGTCCTTAGGCAAGTCAATAAACCCCAAATTGAGAGGTCATCAAGACTGGAAAAGTGGATTTACCTTTAATAGCTCCGTCCAAAAGTATTAGATTCATTTTAATGAATCTGGAGGAAAAAAATCATCAAACTAACTCTAACTACATGAATATCTGCATAACATGTTGATTCCAAGATCTCAAATCTTCCATTACATTTATTATATTTGTGCATTTTAACGATTCACAACTTTTCCATCTTGGGGCAAGACAGATTTCTCTGCAAAATGTAAAATGCTTCCAAAAATGGTTTCATTTAAGTTCATCTCGATGGATCACTGCATAAATACCTTAAGTTTGGATAATTCTACATTTAATGAGTCTGCCGTGAAAACTACTGACGGACAGTATTTCACAGGTTCTGTCAGTTGTCATGGGGGTGCTCTTGTCCACTCCCTCCTGCAGTGAGTGTCATGTCGCCGCTCTACTGACAGCGATGGTCAGCAGGGATCCTCGCACTGAGAAGGACACAAAGGAAGTAATGAAAGGAAGAGAAAGTGAATAGAGTTCAGCCAAACAACTTAGAGTTAAGGATTCTCTCTCGTTGTGATAAATTAAAACAAACCACAGGTTAACGACGAGTAGCCTCTGTATCAGCAGATGGGAAACACGGGTGAATGAGGCTAAATTCAAACAAGGGCGGCCACTCTGAATGTTCCAATTACTCGCCGTCACAGGGGTGAAACTTTCTCCACGGATCCTCAGATCTCTATCTACCCTTAATCATCCGTGAAACGCTCGAGCTCCCGCTGAGCAACAACCGGGTAATGAGTTAAGTTGTTTCGATAATTGCCTCGACCCAAACTGCGCGATTAAAGGAAGATGACCACAGATGAGATATAAAACACAAAAGGGCTCATAAACAATAACAATGGGTTCCTGCCCCCAGGCTCCTCCGAGGGAAAGGACAAACAAAAACAAAAAAGATAAAGTGGCCCCAAAACTTTGGGGCTTTTGTCTCTAATGAACTTAACCAAACAGATTGACTCGCTTGGAACTGTTTTCCTCTGGGAGTCCTGACGGGAAGTGAAGTTTCTTTGTGCTTGAAATTGATTTGTTGTGAGGGATGCTTCTTTGGCAGAGAGCTGCTTTGAATTTTGGAACCCCCAGCTATATTTCATATCATTTGTCATCTTACAGGCTGCTGTACTTCTCCATTCATTCAGAGTCCTTTAATTAAATGCATTAATGCTGGTTTTATTATAACGTTTATTTAAAAACCTTAACATCCTCAATTCAAATTATTCAATTAAATTCATCCGCCACCGCCGGCGAGTGGAAATCTGAGAAGCGATGCACATTTCAAATCATGATTAATTGTTATATTGAATTCTACTTTTATTTGCGTGTATATGCAAGTAAGTATATATAGCAAGTCATTCCTTTAACAGTCACAGGAGGATGGAGCCAATCACAACTTGGACAAAAGGTGGGAATAACTAGAGTAGTTACCAGTTTATCCCAGTACTGACATATAGATACAAACAACATTCACAATAACATTCACACACACATGCAGTTTAGACACCGCAGTTAATACCTGAGCAAGGATGTAGAGAAAGAAACATAGAAACCTAAAGAAGTGAGTTGTCTCCATGGTAAAAACCTTTGTGCTCCTATTAACCACTTTTGGATTAAAATCACAATATTATACCGGCCTATTAACAACTTCAAAGGCAGCAAGTCATCCTGTCTCCCCAACAACAGCTCACACTTGTTTCCCAATGGATAAAAGCTGCATTGTTCTGATTTGCTTGTTTTATCGAAGAGACATGTGCCGGCTTTGCCCCTGACATCACTGGCCTCACCTATTATATAATTAGAATTATAAAAAACACAAAACAAAAAGTTAAACCCTCACATCAAAGACTTGTTTTGAAAAATCCATCTCTCCAATTGTGGCTGATTAGCGATTCCTCCAGAGGCGGTCGGGAGGCAACCGTGTGCCGGGATAGAAAATGAGTCCGCCCTCCTCTGTTCTGCTGTAGATGGGAAAACAGGCTAAGGAGAAGGATTAGAACCCAAGGCTCACTTATCTCTTTTTGCATTCCTCAACCCTTGCTCTCCTGTCACTCGTCTCTTCTATCTGTTTTCTCTCCCTCAATATCCTGCATCCCTTCACAGCCTCGGCCCACTCGCTCCTTCTCTCCTCATGTCCCAACTGATTCAGGGGGGTTAGAATAGAAAGAGATTCTAATAGAAAGAGGTTTTGAAACGACAAACCAGGTGTATTATTTGCTGTAGATTGGGAAGAATCCAGCAAACCAACAAGCAAAAGGAACTAACCACAGATGAAATCTTATTTAACAATATGCAAAAGTACCGAAAAGAATACAGCCACATGGAGGCATCTATTATTTGAAAGTGAGAATCAGGTGTTGCAACTGATATTCATGTTATGAAATGCAAATGTGACGTATAGCAAGTCGTATATCTGTTGTATAAATAATGAGTCCCCCTGCTTTACAAATTGTGTCAGGTGCTGTTTTTTACTTTAAAATTTAATTATATTGTCTCACTTATAAACATGATTTCATTTTGAGATGCAGCAACACGTTTCAGGGCACAAACAGAGAGAAGATAAAAACACTCATAGGCTTTTTTTTCACCGTCTGCGTTCTATTATTCACATCAAAAAAACCTTGGAGATAGAGACACTGTTTTCTTAAAAAGCTGTAATCCATCAGTGATGCAGAAGACACAGGAGCAACATATGAAACAAGACCTGTTCACTTGTATTTGCTGCATTAAGTTTATTTAGCCCACTTTTAAGCACCGGAGATAAATAATACGGTTTGTTTTCGTTTTTGAGATTTTCAAAGTGAACTTGAATTATTCCAATTTGGGTTTTCATTATAAAGCTGGAGGCGTGTTGATATAGGAGTTTGCATTTTCTCCTCAAGTCTGTGTGAAGATGTGGATCTGGTCTGTCTCTATAAGTTAGGCCTGCAAAACACTGGCAACCTGACCCAGTGTGCGCTGGGATTGGTTCCAGCTCCCCCCTGTGAGAGGCAGTATAGAAACCAGTATGGTTGGTTGGATGGAAATTATTAGTTTTATGTCAACAACAGATTCAAATTTGAAAAAGCTTTACTTGTTTTGATGGTCACCTCCCACAATGCAGTTTCCCTGCGGCTTTATAGAATTGATAGGTTTTGCGACCCATAATTGCTAGTGACTAGTAACTAGCTGGTCAACACAATGGAGCATTTAGCAGCTAAAGAGAGCAACTTTCAACTTTATGTGACTAAAAAACGCCATGGCTGTTTTCTTAGCTTGTTTCACTGTTAATATGCTTGTGAAGGTTGTGGAAGATATTGTGAATACATATATATATATATATATATGTATACACAAAAGAAGCCAGGCTGTTGTGTGTGAAATACTCTATTGATTGTGACTGCAGTTATTGAAGCACACTGTTTGAAAGATTCACAATCACTGAGAGTGGCGGAGAGATTACCAGGAGCCTGTGTTTAACTGGGAAAAAGATCAATCTGACTGGGCTGTAATGGGAGGCTAGCTTGGGAACAACCAGAAAAACTACATGAGGGATAAATGGCTCCTTTTGTGTTGCCATTTCAAAAGTCAGGAAGTGTCATGATAGATACACTTTCAACGTGCCCTTCAATTAAACGTAGCATTAACTGTTAAACTGCCAATGAAAGAAAACTATAAAAGACTCTGCAGTCTATTCTACTTTATCACATGACTCACCGCTCATGAGTCTGACTAAGCCCATCTTCGAATGTTGCTATTATTTTCCATAGTTGTGTAGCTTTAATGTCAACATACACACGGACACAGATTTCATAATACTGCACAAACGTGACAATAAGAATAACAAAGAAGATCCTTAACACTTTGCAACAACAGCGAACAAATTATGAAACTATTCCAATACCAACAGTCTGTGTGGAACTCGGCTGCAGCAGAGTAAACATATGTCAAAGACAGTCTTTGTCTCATTATTCTTGGAATTTACAGTCAAGTAAGGGACCTGAATATGTTTAGTTGATACCCAATAACAAAAAAATTAAACACTTCCCTGAACAAAACAGTATCAAAATATGAAAAATGTAGGTATGAGAGTTAATTCTGAAGATCAAAGGAAAGACATTGAGACAAAAAGGGACATTTATACGTCAATAATCCATCTGCTGGTTGCCAGCATCCCAACAGCTACTTAGTGGATTTTTCATATTAACACACAAACATGAAACATTGATTGTGAATGCAGTTATTGAACCACACTCTTTTAAAGAATCACAATCACTGACGGTGGCTACCACTTAGCAAGAGACAGATCATACAACATGGCCGCAAAAGGAGCCTTCCATTATGGTAGCATGAATGCAGTGCACCTTTGTCCTTATCTGACACAGCAGGTGCATTATTCACGTTGAAGTTGAGTAGCGAGAAAGGATTGCATAGGAATTGGGGGGCGACCTGGGCAGAAACGTTAGGGCGAGTACCACAGGGGCACCAATGGCTGACTTGTTACCAGACGATTCATTATCCATTTAAGCGTAATTGCCGATGCACGGCTACACTCAGCAGATTAGGTTCTGAAAGGATGTGCACAAACGTGTCATTATTCTGGCTACGCACCCTTTGTGAATGTCACACTCTGATGTGTCCCTCTGTTTTGCTTGTTCCTCCGACACTTTCCTGTCTAAGAAATGAACTCCTCTGCACCTATTTCACTTAAATCATTACTCTACCTCTCAATAAACATATAGGATGTGACTTATTTTTCATTATGGTGTTTGTGGCTCCACACAAAAACAATGTTGATTGTGTGTGTGTGTGTGTGAAGATGGTTGTTCATTTCCGTAGCTCTATCTTTGTACTCTTTGTTCCTCTGATTCTTATTAAATGCACACAATTAAAGCACCATTTAATGTGATGAAATAAAGCGCTCGGTAGACGCCATTAGTCCAAGAGCTAGCGTGATTGAGTTGCGCGTAAATCAGGGTGCAGATTAGCACGGTGAGCATTTCTGCCATTAAAAGATGGGGATGTGCTGTCTTTGTTTTGTGGACCACCATAAAATAATAGAGCACCTCGGCTGCGGTGGGATAACCCGCACTGAATGTGCAGAAGTATCACATTATCAGCAGCAGAGGTCTGGGAGCAAATCCACATAAAATATATTACAGCTCACAATTACCCACGACTTGAGGCAACGGTGGAATTAGAGCTGACAAGTGTCTCTACACATTTGCGGGGGAGAATTGCGAAGAACGGCAGCGATTATGCACATTTATTAGAAATCAAGTACACATATGATTGACCTTTAGCCGCCCACTTAAAGGTAAGTAGCAGTTTCTACAATGGCTATTGCACAGGTAATAGCGATGTTATCCGTTTATATATTCCATTGTTTATATTTGAATAAAACAGGTTGGACAACACCTCTACCAAAGCGCCAAGGACGTGTCAGACAACCTGACATATCTTTCCACAAGGAAGCTGCTTCCAGCTACATAGCGAGAGGGTTTCACAGTCAACGTTAGACTAAAGATAGCAGCACTTTTTCTGTGATGAGGGCGGGGGGGGCTGGCAGCGGTGCAGCATTCCTCATACTTCCACAGATGCTGGAGGAGGAACACGCTGTTCCAGGACAGGGGGGGGGAGAGAGAATCGACAAGCTGACAGGAAGATAGAGGTAAAGAAAGGAGCGCGGTGGCTCGAGTGAAAGAGGGACCACAGGAGAAGGATCGCCTTAACATGGTTATGCAACAGGACCATTATCCCCCTCGTAAAGGAACAGGATTTTGACAGTTTTATAGATGTGGGATAATGCTCCTCGTCTTGGCCAAATAGCCCGTCAGCCATTTTTTGTGTGTGTCTCTGTGTGAATGTACATTGCGTACAACAACACCGATAACTGCATGACGCCTGTTTTCTATTTGCTGAGGGCTGAGGCATGTAAGATATAGTCAGACTACTCAGAGTAATTTAGTAAATAGGCAATTTCAAAAGTTTTATCAGATTACCAGTCGCTCAAAACACTTCAAAACAAACCTTTGCAGTGTTTTAACGGTGTAAACTCCTGTGACAGTAAAAGCACCAGTGCAATCCACATGTGGAAAATAAAAGCAATAACTCAAAGCTGAATTTGTCAAATCCAAATTATAAAATCCTCATGAGACAACATTGGGAAGTTCTCTTTCTGATAACTATGGATAAACCCAATGATAACAATTTACAAGCACCCTTTTCTCCCCCCCTGGCTGCAACAGAGCTCGATTTGAGCAGAGAGCAGATAGTAGATCATCGGTAATGTGTTGCGGACTCGACCTCTTGAACTCCACCCAGAGTATATCATAGTCTTATCGTTACAAATGCCTCATTCGCCGGGACCAGCTCTATGTCCCTCTCTGATAAATGTATATTTCACCACCTGCAAAGATAAATCACTCGGCCCCCGTAGCAGCTCATCTCTACCCACACTGCGCCCCGCACAGCCTTGCAGAGAAAATGACACACGCACTGATGGACTCTTGACACTTTGCATGAGTGTTCAAGCGTTTTAGCGATGAAGATCATGGGGCGTATTAGCACCAACACAAGCTTTTTTCCGAGATGAAAGCCCGTCTTTGCCCCGGCAGGATACAGCACTAGGAGTATCTGCCACTGCCACTGCCACTTCCTCTTGTCTGTGCATGGCAACGCTTTACTTAACAGTTCATCAAAACCACTGGGTGCATGGGTGTGGGTGCCTAAAGCATGCATGTGTTGATGTTTGCCTGTAAGTGCACACGAGAGGTTTGGGAGAGCTAGCGATTAAATTCAACCCAATGCAAAAGCATAAAAAAAAGCACATTCCTCTTTCAAATTGCAGTGAAACAGCATTTTTGGCACCAGCACTGTGGTTGTTAGTGGATATCATTTGGGGGGAAAGCATAGGATGATCCCTGGAAACCCTCTTTGGTACATAGAATCAAACCTTAATTTCTTCACTTCATGAGCACTGCTTCTCCTCCGTGTGCTCAGCGAGTTTTCGACCTTGATTCTTGAGCACAGTCCAATGTGAGAGGAAAGCCAGATGCCCTTGTAGCCAACCAACCACGTCAATGTCTCTCCAATGGGGGGGCCTCGCTGAGGCCAAACAAACACATGAGCAAAGCGGGATTACATGCATCCATTGAGCTTCAGCCCAAATAGGGCCGTGGACAGGGCATGGCAGCACCAGGGGGTGTTTCCTATGGAGAGCCAACATCTCCCTGTCTCCACAGGGGTATCGGGTGGCTGTGATAGCCACTGAGAGAAGGCATGCCAGGAACCATGCAGGGAGCACAGACATAACCACAGCTATCGGCAGCTTCCTCTAAATAAAATTTGCTAAAATGAACGTCCACAATAATAAAATGTAAGTGAAGGACGACCGGCCTTGTTTTCTTTTGCTCCAGTTCTTTGCTGCAAAGGTAATAACAAAGGGATTTAATACTTTGGTTCAGTACAGGCTGCAGAAGAAAAGCCCTGAACACCTCTCATACACACCATGGGGCAGGGTGAACAGGAAAATTTTTTCTCTGATTCAGTTAGTGCTCAGGTCGATCGTGACCACTGTTAAGACGAGGTCAATGATCCCAATCTGAAACTGTGCTAAATTGTCCAAAGTGTATTATATTGCACCTTGATGCGTTGTTGATGCGTTGTTTACGGATCCAATCGGATTGGGTTCTTGCCAGACACCCAGTTTACAGTTATACCTTAACTGATGGAATCAGAACTCAAGATACAGCAGAGTGAGCAAGAGATGCTTGTGCAGAGACCTAGCCTGAGAACCATCCTCATGAATATTTCAGTTCTGGTGTCATCTTTGCTCTCAGCCTACCCGTCTCCAGAGGATCTCCTCGGTTGGTAATTATGAGCTCTTCTTAAGGACACAGGTTTTCTGCATTTTTAAAGTTTTCAAATGCAATTTAAGACTTTTTCTAAGACCATTATGAAGATGATTTAAGGCCTATTTCATGTCCTTACTGGTAAGAAGTTGAAAGGAGGCAAAGACAAATTATTACAACTCTTGCAAAAAAACCGACACCAAGCTCCACAGACGAAAACAACAATCCTCATGGATTCAAAATACGACTTGTATTGTTCTTTAAAATGTCCAAGGTGCACAGATGTATTTTCAACTGTTTCTCATAAGTCAAAATGTTAGCCCCATGAGAAGTGAGTACTGCAAGCATAAAGGAAACATCATGCATCACTGCACCCTGTCGGCATCCGAGCATTCTGCAATTATTTACAATTACACCCCTCTCTAATGGGAGAAAAGTATATGTTGAAAAACTGGTAATTAAAGGCAAAACATGATGTGTTTACAGCATGCGGTCAAATGAAAATGTATGTGTGCTCAGGAAGAGGCATAAACAAAGCTTTTTGAAATAAGCAAATGTACCTCCAAATACAGATTTGGAGGATTTAAATGAGAAAACTCACATATGTAAATATTAAACAGTGAGGTTTGCGGAGGAGTGAGACACTGAAATGATCAAAGGGTATGGAAATATCATGGCTCGTAACATTTAATACACGTTTTCAAACGTCTTAAATCTGAGGATGTTTTGGGCGAAGTAACAGAATTTCTGAGCGAGCTGTATTTAGAGATTGGAACAAAACGACACGCTATCTATCCGCGACCTATTTTGAGACAATCCCTGCTTTGTCCCTCGTGAGACGAAGCCGTCCTCACCATGGGTGTCCGAAACAGAATTTGTAGGTGAGTGCTTGCTCCTTTAGTTAGCCTAGCGCTGGACAACATCGTAATGCTTTCAGTCCAGATCAAACTCGCCCCATGCAGATGCCAACAGCCCCTCGGTATCCATGTTGACAAATGGCATTTCTATTAGATTGAGTCACACTCCTGTGTTTTGCCCCTTTGTAGCAGTGTTTGCACTTTGTCCTAATAGAGCAAAAAGAGCACCCCTTGTCTGGGCAATTTAAAAAAGCAATTTGTTCTCTTTCTCCCTCTGTTTGCTTTTACTGTGTTCTGGCCCACTGCACTGGGAGCAAGCTAACCTTACATAAATTACTCTGAGTGCCTATGAAAATGTCAACAAGATGTGGCAGCCCCCCCCCCACCCTTCCCCTGCCCTCCCACGATGCTGTGTGTGTGGCGTCAATATTTGTCCGTGCGGCCAAGTGGATGCAACAAACCCACAAAATGCATGTACGTGTGACTAAGTGTTTCTGATATGGGTGTGAAGATGTGTGAGTGAGGGGTGCACACAGCAGGCGTCAGGTTGGGGGGGGCAGGCGGATTGTCCGCCGGCTGCTGACGACGATGGATGGATGAATGTGAACATCTCTTTCACGCTCCTTTCACAGCGACTGGGCTGATTCATCCGTCTGAGTCGACTTTGTCATTTCGCTTGTTTTGATGTTGACTCCAACCACTCCCACTGATGGATCATTCCGAGACCCCCTTCTGTCTATGACTATGTCTGAGAGTGTGGGAGTGTTGCGTGGTCATCTCCACAAAAGCATTACTCTTGCTGTGTGTGCGTGTGGGTGTAAGAGAGCCTCGGCAGGGCATAAATGTGCATCTGTCAACATGAGTGGATGTGCAACTACTTCTACAATTGTATTCTTCATTGAGACAAGCAGTGTTTTTCGAAAACAAGTCCACAGAAACAAGTACAGAAATGTGGACTCATGCTGCTCCAGCCTCCGACAAAAGGTTCCTCTCAGCAGGCGGGTGTCCTTAAGCCCCTGTCATCTGCTAGTCTTTCCACAAACTGCTTTTTCTCTTATCTTTTGCTATCATATAAACGCTGACACATACATAAACACAATTATTTTGCCTCAATATCATCATCTCAAAGCACTCATAGGTCCTAAGGGCTCCCCCATTGTCATTGTGCCTTTAATATTGACCCTAAGGCTTATGCTTGAGTCTGTCACCGTGATGATAGCTTTGTGCCCCATCCTCAGATGGTAGAATTAAACAACCAGATCTGATAATTGTTGTTGTGTCATTCCATTGAAAGTCCCATTTCAGGAGGAATTCATGACATCCAGAGAAGACAAGTTCGAGGAGGCTAGTGAAAACTTTGATGAGGAGGAGTTCATGACCTCTAGTGAAGATGTTGTCAAGGAGGCTGCTTAAATCCTTGATGAGGATGGATTCATGACCTCCAGTGAGGAAAATGTTGAGGGGGCTGCTGAAGTTCTTAATGTCGGCTGCAGCTGAATAAACGTTTGTCTTTGCCTCGTGATTTTTGGAATTTAAAGTCAAATAAAAGACCTTAATCTATTTTGTTAATACACAATCTCATCTGGATCTCATCGCGTTCCGGCCTGATGTTACGTCTCATGTGATTTCAAAGATACACACACGGCATACAATGTCTCAATCGGCTGAACTGAGGGAGGAAGAAAACACATTCACCTAAACAAAGAGCGGATTTTTGAAGGTGAATTGAAAACATAGCAACAGAGAAGAAAAGTGACACCACAAGCTCTCTTCCTAGACAAGAGTTGTAATTACAGTCTTATCTACTAATTAGTGAAATGGGGTAACCATTGCCCCCCCCCCACACACAAACACAACACACACAATCTACATAATCACCAGGGGGTCAGAGAGGCTGCTTGTTAGTCATTCTGTCTGTAGCTGATAGTGAGAGCGACTCCGAGTGTGTGTGAATGGTTTAACCCGCGGGACCACAGGCGGGGCGGCTCGGGTGAGTGACAGTATGATGACCCGCACAAGCGCTCCTCAATTACTATCCACTACTATTGTAATTGGACGGGTGGGGATAGGGGCCACTGATGGCAGAGGATACATAACCCCAGTGCATCCTCCTTCACCCTCCTGGGCAAACAGTCCAATGCTTGGATGAAATAGACTTTACACTTTGTAATCATTTAAAAGAGAGAATGGAGAAGTGTTATCACAAGAACGTATCGCGCTTACAAGCCCAATTTGCATTATAATAAGTACACAATGTACTAACATACAAATATAAGGCACTTACTCGCAACAGTAATTAATACCTGACAGCTGGCCTTTACCCAAGAGTATTACTACTGTAAATTCCCAAAAAAGGTGTCAGGACTATATTTACCTCAGCAGCAGGCAAACAAGCCTTTATATAAGAGTATACATTCATAAATAAGAAAGCAACTTGAATTTCACCCCCGTCAACCTCCTTCAACTAGGACGTACTTAAATGCAAAGTGCAACCATCAGTAGAGGGGGAGGGAGTTTTTCCTGTACAACACTCATCCATCACGAGCGGCGGCGTTCAGACGCGACAACCTTGGCCGCATTGCTCCACATACAGATTAAGGTCAGTGCAGCTGTGGCTCCAGCGGTTAGGAAGGAGAGCGAGCGGGAGGCGGTGGAAGTGAGACCGAGTGAATCATCTGTGACACGTCAGCGTGTCCCACAGCGCCCTGTCACAGGGTCGGTAATTAATGGGAAACCGTGCACAGTCCACTGCGTGTAAGAAGAAAAGTTGTGAATGGATGCGGAGAAAGGATTTTCGTTCACAGACTAGCAGTGTTTGGAACACATTGTATTTGTGAACGATGTATTGAACTCATTACTCTGATGAATGGAGCTGAACTCGTGATGTTCTAAGTTCTGAAAGTGAAATCCAGGCAAGAACTGTAAAAGGGTGAATGTGTTTCCTTTGTTTGTTTTCTCAATTCACCTATTAGCTCTTCTTTTAAAACCTGCAGCCATAGTTACTGAATGAACCCAAGGTTGAACCAACTCTTTCAGGTAATTTGAAATAAGCTGCAAGGATTCAATGGTTAAATTGTTTAAAGGCCACTTTCTATGTGTGACTTGATGGTTATCCATAGACTAATTTAAACTGGAAGTCATCAACACTTTTAATGGTGGGTACAAGTCTTGATTTTTAGTCACGTGGTTCTTGTTTGGCATTGAAATTGTTTGTGCCGTAATAAAACAGAATCCACTCCAATAATCCAATCCTTCCTCATCCCTTTGCCCTTTCTATCAAAACTATTCAGACTCCACCAAACAGGCGAGCTGGAGGCCATATTGGAAGCTTTCTAAAGCATCGCACTAAGCGTTCCTTTCATCTCTCAACTGATCAAAGACTGACAAACGGCAAACCAGCAGCCGATCGGTGATGCGACCTCCGTTTTGTGATAGACTATCCGTTTCCAAAAGGAGGGAAGCTGCACGGCCTCACTCGGAGCAGGAGAGCTGTCAGATCAGATAACTGGCTGCTGCCACTTATCCCCCAGATATTTTGAAATGTCTCCTGACATGTGTAGACCTGATTAGAGAGTGTGAGGGCAGTTTCTCTTTCTCCAAAAAATCCTCACACCCACACACTAACACAGATCCACCAAGGACCTTACATGTTGAGTGAGTGAGTGCATAAATAAGCTTGAGCTCAGTGTGTAAGTGTGTGTGTGTGTGTATATTGTATGTATGGTCGGCAGTCTACTGGGAAAAAGCAGGCGCCACTTGACCTGCCCTCAATGAAAATCACAGCGTTGACGTCTATATTGGATTTCTAAACCATGATTATATCAATATTTATACTCATACAATGAATATTATATCATTTTGAGTAAGGAAAGTGAGGACAAAGCCGATTTTAGGGGTGACCTCTGGTGATGAGTCACAGAGGTCACCAGTAATGACACCCCTTGTTGTTCTGGGTATAAACTGCCATGGTGTAACGCACTTAGTGTGTGTCGCTTTGGATTAAAGCGTCAGCTAAATGAAATGTAAGGTAATGGATGTTTTTATTTATTTAATAGAGGGAATAAAACCATGTCTGAAGACAAGGGGATCTGGGTGAAGGTCGTTCGGAGACTCCAAGGCTATAACCACAGTCGTGATTCAAGAAGTAGTCCTTAAATGAACACCACGAAATCAATTGTTTTCCTGGAGGTACAGTTTGCAACATAGCCTAACCCCCTCCCCACTTCATAACAGGTGATTCACAATACACAATTACTTTACTTTGATTCGTATCACGAGTTAAATTGGCCATTTTTCTAGCTCGAAGCCGTGAGCTAGTCGCCTTATTGTTTGTCTAACAAGCTCAGCTCTATCAATTAGCACACTTGCTCAGAATAGCTTGTAATCTCCTCGACAATGGAGAGCAATTCATCAAACTACACCTCAGGGTATCTGCTCTTCTAAATACCATGTAGCCACGCAGATCTATGGATTTGTGCCGCCAGCTTTTGTGTATCTGACAAGCTGGTGAAAAAAAAATCCACGGATGCAAAAGACTGAATAGAATAAATAAAGTGCAGTCGTTCCCTATAGGCTGCCCCCGCTGTGTGATTCTCGTTGTTGAATCACACAGGTGAGAAATCCTCCACAAGGTGTCACAGATGCCAGCAAGCAGCGATGGCAGGATGACAATGTGTAACACAATCTGACAAACAAGGGGTTTTCACACCGGGATAACACAAGAAATCACAACAACTCACTGCAAATAACCTGTTGATGTGTCGCAGATATACTGTATATTCACAAATATAACAACATATTAAATTCTCCAGATAAAGAAAAGGTGCATCATAGCTGCTCTATTGTATTTTGTATTTGCACACCACGACAATATTGCTGAAACATGCCATGATAGCTGAATCAGTCCTTCCAAATGTTTGGATTTATACAAATCAGGGAACTGTTTTTCTCCACCATAGAACCTCAACATGAGAAAATTTGAAATCCTGCTGGTAAATAATAACACAGCAACATGTTGTGTGATATTAATTCCCCTCCGTATGAGCTCCCCTGGTTTCTCATAAAGGCACAAAAGGGCAGAAGTGTTTTGTTTTGTAAAGGACATATTTAAACGGTCTGCAGAATGATTTACGTAATGAAAGGTTTGTAAGAAGGCTTGATGTCCTGCACACGAGTCACTCCTATCCTTTGGGACTGGCTGCAGATGAACTTTTTTCACGTAGCTACCTGATGGTCAATCTCATCCTCTTCTTCAAACTCACTGTCAGACTCAGTCATATTCATATTCTCTAAACTCTTCCCCTTCATTGTCTTCCCAAGATTTCCTCTCTTAAAAAATTATTTCTCATGTAGACTGACATGAGTGTGTTCAATTTCTTATTAAGTTCAATAAATAAAACATCAATACTTTTATTCCAATCATATCTTGATTGGAATTGATCTTTCTTTGTTTAATTGCATTTTATAAAAAAGAAAAGTACTTTTATTCATTAATGTGGTTTAACAGGGGTAAATGAACAATATTAACCATTTACGCTGTTTATATTGCTTGTAATTGGGATAAAGTAAACATCTGTTAAGTATTTTTAAATATATTGTTGTAGCTGTATTGATTGAAAGGCGGAATAATGCTGAATAATAGACAACAAGCTGCTTTTTTTTCTGTCTTATATCAGCTTATTATCCTGGACATTGGCCAAAACAGCGACCAAACAGACAAGACTGAAAGCGATCCGTATCATGTTGTTGGATATATTGACTGAAATGAAACAGTTGAAATGGAATTGATTATTATCCATCTATTCAAGAGCAGTTGTGGGAGATTGTGGTTTTAATAAGCACAGTATGGAAATCGCAATATCACGATAGACATTAGAGATGCTCCATGATACGTTTAGTGCATTTAAATGGACTCTATCAATCGCTGACGGAGTTCGGCTTCAATCCGCTCACGCGTTAGCAAAAAAGCAATTCAGACATGTAGATTCTCCTCTGTGCCATTCTCTCCGCCTCAAAACTATTAGCTCGTCTTGTTTCGACATTCACCTCTAATTAAAAATCAGCCATTAGCAATTTTTCAGTCGAAACGTCTCCACTTTCCCCATCAATAACAAGCTGATTTATATGCATAGCCATACTCACAACAGCGATATCATTAACCATTTATTGCTAATTGTGGGAAGTAATGGTGCAAGGTACGGGCCTTGTGTGCGTGCACCAATTATCAAGTTAATTGTGATTTGTACTATGCATGTAGAAGGACATATATATATATTGTATTGTAAAGCTGGATTTTTGTGCATGTGCTGGGAATCTATATACGCTATACTAATCAAGGTCCCTTGTGTGTTGCTTTTGATTGTATAAGGCTTTGTTATGGCAGAGAAAGGGAGAGCAGCCTCTCTCTCTCCCTCTGTGAATTAGTAATTCGATTTGAATCAACACATTAATAACAACGATAACACCCACTGTGCCAAGAGAGGATACAACTATCATCCACAGCTCTACACACACACACACACAATGACCACGTTGACTGTGACACATTCAGCTCTGGGTAAAGTCTCTCAGTGTTTGTCGACATGTCGAAACCATCAAAGTCTAGACTCGCCATTAAAAAACAGCTCTGGGACAATAGTGCAAAGACGCAGGTTTCTTTTTTCGTCTGTGCTTTTGATTGGGTTTAGATACAATTCTAAAGAGCCACTTCTCCCAATGACTTGGATTTGAAAGGGACGGGGAAAAACAAAGCGGGCAGACGAGACAAAGGCCCGAGCTAATCCAAAGCTAATCATTCGTAATGGCAGACATTAAACACGATCCATTGACAGCCGCTGAATGCGAAACCAAACATACCTCGTTTATCTGCTCAAAGTCAATAGAAGAGAAATGTGGGCACGGACAAAAGGCATATCTCAGTGGCCATGAAGTCCCACATCGTATTTCCTGTGTGTAATTAATGGAAACCCTAATTCATTGCGGAGAAAAGGGGGCAACACAAAAAAAACACAACATAATTAAAAGTAAACACCCTGAACTGCCTCGGTCGCGCCCGTCTCTGATCCTTTGCTCAAACACTGAGTGCTGTTCCACACACAACCGACCTCAGACAGGAGACAAATGCAAACACACACACACACACACACACACGCAAACATCCTCATCTCCGGCCGTGCACGTACACCCACTCAGCGACGGTGTCGGCGCCCCGCAGAGGGGTATCAACGCGGCAGCTGGCATAGCCCTGGGCTCTTTGACTGTGTGGCTCGGAGCACAGTGTGTAAGACTCACCGCCCGGGGGCCCTGCCGCCAGGAGCTGTCACTCAAAGCCACGGGGGGAGGGGCTTAGCAACAGGATGGACATGATGTCATGACTTTTTATTTTTATCACACTCCCTGCATGGGAGCTACGCCTCAAGTCTGGGAGGGGTTCACATCTTAACAAATGTATTTTTAATAGTCCAATTTTACTTCAGGTTTAATAATTAAACTTTACATTAAGAGCTACACTACAAAAAGCACATCTACTACTTTGCCTCAATATTCAAAGTCACACACGATTTGCCCATATTGTCATTTGACGTCCACTCCTATTGCGATTACACTTGTGTATTAACACACCCCTGCGCACGGATAACACATCTGCAACTTCGGAATGCATCTCCTCCCCTTGCCGAGGCATCTCTTGCCTTTAGAGCATGAATTATTCAAGCCTTCCTGGTTTCTCTTTCCCTCGTGTTCATCATTTCATCGTCATTTTAGAGCTGAGCATTAACAGACACACACTCAATGACACTGCATGGTAATATATTGTCGCTGTTATTCCTACGCTCCATCCGTAGATGCTTGAGCCCGCAGCCGGAGGTTAAACGGGTCAGTGTGAGTAAAGCACGAGTGCAGAGTGTTTTGTCGAGCTGGTGTCAGAGTGTAAAGTGGAGGAAACATTTAAAGCCATTATGCAGCAAATCATTTCCTAGTGCAGGCATGAAATTGAAAGTGACAAATAGATTTTTAACCTAAGCATGATCTCGGGGAGAGATTCCACAAAGAGAAAATGTCTGTAGGCACATCTGCCATCGTGTTTACTATACAATATCAGATCATATTTATATATACATCACAAACTACTTGCAGGCAAATTTAAGATTAAAATACATTATAATAGACATACAAGTAGAAAAACATTCAGCTTGACAAGTAGTTATTGAAATTAATTAGTATCTTTATATATGAAATTCATCATAAAAAAGTATGGATGGTTGTTCCTTGAATGATTGTTTGTAATTAATATAATTAGTTTTGTTTTCATATTGTTATTCCGGAAGTCCACAACAGAAACAGAATTCCAAAGTCAACTTCACATGGTGATGGAGATATCAAATGAATTCACACAAATATTTTTTTCCTAACAAAGACTTTTGCAGAAAAAAAGCATTACTGAAATCAAAATGAAAAATTATGAATAATAGATATGAACTAGTTTAAAGTCTTTTTTCTGATTCCCATTATGCAGCATCATTTTTCAGTACCACTGATACAAATGCTTTCGTATTTCCAATCTGCTCCACACTCCTTCCACAGTTTGTAATCTAGACCTACTGTCAAAATAGCATCAAACTTTGTCGGTTGATGCAAAACAGTTTTCATGAACCTTTTAGAACTAAATGTGACAAGTGAGCCGAACTTTATTTCTAGAAAGTGATAGATTGCCCCTTAAGTTGGTTCTGAGGCAGGTGGAGGCTGCACATCAGACTCACATGCATTATTAGCACTGTGGATCCCGGTGGTATGAGAGTGTAGGAGATATACAGTACGTGACAGTGAGTTCAGTTTCTGATTCCATTATCCACCTGACAGATAATGCTGCTTTACCAGCTCAGAAACCCCCACCGGGACACATCCAGGCGGAGGAGGGAGACAGAGGGGGGGTGATGGAGGGAGCGTGAGTGAGAAAGACAAGGCTCTCCACCCAGTGCTATCCTCTAAGGCCTGTCAGATCCATCCTCCCACCAATAAGACCCGCAGCTGGACATTTCCCAGAGGGCTCGGTGCTGAGGTATTGGCCTATCAGAGTTGCTCGCCGCCTTCCCTCAGAGCGCAAGGGCTGTCACACACCTGTCAGCCGGCCGCCTCCACCGTCTACACTAACAGCCTTGCAGCCATATAGTGTCCATAGAGCATCCAGAGCCACACTGGAGACATGTTGTTGTTGTTGTGTGTGTGTGTGTGTGTGTGTGTCTATGTGTGGTGTGGACAGGTGAGGCTGCAGTCAATAAGTGACTTGGTCTTGGCGAGAGCTGCTTGTGGTGCAGGAAGGGTTCTTCCACCGAGTCTGACAAGGTGCCTTTTGGTTTGTCCTCACCGCTTCTCTCTCTGTTTACACACTCTCTATGAACCCGTCTTAAAATGATCCTTTATTTGGAAAATGGACATTTTGCGAGGGTCTGTTTTTAATAGACCAAAGGTGAAACATTGAAATCTATTGTCCATTTTGAGAACACGCATCATTTTTGCACATTTGTACTAAACTTATTCCTTCTGTATTATCCCACCTATAGTGTATTCATATTTTTATATATTTATCTTGCTCTTAGTGTATTCATCATTCTTATATCAAATCTTACCTTTTAATACTGTTCATATTCCGTTTATATTTCCATTTATATTCCATGTATATTTCTAACTGTACTACATATGTATTTACATATTCCATCTCTGCACTTTAACTGCCACTTTTTTGCACTTCTGGTTAGATGCTAAACCGCATTTCGTTGTATATGTACTTGTACTGTGCAATGACAATAAAGTTGAATCTAATCTAATCTCTTTCAAAAGAAACCTCGGAGATTGTTATTCTTATTGATGATTGATTATTAGTCGTTTTTTGACTTCTGTCTACCTGTTGAATACTTTTACAACCAAAGAGAGCTTGGACCAGAGAATATTTATTAAAAAAAATGATGATTAACAATGATGAGCCCATTATTTTTCCTGGATTGATGAATATTTCTGCTGCAAGCACATATTTTGCTCGGTGCTTGGACAAATAGTGCAAAACTGAACTTTAGAATTGATTTGCTGTAAGAACAGTCCCTGGAACCAATGCTGCTGACACGAGACTCGAGAATGATGCAAAGGTTGCGAGTTGAAAACCAAATCGCTCCTGGAAGGTGCTGGAAGGAACTGCAGAAGCCAGTGCTAAGTCATTGAGAACAGCACTTGTCATATTACACATCAATCTTACCCAAGGGTTATATGCAAAAAAAAAGAAGATGATTAGTGCAGCTTTAAATTGGCTCTGACAGTTCTTGTCACAAATGGTACTGTCTAAAATATGCGTTAATGAAAAAGAAAGAGCACCGTCTGCCATTCCATCCTCGGTAGTTAAGCTCAGAGACTTTATGACATGGAGTAAAATACACATCCAGGCACATACATATCAACAACCACACTCTCAGCATATTAAGAGCTAAAACAGGATGTGTTACATACGCCCCTCGACCAAAAAGCTGGTAGTTAGCCCCAGTCCTGGATTTTCAGCCCTAACCTTGATTCAGGGAAGTGACGAAGGTTGCCCCGGCCTCCCCTGAGGGTCACTGACATATCTCACACCAGCAGAGCGCACAAACCCGTGGGCTGCTTTGATTTATCACCCGCCTAATTAGGTCACCTGAGGCCGAGCTCCATCGACAGGAGGCAGAATCAAAACCCTGGCACCCACCTCACCTCCCGCACCCTCTCCCAGACTTTGCTAATAATACACATTAGCTCCTGTTGCCCTGGCCTCTTCTGGCGATCGTCATAATATATGGAAATCTCCTCCATACATATGGAAACCTATGCTAATCGGAGTCGAAAGCTACACAATTATCGCAGTAAGGCCGGTGGCGGAGACAGTGCTACAAATCAGCGCGACACAGCAGCAGTAATGACCCTCGCTGTGGGGGAGTTAGCCCGAGCTGAAGAAATCATAAAGATAGTGTGTAACTTGGAGCATATGGAGGGAGAAATGTGCTGAGGCCAGAACAATCCAGCTTGTAGCACGCCGAGTGGCATCTCTTTTTGAGAACACACAAGTCACGTGTGGTGTCGTCTAATTTATGCCGCTTATCTCAGGGTGTGTGCATCGTTTGGTTTTGTTATTCAAGTGGTGTGAGGAGTGTTTGTGTGGAAAGCAGAGAAGTCAGGAGGCAGGTTGGGATTCTCTATGAGCGCCATGCACTAATGGGCACGGATCTGAGCTTGGATGCAAATTAGGCACCTACTCCTATGTGTGCATATACAGTACGGGGATGTGTTGACTCCAGGCAGTGTGTCAGAGTTGTGTATCTCTGAATGTATGCGCTGCAGTCAGGGGGATTCTGCTCCTCCTGCTCGGCGATAAAGCTCGAGCCGATCCCATCACGGCTGCCACAGAGAGTCATCAATAACCCTGCCAGTGGCTGCCGAGTGTGCGACTGCATATATGCCACGTGGACACATGCCCTTCATTCCCTAGCAACCGTGGCTAAGAGGTGTGTGTGAGAGTGTGTGTGCAGTTTGTACATATGTAGCCTCCGTGGGAGTCATCGCCGCACGGAGCAACTGCTGTGCTGTATCCCTGTGATATAGAGGATTCGCTCTGCAATTATTATCCATCAAACAAGGGTTTAAAGCTGCGCCAGGCGGCTTTCCATGTTGGCAGCGTGCACTGAGAGGCAACTGGGTGAAACCATTTCCACTTGAATACCCAACTACAAGTAGAATATAAGGACAGTGATTTACCCAGTTGATGTTATAGCAGCCTGGTCAGTCTGCGAGCATTTTTAAGGGGCCTGACACTAGTGACTACCAAGCACAGAATTATATTAAGATGGATGACACGTCTCTGCTTCCTCCCACTATTGACAAATGCACAATCTTGCACTGAAGACGTCATTTGGATCCACAAGCTGTGCAGAAGCAATTAGGAGAATGGGCCGTAGTTTTGAGGTCCTGCCGATACGAGCGCTTGACCATCACAAATCAGTCAATCAGGAGGTTTCACCCCATTTTAATAGCGTCACATAATTCAAAACGGGGGAAATGAGCAAGTGGACAAGTCAGATCATCTTTTATCTTTGAGAATTTGAGGATTTACGACCTATGCTGCAGCCAGCCACCAGGGGGCGATCAATATGCTTTGGCTCTGCTTCTAGGGAGCAGATATGTCGTCCATCTTTATACACAGTCCTACAAATGGTAGCGAGCACTCAGGACATTTGTCCCTTTAAACCGCGGGAGCATCTCCTACAATAGCGGTCCGAATCGTGGCAGGTTGCACTGGGTCTTTGTCGTCATGGTTACACTAGATGCTACACGGTTGAGGTTATTGTTATGGGTCCACACACCTGCTTTTTCACACAAATGGAGATCAGTGAGAAGCTTCTGAAAACACACGGCGTCACTGTGGCTGCGAAGAATCCTGTGAAGACACTAGAAAGGACTCACAGCCGAATATGTTCCTTTCTTCAAATTGTCTCCTCGCGGAGGAGCAACATTTCTCGGCTATTTTCGGCACGGAGATCAGATTGATTCCTCTGCAGCCAGCGGAAAAATAATTAGGTAACTTTTTATCTGACAGAAAAGTCTCTTAACCATAATTAGCCTCCGCTGTTAATACTCAAAACACAAGAGGTAGGGAGGAGATAACGCAGGGCAGTGCGGAACGGAGCTCATTAGATCAAATGAATTCAAAAAAGGGCTTTCATAATGACGTTCATCATGGGTAATGCAAGTCTTGAAGCGCACAGGATTTTCAGATCTATATTAGAATGTGACAAACATATGTTTCAGGAATGCAAAGGTCTCTACACGGGGCATTCATATGGAGACAAAGCCCGACGCTCCCAAGAGCCAAGTTCCCCCGAGGTTCCGACCGACGCTGTGTGCGGGAGAGAGAGAGCGGTAAGGAGGTAAATCACTTCCTGTTTCAGGAGCCCAGGGCATTGTTTCGGCTTTTCTAAGCTTTGCACTTAAGTTTCTTGCACATTGTCCTTTTTTTCGCTTTGATTAGCGATTGTGTTAAATTCCGTCGCCGTCTCCACGCACACAGGAGGACAGGTGTGACGCTCTCGGTGTCTGAACCGAGCTTGAGGACGCTCAAGTCGTCTTAAATATTTATTTCTCTTCTAAATTTAGAGTTGCTGAGAACGAAACGTGCCGGACTGAGTAATCTTTAAATAATGCATCGGGCATAAATAGCAGTTTTCAGGGGCTGAAGGCCGAGAGGGTTTTGGTGGTGCGTCTGAAAGGGGAAATTATTAGGGACAACTATTTATAGGCAAAGTCTGCTTTCTGCTTTTTGTGGATATATGAAAGCATCATATTGCTATATATTTCTAAAGTCCTGTCCCTTTCATTCATTTTGTATATGAAATACTTCATTGTCATATGCAGATAACTAATTATGTAATTTGTTAATTCGATGGCATTTGAATTCCCTATTTCTCTACCTGGTGCCATCGACAAAAAATATTAAGACATAAAAATAAATGCACATTCAGATCCGAAAGTTAAATGTCAATGTACTTAAACTTTGTCTGCAAGTAAACTCAGCGGGGCACCTTCAATTTAAAGTACATCGTGTTATTATTACCGATATGTCGCTCGAATTATAAAAATTGGCCTGGTGCAAATTTTTTTTTGCGTGTTTGAGTGTTTTATTATAATTCGAGCAAAATACATCCTGTCATCCTTATGATGTCAGCAGTATCCAGAAATATGAACAGATCAAGAGTTCAAAATCTTTGAATGCGAGTTTAGCTAGATTTGCTTTTGGCGACAGTTTAATATATTTACACTGTAAAAAACATCCACAGGACTTTCAAGATTCTATCACTTGTTTTTAACTGTGCCCATTAAGGTTTCATTCAATCAATATCAAAGTCCTCAGTTCAAATCCCAAACGTTACCACAAGTGACATTTGCCCGTCTTTGCTTGACTTCTGCCCCGTTCTTTGAAATAGATTTTCCGACCTCTCGCTCCAACGTCCCCATTTTTCACATTAACAACGCGACCCCGCGCCTGAATCTAATGAAAAGGAATCAGTTGATTGATACGCTGCTGTCAGTAGGAGGACTTCTAATGGGACAGAGACAACGGCTAATTCGATAGAGCAGCTTCTCCGTGCTCGATAGCAAGGGCTTGGGACGAGGTAAGGAGATGTTAAGTGTTTTTGTTTGAGAGTGTGTGTGTCTGTGTGTGTTAGTGGGGAGGGGGGGTGGATAAGCTCGGTGAGTGACTTTGGGGGACATGTGACTTTGTGCTGTCCTTTGTGGAGTCCGTGGCTGTCAGGGGGGAAAGCGACAGGCGCTTATCTCCTTCCGTCGGCCGGCTTATCTACTGCTCACCGACACATCGATGGGAAATCAATGGGAGGCCTTCAGTGCGCCATCAATATAACAAATGACCAATTCAAACTAACACTTACTGTCGATCCTGAAGGAAGCCCCTCGCTCACACAGAGCCCCCCAAGACCCCTGGGGCAGAGCGGCGACAAAAAACCAAAGAAAGAAAAGTGCACGTTCAGCCTCCTCGGCACATGCACGTATACAGATCTGACTGAGTATGATAGAATGCTGCAGGGCATGATGGATGGAACCACAGATTAATTGAGTTGTGCAGATTTGTGGTAAATACAATTTAACTTTTCAAAGTATCAATTGCAGTTAAAATTAGAGGTATATACTGATGATGTAAAGGTGGACAATGGGCCAGGACTAAGATGAACGACAATGGCAGACAAGATGCAAGATGGAGAGACACAGTGAGCATGAGCCGAGCTGCACCACACACACAGCAGAACACTAACTTAGAGATTTCTTTTGTTATCACAAGCTTTTTGTTCATCATGAAACTGTGAGGGGGCGAATTAGAAACTGCCTGACACAGACAGTTAGATAATTAGTGGGAGACACAGAACACACGACAATAAAAAAGTTATTTTTATTCGCTGTTGTTCACATTACACTTGAATTTAAGTAAATATTCAAAACTCTAGGTTAAATGTTGCAGACATTTTTTGTTTCCCTTTTCTTACTTCGTCCATAAACGTATCAGCTTTGTGAACTGTATTATTCTTCATCATTATTAAGTTATCGTGCTAAACCTCCGACAAAGTAATGATATTTTGAAACTGTCAGCTGCAAAGGTTAAATGGAATAAAGCATCTGTCACATCACACCAATCTGCCTCGCCGTTAATCTCAATTCATTCAGTTTTTTTTCCCCCCAGTGTGTAAAAGTCTAAATCAAGCATAACTGTTTTCTATTCCTCTAATTTATTATTTTTCATTCTGTACAGCAAAATAAAAGGAAGTTTTTTCGATGAATCATCCATTCGGTGCAAAGAAGCGACCCAGTGCGGGAGCGTGTGCGTGTCTGTGTTGAAGTAAAGGTGGGTTCACTCAGTCGTTTAGTTTTTCTTTTCATCGCACTCCGTCCGTCTGAAGCGCCGAGCCAACAGAGTGAGTCAGGGCTGGAATCTGCTGGCCGAAGCAGTTTCACAGAAATGTCACGGACCCAGAGGGCCAGCCAATTTCCAAGGAACCTCTCTCCAATGAAATCTGCCCTTCATTACATCCTTCCACCCATCACACATCCCTCCATCGCCATCCACCTCCTCTGTCTGCACGTTTCTCCAGTTTATATTCTTTTAAATGCGTCACACCCGCACGGTCGGGCCTGCGTCGCAATTGACCTTCCGCGTCCCAGGAGAAGAGAGAGAGAGAGAGAGAATAAAAAAAAGAGGCAGGAAAGCTTGGCATAGGGACGACGCTCCAGCTGAGAGCTCGATCAATACAATACCTGGGGATCAGGAAATGGTGAGTAGAGTCGTCCCATGGGGCAGAGGTTACCTGAAAACCTCTGACAAAAACTTGGGACTTGAAACTTTTTTGAGGTAATTGTACTATATGGAGTCATGATGATGATCTCAGACAGACTGATGATCAATAAAATACCAGGTTTAGTGTTGCTAAGTGAAATAAAAAATGCACATAGGACGTAACGACACGCTTCCCTTGTTTGCTATCGACTGATCTTTGAAGAATTCATCTGAGGATATCAGCTGAATACAAAAAAAGTACAATGGCCGTCTTGTTTCCGAGATAATATTTTAGTTTTTACGATTGTCGATTCAGTAGAGAGCGGCTTTCTCAGACCTTCAGGAAGAATCCGAAATGTTTCTAGCAACAAGGAAACTTCACAAGATCACAAGGTAGAGGAGGGGGGGGAGGATGGGGGGGTGGCAGGAGGTGTTTATCCCAGTCTTTAACCCCAGTGTCACATGAGCAGCCCAGAGCCTTTTATGAGAGAACACTTGAGTTTTTATGCGTCTGCGATCACATGACAAAGAGGTACGGAAAAATATAAAACTTCTCCGACGGGATATAAGCTCTTAAGAAAACAAGTGTTAAAAAATGTAAAAGCGCTGAGAGGGAGGAGAGTGCTGTAGTTACGGCGCTTCGGCAAATGACACGCCAGCCACCAGAGCAAGTGGCGGTTAAAAAAAAAGCACTTTGCAGAGTAATGTGCAGTCTTTGGGGATAAGAGGTAACCCCTCTAACTTCTGGGGGAAAGGAAATGACAGAGCGGACAATAAATCCCGGGCTGCTACGATTGGATATTAGAGCGGCTGTGATGGAGTGATGAACTGCACAGTGGAAATGTGGACGTCAACTATAAGCTTTGTCCTCGATTGTCGACATGTTATTCACGGGTATTTTGAAAGTTGTTCCTTTTGCTAGTTTTAAAGCAGATTAATCCGCATTGAAAGAATGTTCTCTTTCCTCTTGAATAACAGTCTCTAGGCGTTTCCCAGTGTGTCCCCAGAACACTTAATGTCAGGAGCCACACAGATGCCTTCCCAACAGCTGGCAGCCCATCCGACCATATTGCCAAATGAGCGCTGGTGGCGGGCGAGGTGATTACTGTCGCTATTAACTGGGGATGTGCCGCATGAGCGCCGCAAAAAAAGGGATCTGATGACTCTCAGGCCCACGCGCTCAGATGGCACCGAATCACAGGCAGAATAACTTACAGCGAAAATCAGAAATTACATTTTCCTTTAAACCGTGACCCTGCAGATTCAATTTGTTTTTACGTTGAAATTCTGGTATGAGATATGTATTTTTTGTCTTTGATTAAGCAAATCAAAACCTGACGATGCACCATGATGCACTAGTGGTAATTTGTTCTCTCCTTTAGAAATAGTAATACGCTTACTTTTAGTGTTGTGGTGATGAGTAAACAGGGAAACTGTAAACTTTATGCTGTATGTTGAGACAATATTAAAGTTGTCCCAACGCTCAATGACCCCATATAAGCCATTAATCAATATGAATTAAGAAGCCACTGGAGAGTCACAAGCTAGCTGACAATATATCTATCTTTAGACAGAGTTCATGGAAGAACGGTTATAGCTGTATTTCCGTCTGTTTACTAGGGAGAAAGTGTGAATTCGTTGTAAATAGTAGTATCCCTCCAATTTAGACTGATTATGCTACAATATTTATGTTATTTGCTTAACTAGGCAAATCGTGGGCATCATGTTCGGTAGCTGACATCAATATCGTTTCTTCAAGTGAAACTTATTAAACATTATTCTCCTCTTCACTATAGAAGGTACATATATTGGGATGATAAATGGTCGTCCCCTGACTCCTTAAGCGACACAGCAGTTACACAAAGCAGTTAGTTACACTACAATACTACTAAATACTAGATAACTAAACTCTAGCAGTAAAGTATTTTTACGTGATGCAACCTGCAAACATCCCATATTTAAAATGTATGATGTAAAACTGTCAGATTTTGACGATAACATTAAACAATGAGTAACTATCTTTTTCCAGGGTGTTAAGTAGCTCTTCCAACGAAAAAAAGGTTTTTACAATTCGTCTCTTCAGGTTCTCATGTCCTCTGCAGTGAGATAACACAGTATTGTCAGCAGCCACAGTAGCCAGTCCGCATGCAAATAGATCCGTTTACAAAAAACACTTCAGGTAATTCAGTGGTAATGTTTTTCCTGTGGTAAAATCCAATTGCCTGAAAAGGAAAAACAACAATCACAACCAGAGTGCATTCGCCGAACTTTAATGCAATGGTAAACGAAAAAAAAAGAGAAACTGTCGGCACAAAAAAAAACGATCCAAGATGTGAAGCCTCAAATTCCATCAGAGCACAAGCGGCTCCTTGATAGAAAATGCATGAGCTCATTTCTCAACCCAGAGAAAGACACAAAAAAAAAGAATCATTCGTCTTCTAACTCCCCGTCGCCCCCTGGAATTTCAAAAGCAGACTCCGAGAATCCTGCTTGCCCACAGGTGATAAAAATTCATTACATGTGAGACAACACACACGTGTATGCACCAGATATGTCAGGCTCACTATAAAAAACAACCTCTGTTTCCTGCACGTGATGTACAATCAGCTGCACGGGCATCAATCACCATGCATTAGGAAGATTCAGATGGTTGGGATGTTGTCAAGACAAAACAGCGTGTGTGTGTGTGTGTGTGTGTGTGTGTGTGTGTGTGTGTGTTTGATGACAAGCTGCATGGTTGACTTACCTATGTAGAGAATCCACATGGGAGAGGTGGGGTGAGCGAGCGAGCATGAAAAAGAGAGAAAGAGAGAGAGAGAGAGATCATTAGTTTGGCGATCAGATCTTTCAAACAGAACATCAACAGCTCCTACAAAGTGTCATTAGGAAACGGTGCGATTTGTTAGGCCAATATCAGTCTCTGCCGGGGGGGGGGAGCTTTGTTTGCCTGCATCCCCACCTCCTTCAGTACCTGTTGCCTCCCCCCCCGGGTGTTGAGCTTCTACGCTTAATGATTTTCACTCCACTAGTCAAGAACAAATTAGCATCTTCGCTAGCGCTCCCACAAACACAGGCCCGCACAACTGGGAATCATCAGTGTGCAGGGGGAGGGGGAGGGGGGGATAAAAACACTAGGAAAGTTTACTTTTCCCCCCAAGTTGAGGTCGATGGAGCGGAGAGGAGGAGAGGAAGTGGAGAGAGAGAGAGAGAGAGAGAGAGAGAGAGAGAGTGAGGGGACTCCAGGGGGATAAAAGCCCTTGCAAAAGTGGTAATTAGCAAACTTGTAAAAAATAAAGGGAGGCAGAAATCTTAATGATCGCTGATCCAATGTACTTCTGATGTCCTTGATGCTCATAATGAGCGAAGGTAAAGATGATGAACGGAGACGGGGATTGTTCGGAAAGAGACAAAACGATTTGAAGGAGAAACACGTACACGATGCTGCGAACCGCAGGTATAAATAACCACTCGATAATTAATGATAACAATAATGAAGAGCACTGTTTTAGCTCTTAATCATTAAAGGTGTTATTTTTCTCCCGACATTTTTATAGGAGCACTTTTTTACAAGTCACACAGACTGAATGAAATTATGGAATTGTTTATGCAGGTCTTAAAGTTTAAGGCACATTTTAGAGACATAATACTCTAGTTAAAAGTCGTTGTATTCATTTGTTTATGACTTGATCGACAACAATTCAATACATGATCAATAAATCCACCGATCAATTTGTAATTTAAATCAGTAATCAGTTGTTAGGTTTCTGAAAATGTCAGGAAAAAAAGGAAGAAATGAAAAAAAAAGACAGATGGAGCTCTTTTTTTTTAAAGAGCCGCTCCACAAACAACTTTGAAGGTGGAAGCTGCACTTCCTCGGGTCCTTGGCAATTCACTCGCCAGGTTTTAAGACCATCGGATGAGCTGGTGCCGAGAAAATCCTCCGACAGACGAACAGGAAGACGGAATCCTCCATTAATCAAGAATGATTTCACCTTTCTTCTTACGTTTCAGCCACAAAGTTGCCAGCTGCTGCTCAGTTTAGCTCCTTTTTTATCTGGGCACCATCGCCCGCGTTCCTTCCTTTGCTCTCCGCCCGTCACTCGTGTGAAAATACAAGCTCAAGCTGGTGCAGCAGATGCTCCGCGACGTTTGCTTCTCTGCTTTAATGGAACCTGTATCCTTTTGGTACCTTTGGGGTTTACTATCGCTCATTTATCACTCACTTGCTAAATATGCAAACTGCAGTGCAAACGTTTTAAGGCATTATTCAGGACGCCTCATATGTGTGAGAAGCCAGGTTGGAAATAGATAAGTTTTGGTAACTTTTTAATAAATAAAAAGTTACCAAAACTTAAATATAATACATTTAGTTTTTTTAATATTGTGATTGGAACATTTGACACTTTATTCCATTGTCATTCTTTGTTTGTTATAGTCGTATAGTACAGAATTATGGAAAGTATGATTTCATTCTCTTTGACTGTTAAAAATCAACCTACATAAATCTGTCTCAGAGTAGGAGAATCGCTTAAAAAGAAAAAGTGACATCCGGTACTTGAGGTGCAGGGAGAGGAGGAGGATTTCAGCAAGAAAGAGCCAAGTATTGCAGAAGGTGAAGTTTGACCTGATGCAACATCTCCACAGTGTCGCTCACACCTTTACATCTGAGCCTCTGCAGCAGAATTAAACCATGGGAGACTGTACACGTTCTTGCTTGCACTGTAATCCAATGTCTTTGCCATTATGTTCATCAACGTTTAAAAAAAAAGTCAATAAACTAAAATAGATTTTGCTTTAAAAGCCAAAGGTTTCAAGCTTTGTCGTATTTCCTGTGGCTGAGAAATAACGGTTTAAGTAAATGTCACACTTTAGAAAAAGGAAAGCCGCAGGTTCCAAACAGTGCTTAGGTTTCAAAATGCTTCTTTAGAGGGCGCCTCCGGCCTTAATGTGGAACAGGAAAATATGTGTTTTTAAAAAACGAGGCCAGGAGACGGAGAGAAGACGACGCTGATGACATGTTTGGGTAACAACAGAGAAATAACAGCTGCAAGGAAACAAGGGTTTCCTGGAAAGACGCCAGTGAATGAAAAGCAGCTCGTTCGGTCTCTTTCCTGTTGACCGTGGTACAGCCACCTACTTCCTCTAATCATCCCTGCTACTTCCACTAGGACGGCCGCCGTTCACCTGTCAGCGCGCTGATGAGATGAGCCGGAGGTAACCCTGACGACAGACCCGAGTGCCGAGGCAGGAGCGAGGCCCAAGCCTTCCTGCAGCGGGTGGAAAAGCCCTAAAGCCAAAGTGCAGGGCTGAAATACCTGCAGACTATTACTACACCTCGGCTGCAGGTCGTTGAATTCCCTGTATTTCTTATGGCACAACTCTGTCAGTTTGTCACTGGGTGCAATTTTCTCATCTATTTTTCATCACGGCAATCATTCCTGACCACTATCTTATCAACGGGTTCACGGGAGCAATTTACAGTACACGCTCGCAGCTCTCAAAAGAAATCGGCTCCGAAAAAACTCCATCAAGACGTTGATAGTCGGCGTGCAGAGATCACAACTGGCTGGGTTCTGTTACAGCGGCTCCATTGTTGAAATTTCATTATTTTTCTCCCTTCTAATCCCCCAAGCTCGGCTTTTGAATTGTTGATATTGTTTATCAGGTTCAGCCTGGGTTTGATTGGAAAAACACACGACCAGAGGTTCGGTTCATGTCCTCCCAAGTGTTGTGTGTGTTCACTAACTTAGGATTGTTAGAAATGAAGAAAGAAACCAGTTTGAGATATTCAGATTCAAAGACTATTGATTCCAAAGCAATTAATAATAGAAAACACCACAAATATACGTATTCAACACAAAGGAAGGTAAGATAAGAATAATAAAACCTTAATATTATTGTTGGGATATTTCTCGTCTTCTGGTTTCCATCACCTCTGTCCAGCACCTTGTGTCTGTCAAGTTTGGATGACTATACTTTTGTCCCAATGGGTTTGACTGGTGTGTGTGAGAAATCACCATCAGGACGTTACTTGGGATGAGCTTTGCATTTGAAGAAACTATTTCCTGTAGCTGTAAAACTGAACACAGGAAATCACTTTTAACTTTAATTGTGCACCCAGAAGTGTTCCCCGAGAGTTGCGTGTTGTTAGAAAGGTCGAGAGTATAAATAAATAAAATATCATTCATCCTGAACTAGCTGCAGGTTAGAGGGTGTCAGGCATCGCTAATCGCTTTAGAGACACCGCGAGGGATCTGCGAACGCCGAGGTCAGATCAAGAGCAATAATCAAACCTCTTCCCAGCGCTAATGGGCCGCAGAACACATTATCCTCCACCCATCTGGCGGATTTGCTTTCCTTCCCCCAGTGCATTGTGGGATGGTGGTGGTGGTGGTGGTGGTGGGGGTTATTAAGACAGTGCAACTGCTAACCAAAACTTTTGAGGTCATCGACGTCCTCCTGAGAAACCCTGAGACACGAGCTCGCGCCGCCGCAATCCAGCAATCGGAGCATTTAGGCGCTTTGAGGCACTATCGATCCAGGAGGATAATTGGGTCCGTAATGGAATCAATGCTGCAGGAGAGGTAGGTGGGGAGGGGAGGAGGGGGGGGATTCAGATATGATGAAGTGCAGTGCTGATTGTGCGGCGTTGAGAAGCTGTCAATGTGTCATTTCACATTTTTCTCCCTCGCCGTCTCCTCGTCTCGGAGAAGACGTCTCCGGGGTTTGACGGCTTCTCATTATGTCAAGAATCTAATGAAGCCTGCTCCTCATTACGATAATATTATCAAAATAATGAGCGAGGGTTACAATCAGTGGAAGGGTCTGACAATAATCAGACAAACAACGGATTCAAGAACTGCCGCTTGTGTCAGAAACGCTCGTCTTGATTACTCTCCGCTAAATATCCCGATCCGAGCGATTAATCACAATCGCTTCCTCTCCGCCTCAAGGACGCAGTTATTTCAGGATTTTTCCACCTCAACTCTACGTGCTGCACTTCAAAACTCTGCTCCTTTCCTCGGGATGGTCCACGATAGAAAACGAGTGTGGCCGCAACAGTTTTCCAGAGTTGTACAACATCCTGTCTGACTTGTAAACCCACTGAGTGATGTGCTCATGAGGCACTTGAGGATTGGATTTCATCACGTCTGTATTTCAGAGGAACGCACGCCCACATCAACGCAGCAGCCGTTATAGAAAGACTGCAATTTTCAGCCTGAATGCATAAGCAGCAGATTGAAGAATGTGCTTTAATGGGAGAGAGCTGTCTGATGGAAACACAGCAAAGCATTTGCAATGAACAGAATACAATGCAAAAGAAGCACACATGTATGTTTCAGCCCCTCCAGATGTCCCATTCACAATAGTAGAGGACCACTGTGACCTTTGACCCCCAAGTTCTAATGAAAGAGCTCTGTGCCAAATGTTAAGAAATTGAAGGCGCTCTTGAGATATCGTGTTTACTTGACCTGGGACGGACGGACGATTTGAATAGAAGTTCTCGGGTCATGTGATATGTAAACACTCGACAAACCGAGCACTTAACTGCTGCCAAAGCTCATGACACACTTCCAAACTTTCAATTACAATATATGTTATCTGTGATTGATTGTCCAGGCTCTGCGGAAAGATTAAAATCGAACTGCCGGACAGAGAGGCGCTTCAAGTTTCACATGCGCGAGATCCCTAAAGTGCACACACACACACACACAGACACACACACACGAGGCATCACCTATTAAGACTCTCTGGTCACTCGAGGAGATCAGGTTTACATCAGGATAATGTTAAAATCAGCCAAGGGCAAGTGATGGCCTTTCAGAGTCAAATCTGTGTTTCACAGGGAAGCAATTCAGCTCTTTCAGTGAAACAGGGTCTGTGTGTCCTTGATAACTGGGACCTGGCTAAGCATGATTCAGTCTCCCAGAGGGCAAAACAGCAGCTGATATAGAGAATGACAACCACGGGGAAAACAAGAGAGGCGAGAGGGGAAGACGCAAAGCTCGAAGTGGGGTTTGAATTTAAGAGAAAATACGGATTTAGAGCTGACGGACGGAGACGCGGCGATGGAAGAGAACATCTGAGGGGGAGCAGAAAGGAAGAAACGTCTTGAAGAAGGTGGGATCTGAGGGGGGGAGAGAGAGAGCCGCCATCGGAAAATGACAAGAGTGAGGAGAACAGAGGGAGAGGGCGATCAGGCAGTCCCTCCACGTTCGGCGTGACGCGCCACAGACACCTGTCAAAGGAGTTCGGTGACAGAATGCATTAAGTATTAACATGTTGCTGCCGAGCAATAAGACTTCTCCTAGGGGCCCCTGTGCTACATGCTAATTTCATTAGCGCCTGTATGCAGGAGAGACGTCTTTGTATGCAAATGATGGGGCAGTATAAGTAAATTACAGCTTGTGCCTGCCAAGTGTGTAATTATGGACGCAGGGCTTTTGTGCCGGGACACTTATCAGAATGCTGAAAGCCCTTACGAGTCGAAACACTCTATTCAGAGTTTTCATCTGAACTTTATTTCCTTTGGAGCCGGGTGAGAAGTACCCGCTTTGAAGACCAGTGACAAGAGGAATGCACCATGAGAAACTGAAATGCATTATTGGAATTACAATTTCTTTGCCATGTTTTTAAAGTTGCATTCCTGGTGAGTAAAGCAGTGGGTGAAAATAAAGACTTAGAGGATTCAGATACAGACTTTGTGCCTTCTGGTCTACTCACAAAAGCTGAGGGTGTCTGAAAAGGTGGATTTGAACTTTTTCTTTGCTGTGACCTTTATTTAAAATCAATTTTGTGTTTTTAATATGTTTTATTAATATTTTACCCCCCTCACCTCATTTTACTTTCAGCTCCTCTTCTCTTAGTTGGTTAAATTATGAAATGTATCCATTTGTTTCAAATAACTATCTATGTACTCATTTCAGTATTTATTTCGAATAGTTTTACTTTTGTTCTTGATTTTAATATGTTGCTATGTTTACTGTTTCTTATTTGTGTTTTCTTGCTGTAGATGTATGTTTTGTACATTTTATGTTCTGAGCTATATTGTAAATGTGGTCTCTGTCTCTATGAATTAATAAGAACAAATGGTGACACAAATGGTTTGTGGTTCCAGCAATGTGCGGTTTCCAAAGCAACCACACTTTGTAGACGACAAAAGAAACCTCCCTAAATGGAATGACCTTCAACGCCTTTTCTTTCTGGTTCTCTCTTTCTTTACAAAACCTTCTCCAAAGAATCAGGAGACAAACCAATGAGAGAAGCAGCTATTTCAATAAACCTGTCAATCATCATTCTAATACAGTTTCCAACGTAAGATATAACATACGTTGGAAACTGTCTTCTGTTCTCACAGTGAAACAGCGAAGAGGGGAAGTGAAGACAAACGAGTCTCACAAATACAAACACTCACTAAAGATTAAGAGAAGTTGATGGCGCCAAACGGCAGTGGAAATATTCATCCATCATCCCGTCACCCTCACTCACTCACTCCACCACTCTGCATCATCGCCATCCTCGCTCGCACTCTGCCGCTTACTTCCTGCCAATTTTCCAATATAAGTCAAGTGGGATTTGACTGCCTTCACTCCAAGCTGTGACTGCTATATTTAATAAAGTGGAATCTGACCTTCTGTTTGCAATGTGCGTGTGTGTGTGTGTGTGTGTGTGTGTGGGCCGGGTAAGGAAGTGTCTTTTAAATGAGTCATATCTTTAATTAAAAGACAGCGGAGGCTCGTTTTGACATTAAAATCCGGAAATTCGATTGGAATAAGACATTTTTTTAAAGGAATGATGATTTACAAAAGTACATGTTTCATATATCTGTACCTTACTGAAGTAGATTTGTTTCCAGGTACTATGCTCTGTACTTTCTACTCCACTTCATTTTTTACAGTGCATTGTGTAATCATGAATGATGAAGAAACACTTACTTTTAATTTTATAATGAGTATGTTTAAAGCAAGTACTAACTAACTGAAGTAAAAGTACCACATACACTGAACAGGAAACACTTCAGACACATAAATTCCTCCGTTACTACCGTTTCTAAAAATAACAACTGCATAGGTGATCAACAGAAAAAATGTATAGTTTGACAGCCTGTTTCAAATTTTAGCAAATTCATTTTTAAACATACAATTGCTAAATAAACCCAATATCCCCAAGTTTAAAATGTGTGGCTTTAAAGTGACCATGAACATCTCTTTCCCTTCCCTTCTTGGTATTTATTCGACAAAGACGGCGAGAGGCTAAAAAAACGACAATGATCTGTGCAGTGGTTCAAACTCGATGGTCAAGGTCTGAAAACGGGAGGCTGCAAATTGTTTCTTTCAGCCGAAGGCCACAGTCGGGCCCAGTAGAGCTATAGAAGGAAGCTGTTTCAAGGCAGGTCATGTGTGTAAATGATGCAACCCTGTCGGTGAGTGGTCACCAAGGTCTCAATCCACTATGTCCTCCATACTGGCAACACAAGCTCATCTATTATCCATATCTTCTCTCTGGGTATATTTATATTTGTAATGTTCTTTCTTTTCTTTCCGTCTCTCGGGTTCTTTAACAACTGGAGCACATCTTCTTTCAGTCCGTGTCCTTGTCCGTGTTTCTTATGGGTTCCAAAGCGAAACAGTTGTCAGTCAGACCAGAAAGAAATCGGACTCCAAACCAAAGAGATGCTCTGCGTCTATACGCGGAGCAAATAGTCAAACAGAAACACTTTCACCATAAAAAACCTGCTCCATCAATCATACGGAACAGAAATGTAGGGACATAACTCACTTCTTCTCTGTAAATATTCTACTTCCCCTCTAGTGTAAGATTTAGAGAACCCAGGCTGGGGGTCTTTGAAATTATTCCGACGTTTGTTTCTTTGGGGATTCCCTGGCTTTCAGACATCCCTTGTCCGAAGACATTCATGCTTCCTGCTCTCAGAAATAAGAGGATTTAGATGTATTGATTCAAAATCACAATGTCACTTGACATGACCTCATACTCATCTCTAGTCTTTCAGGGGCCTTAAAGAGACAGGAGCTGAAACCGTGTGTGACAGAGGCTGAAAGGAGGAGCTGCAGCGATGGACAGTTTGAGGAAGCCATGTGTTTTCTGGCCTTTTGAGCCAGAATTGAAAGAAGAGTCATTATGCTACAATCGAGGCCAGAAACAAGCTACTTCTCGATGTTTCTGTTCTCAATCACTCTTGCTTCATAGCTACATGTTTATTACACATTTTATTAAACTGTGTCTCCCTGCAGCAGCATGTAATAACTTTTAGAATCATTAGAAAACACAATGCAGGTGAAAATCTGTTGCCTGGCTCGCTGTACTTTCCACCAAGCTGACGCTTTACCTGCAAAATATATGCTGCACTTAAGAGTTACACATTAGAGTGCGAGTGGATTAACCTGCGATATCAACCTAACTGAAAGTTTGCTTCCCTTGAGGTGTTACTCTCTCTCGGTACGCGGCGGTGCTGCGGGGCTCTTTATCTGCTGCAGCTTTTCAAGGTAGCAGCGAGAACACTGTCAGAGAAGAAGCTATACTGAAGGTTTAAGCAAAAGTCATACTTTTATCAGGGGGAGCATTTGAAGGCTGCTGTGCCTCAGCACTTTTTCCTGGGACATTGTCGTTTTATACGTTTTTCTTTTTCCCATGACCAAAAAGGGGATTGTCAAATTCAAGTTCCTCTTTCTAAGGAGAGAAATAGGCATGTGTGACCAACAAATCCCATTAAACACTGCTGCATCGAGTGCTTTCACTCTGAACGTTCTTTACACAACGTTCTGAGTAGCAACGAGTCCACGTTTTGTTCGGCTACAGGAGCAGTGAGAGGTCTCCGCTCCCACATCCTCTCTGCCCTCAGTCTGCACTCATTTCCCCCCTCGCGACACGGAAGGTAAACCTGTCACACTGACGAGGGATATCTGCAGCGGCTGCATGGGACGTTTGTTCAAATCATTGGAGCGAAGGCATTCTTCTGGATCTAAACAGCTGCCAGGCACCACATGCACAGAGCGTTTCTTCCTGTGGACAAATCAATACGTGGGCAACAGTGCTTTACAGTACAGAGACATTTCAACAAACTTGTGTCAAAATATGCAGAGCACTTTAATTTATCTTCTTCTATGACTTAAACTTACTTTTATTATATTTACAAATTCAGAATTCAAAATCAGTTGTGATTAACTCAATATTTTCATTATATTGTTTTCTTGGAATCCCAATTAACCTCAACAATAAAGCCCTGCAAGTCTTGTAGGCGTCCACCTTCATCTGTTTGATATTAACTGGTCAAATAACTTTAAATACTTTTATTACAACTTGTTTAGTTTCTATATATTAGAAATCTAATGGACTAATATGTGTTATGTGTTCAACTGGTCAAATTCGATAATTCTATAACATCTGTAACACAATTTCAGTACTTTAGCCTTTTCAATGGTATATTTACTCACATAATCCTTTAGATTGGATTGATAAAAAGAAAGTACCAACCCAGGGACTGGAGAATAATAACCAGTGGTGAGGATAATTTGTTGTGGCATTTATAGCCCTCAATTCAGCTAAATGAGCAGTCAGGTGTTTTACTAGACTTTTTTACATTTAGTATTTAAATTAAAAAGTGCTCCCTGCACTACTTTTTTCCTCGAACATTAAAATGCTTCGTGAACATTATCTACCTCCTCTTTGTCCAGTGAGGCAAAAAATGTGGTTTGGACACCAGAGCAAGACGACAACTTTTGATCAGAGAAGTCGAGACACAATGCACAGAAAATATCTGTTGTTAAGGCACAACTATATATCTGTGCATTTAATGGTGGTGGATATAACAAAGGGAAGATATAAACGTCTCCCCACAACAGCTTGCCACCACTGTATTGTTAACCTCAAGTAAATCAGAGAATATAGAAGTGAGAGCATCAAATATTGTTTTGGGTTTGCAGAAGGACGCTCAAGTGGAAACCACTTTCGCAGCCCGTGGGTTTGACTGTCTGTGTATGTGCAGGAGAATATGTTGTAAGAAAAACAAATATAATTCTATATCTGATCCCCTCGGCGAGCGCAGGAGGATACATCCCCCACGTCTAGGATGAAAGGACGGACGATGACAAAGAAGAACCGGAGAGGGAAAACAATAATGTACTTCTCCCGGTGTAAGATGGAATTAGATTTGACAGAAATGATGCGTTTAAAGAGGCAACATTCGCAGATTCACACTTCCCTGCTCATGGTTTACTGGAGGAGTTGGCAGCCCGTCAGCCTTCGTCCATCATCTGTGGTATAAAACCGTGTGAATGTAGCAAGAAAACCTACTTAACCTCTTTTTAAAACCCTGTGATATACTCTGGTTTAGACGTGTTGCATAAGGAGGCATCCGAAAACGTGAGAGTATGAGTATGTCAAGTTTTTTTCCCGAGGCGTTTTTCTCAAGAACACACACACACACACAGATTCCTGTTAGACTAACACACTTGTGCACAGTGGCAGTGGGTTGAAGCTCCCATTTCTCCTTCTCCCTCGCTGCAGTTTGAGCTCCCTTTGATCTGGCTTTGATGCGTTGGGAGGGAAAAATACTTCTCGTGTCCTTAAAACACACGTTGAAGACTTGAGTGCGAGTTGGAATTACAGTCAACACAGCTTGAAACATTTGCAATGACGCACAACCTCTGTGCATGTGTGATGTGTGTGAGTGTGTGTGTGTGTGTGTGTTTGTGTGTCTGTGGGGGCCTTAGGCTGCGTTCTCTCCGTGTGCATCCGAGCATGTGATGCTCCGAGTTATCCGAGTGCGTCTATCTGCCGCTTTCCCCCGCACCCTACAGGAACTCGGGAACACTGACTCCATCATCGATCGATTTCATTGGATGATTCGTCTTCATTAACGCTGAGCAGTATTAAAGCAATCCCGGCGGATGAGGGCGAGAGAGGAGGAGAGAGGAGAGAGGAGACCCGGGGACTCTGGGACACGGCGCGCTGCACCTCCCCTAATGTGCTGATTCATCTCGAATGCAAAGAGGAGTCAAAACGCTGCCCGGCGCCATATGGCTGTGTGCGCTGACATTAAAGACGCACGTGTGGGGACTTATCACTTGATTTATTGACTTCAACTTCATCGAGACACCAACATCAATTTGGAATCAGCCAGACGACAGATCACAGTGTCACAGAGCCTGATACAGAGCTCCACTGTCGTCCAAAAAGAACAAGAAACACACACAGTACAAGCCAGGACCCACTTTTCTCCCAGCGTCTTCAAAGCAGTTGTTAAAATGAAATACTACACCACTCATGAAAGCTTTATCTCAATATCACATCCTCAGACCTGACTCTCTGATCCCTCCCACTCGGCAGCATGTTTGCTGTCCCCGTCTCCTCTCTTTGTTTTAGTGTAAACGTCTGAATAAATATGAGGAACATCTGCCGCCTGAATGCACCACATCAATAAGAGGCAGCCGGAGCCTATCACAGGGGATGCCTATTATACCCCTGTAAATGATGGGAAACGAAAACCAAGCAAAAACAGGCTTCGGCTGTAGTTGTGTTGATGTCAAAGGAAGATAATGTGGCCACTGTTTGCGCTCCATTAAACTATAATGATGCAGAAAGTGATGAGTGGATCAGAGGAATTTAGTGATCACCCATAAAATGTATTTTTGGATGATTTCCACACTGCTCCATATTTAGAGACGATACTTTTTTAGAAACTCCCTAAAGTTTTCGGGTTCCTTTCGGTATTCAGTTTCTGGTGTAAAGTAGGATGCAGCCGATAATTGAATCACTGGCAATGATCATCCACAATCAAGGCCTTCGCGGAGCCTTCATCCAAATCGTTTGAGATGAACTGATGAAAGTGGTTCTGGCATCGAGTCAGAGCCGGGGCTCTCTGTCCCATTAGCTCACACAGCTCCAACACCGACTTTCAAAGACAGGTCCTCTCGGGCAGACGCTGCTTGTGTGTGAGTGAGAAACGTCTGCGGATGAAAGTAAAGGTCAATCGGATCTCTGCCGTGATGCGTTCAGGATCGTATGTCCTCTGCCTGGAGCCGTGCCGTGGACAGACACTTGTCCCCCCCCCCGACCTAGTCCATCAGCGGGGTGGGGGGGGGCTGCGGCGAGGGGAGACTGTCACTCCTCATCGGGCTAAGTGACAGTCAAATTGGAACCTGTTAGCGGCCGTGCAGCAGCTCTCACATTGCTGGGAATCAGGTGAGATGTGTGTGTGTGTGTGTGTGTCTGTGTGTGTGAAGGAGGCCGATGTGTGATCGTGGGATGTGTTAACTGGGAGGGTTGTGCAAAGTGTCAGCAGGGGAGCGCAAGGTTCACTGGGAGTTCACGGCAAATGTCTCTCTCTCTCTCTCTCTCACTCACACACACACACCGCCGTCCCATCCATTCTGCACAAACCGGACAGCAGGTTCTGCCTGGTTGAGGAGAGAGACACCCCGACCCAATGCATCAGAATCAGTCACACTTGTCCCGTCTCATCCGCAGGGCACGGGGTGGAAAAGATGAGGCGAAAGTAAAAAGGGGGTGGACAGATGGTTGTTGGCGTTTATTTCAGCGGCTTCTTTATTTCAGCGGTTGTCAAATTTATCTACCGTCTGTCAATTTTTATGTTTTTGTTTCTTTACTGTTTGCACTAGTACAAGGTACAAGGTGACCATAAACTCCATCTGGGAGTGAGTTAAAAAAAAAGAAGAAAGGTTCCGCCTCATATCTCCTCTCCTCTATGGATGCCGACACTTTGAAGGATTGTGTGATTTTGTGCAAAAAAAGCTTCACTTACAATCTTAAATATATATAAAGAAGTCGCGGCGTAAGGGAGAAGAATTATCTCCGACAGAAACTCACAATCAGACCTTCAACTAAGCTGTCTATGTTCTCTTTCAACTTGTGATTTCTAAATTATTGATCAAACATTAAGTAGGCATGGCTATATGCTTCTTAAATTAGCCATGAATGTTAACTCGTACAGACTATGAATGATTTAGGGCTACATTTGTCGAAAACGTCTCCGGAACAGACTCAGAAGCCTCTCGTGGTTAAAGCCGCTCGAACCCTTCGCACCGCGCCGTCACTGAGATTTATCTGGAGCCCTCGTAAGATGTAAATGTAATGGCTATAATGGTTATACGAGTTTGACAAAAACTACTTTGCAGCACCATGTTCCTCCACCGCAGGAGTCAAACTTTATGTTCATCCCACCTGACACACAACAGGAGTGCAGCTAAAAAAGTCTAACTTAAAACACAAACTTTCGAAAAGCCACTAACTGCTTTCGACTTAGCAAGTACAAGATCCTGTTCAGACACAGATATATAGAATACACCACCAGTTAGACACAGACTACCTGTTAAAGCAGGTCCGGTTCAACTGATATCTTATCTATAATACACTTTATATTAAATAACAATGTTGAAAACCCTCTTGACACAACCTTCTCGGCACCAAACAGGCACAGACGGTGTTTGCGGCCCATCTGCTGAACATTCAGCCTCTTCAGGAAATAGCCAGATATAATCTTTACCACATGAGACCTAAAACAGTTGGTCAGAAACATGACTTAAAGAAAGAATTATATCATTATTAAAAGACTGAATTCTTGTGAAATTCAACCCTGAAACCTACAAGGATCAAATTCAAAATCAAACACGCACTCATGATAGAATCCAAAGTCTGAATAAAACAAGATTAAAACAGAATATCAATGAAGTTAACCACTGTTGTGTTTACTGTAGTTATCAAGCTCATGTTAATGTCACATGTATTTACCAGCTGCCTCGGGCTGCTACATAACAAATCCTCAATTTATTTCAGTTTTTAGAATAAATCTGCAAGATATGAGAAAATAAATATGAGCCACCAGCAGGCGAGTCATGGGTCAAATTCATGAGCGGGTGCAATCAGCAAACAAGAACAAAAAAAGCTAAATCGGAGGCTTTAATATTCCAACACTACGAGACAAGTACCCACTCGCTCCGTCCCCATCACACATGTTCTCACTGTCTCTGGCCCGGGGCGGTGGAATCTAACAGAACCTAATGAGCAGGAGAGTGTTACTGCCTGGGAGTCGGTGATGTAGAAAACCGGCCGTGATCTCTGCCTCCGCTGGCCGTGGTCTTGAAGTCACCTTGGCCTCGGAGCGCTCACGCCTCAACTCCTCACCCAGCCAGGCGACCAGGGCCCCCCCCTCGGACAAACGCCGGGGCTTAGGGGTAATAACACCCCACCCATCATAGAGCGAGGGCTCCGGGGGCCACAGGGGCGACGTGAACCTTGTTGGCTTGATTTATTGCAGTGTCAGCGATTTCCCTCTGATGGATGGCTAATGTAGGCTGGGATGGAACTTCTCCCTGTTGCCTCTGTACATCTATATGTGTGTGTCTTATATCTGTATATCTGCATTAGGGTGTTACAATTTCTTATTTTACTTTTGATATGGTTTTGAACAAACTCATTTACTGCTGCAGATAAAATTCAAAAGCATCTAAAGGGTCTGGATGGATTTGAGTCTTTTTAGGGCCGTCACTGGTTTCCATTCATCACCATGAAAACCCTTTTGCACCCACTGGGAAGCCTCCTCGAGATACAGGAGGTGATCTATTATAACTGACGATTGGTAAACCACTCCCATGGATGATTTCAGAGCAAGTCTCTAGGGCAGGAGGGATCACTGCCTGAAAGTTCATGCGAGAGCTGCCACTTTTAATTGCGAGCATTTGTTTAAAAGTGGTGAGACAAATCATGTTGGTAGAATAATGGCATCTTCAACCACAAGATATACAGTCTAGAAGCCAATCACAATGACCTCTTGACCCATCATAAAAGTAATGATACGCTGTTTTGCTATGAAATTGGAGGAATCTAGCATTCTACATTACTCCTGAAAGAGAAGCTGTTAGCAGCAGCAGAGGAGAAACAGCAAACCTTGACCGAGTTGCGTCAAACTCGTCCCAACTTTATTTTTGGAAACCCCCTGCTGCGTTCCCCATATGGTTTTGAATCCCCAAGCGAGCTGCTGTAAGTCTCGGGCGGATCAAAAAAAGCAGTAAAGGAAAAAAAAGCTTTAATGTCTCGAGACACATCCGAGCCAGATGCTGGAGAGGTAAACACGTTCACCGTCTTCACTCCTCCTCCGCGGCGCAATTAGATCAGTGTGTGCTCCGGCAAATGTGCCACTTACATTTTTCATGAGCCAGGAGATGGACCAAGTAGGTGAAGGTGCAGTGACATGAAAAATGCAGGCTCTGTGCAGTTCACTGTATATTATATGTACGCTCCATTATGGATGCATGATGGACTATATATCTGCCTGCTGCTCATTCCAAACAGTGGAAACCGTTAAAGTTGTTTTTTCTAGCTTGCAGCTGTTTCCTGCTGTCTCCTCACATGCTGCTTTTATCTATTACAATGTCCTTACATGAAAGCTGCATTGAATGAAAAATTTAATCTCACTGCTTGTCACCTGTGTGGAGGGGCAGATGAGCGGTGTAACAGGCCTAAGTGTTGACGGTGGCACAGACAGCCAGCGATGGGGAGTTTTTTGTGTGTGTGTGTGTGCGTGTGTGTGTCCTTGCTCCTCTCGCAAAATGCCAACCCCCCTGCATCACGCGCTAGGTGAAAAATGTCCTCTGTCTCCATCGTGAACTTTTGTTTAATCTCCAGCTGAAGTGAACAAGAGGACGGGGGGGGGAAAGCAAGGCGGCGCTGACAGTTTGAAACCCGCTCGAGTGGGGAAAACAAAGCGACGTGAAGAAGATGTCTTTAAATGTAAAACGCTCACTGCGACCAGTAGAACAAAAGGAAAAACACTATCAGACACAGAGAGCCACAGCAAACACGGCTTCTGATGGCTTTGAAGCAGCGTTTCCACAAAACCTGAGCGACACTGATCTCTGCAAGTCATCCAAAGATCCTTTGTGAGACAAGAGCCACGCTCCGACAGAGTGAGACCTCTACTCTTTAGTGGATCTTCCCACATCGGTTGCAGTGTTGTTCATCAGAATCAATATTTAAGCTATTTGGACCATCGGTATTTGGATGAGGCTGCTTGTGAAAGATTAAACAGAATGTAGCTGTTATTTGAATGTGTCAGACTCAGGATCAGCTGATATCTATTATCAAAGGAGTCGAATCAGAATCAAAGGCAGAGAGATAAGCTCAGCTGACAGACGGCAAAAGCCAAACACAAAAAAACACAAATGCAGGAAAGTAAACTGTGAAACCGATCCCCACATTTCTATTTCAACAAGTTGCTGCTCAATCTCTCTCTCTGTGCATGTTGCTCACGGGGCAGCACTGTATTCTGAGATAGGTCTAAAGACTAAACATGAAGGAGCAGGGTTCAGGGTTGGTGCTTATACGTTTGCTCATGGATAAAAAAAAGGGGGGGGGGTAGACAGAGGTCAGGCCTGTATAACATAGGATCCCTGAGTAAGCTATTTTTTTTTGTGCGCGACTGAAACCGAGCAGAAGACGTCAGCAATTACTGCAAAAGCTTTAAAAACACACACTTGTAGAAACGACTAAATGCAAACACAAAGAGGAGCATCTGCTTTCATCTGGCTGGTTTGTCAGTAAACAACACCCCCGCTGCACTTGTTTGTAGGAATGCACGGGTCATCTTTTTTTTTGTTTGTTTTATATCCGCCAGAAAAAATCATCTTTATTAAAATAAGAGCCACAGATCATTCTGCCGAGTTACGATAAGACGCAATGAAATAATCCTCGTAAAAAAAAAGAAGAAAATGATTAAAGGCGTGCGTTTCATTGCTAAAGTGAGAGTCGCGCTTGTCCGTGACATTTATTGCTTACGTATAAAGTTGTACTGAACAACATTAAACGGGCTTTGTGCGTGCTCCGCTGGACTCAACTGCCAGATTTCCCTTTTGAAGGTTACGAGCTCGGAAGCCACTGAGCCTTATAATTAAACATTCAAACAAGAACTTTAATATTAATGAAGTCCTGCTCGGCCCTCCCTCCCTCAGTCTTCTCTCTGGTAATCTACACTTTCACTGTTTCTCCCCTTTTTGTGTCCATTCTTTTTTCCGCATTAGCGTGAAAAGGCGTCCGGCGTGTGTGTATCAGGTGTGTGCACGTGAATGTGTGCGTGTGGCGTTTTTAGGACTTTTTCATCCGAGGGCGTTAAGACGTCTTGGGCAGCACCAGTTTCTCTCGGATTACCTCCGCCGCTACACGCCTTCCACACATGAAGTGGGAAAAAGACGAACGTCTGAATGGAAACACTAATCTCCTCCCCGTTTGATCTTGATTAAACATCTTGTCAGATTTGTATGATTATGGTAATCACACAGACTTTTGATTTCGGCAGAGGGAGAAAAAAGAAAAAAGAAAAGAAGAGATGAGTCAAATCAAACAGCCTGAGCCGATTACACAGCTTTGACGTGTTTTTCCTTGAAGACGGAAACGCATCTGAAAGTGATGTTTTGCTGACACAACACCGTGGCTGTGGTTTGCAAAAAAAAACAACTCGAACTGATGTGGTTAAAAATAGATTTCTGGCTGGAACTCGTGGCTGTTCAAAGTAAATCAAAGTCAACTCTAATGGCATCCTGTGAGTTAGAAGGGTCTGATTACCCGCAGGGGGTTAATCTGTCATTCTCTCTTGCTCGTGGCGCCCCGCTCCTCTCTCACTCTGCAGTGTGAATAACACGAGGGATTACGCATGAAATGCCGTGTTTCCTGAAAGACGATGGTGTGAGTTACAAGGGGTCCGGTTGGATTCATTGGAAACTTGATCCAGGACTTCGTAGGACACTTTTGAAAGAGGAGAGTCAGAGGTGGTTACAGCAGATCTCCAGGACAGATTACGTTCATTTATACATCATCTGCGTGATTGGTTGAAATACTCTCGGGAAAGATGAAAAATGTGTCGTGGGAAATGTAGTTTGTTTTTGTGTTTATTTTTAAAGTCACATTCAGGACAATAGCTGATGATCTGAGCAACTAGAGGAATAGTGACTCAGATTAAAGCTGAGTTTCATTGACGAAAACAAGGCGAAAAATAACAATAAGGAAAATTCAGACTCAGGAAATGTTCTAGAAAAAAGAGCCGTGAAGAGGAGGAGGAGGAGGAGGAGGAGGAGGAGGAGGAATAGACGGAGGAGGAGGAGGAGGAGGAGGAGGAATCTCAACGAGTTTGTGGCTCCTTTTGTTTAAAAGCATTTACAAACTTTGTGAAAGCTGTATGTTAATGTTTTAGCTCCCCCATCTATATATCTGCTTCAGAGGCTGAGATTTTTGTCAACGTTGGCAATTCTGCCAGCTCTTCAGAATACCCTCAGGTTTCATCTTGTCCTTTTCAAACAACGCTTGGTTTCTACTTCTGAATCTTAGCTCCTAAAGGGTTAAAACTGTCTCACCTGCAGATTTCCACTGGCACCCACAATTCCTTCTTCCATTAAAAGCCCATGTGAGCTTCCTAAAAAGTTCTACAACCCTTTCCACAGTCCCACTTGAGTTCCAGTAATGGTGGAGAGCACTGGGGCACTTCCTGTGTCTTCCTGACAACATGGCACAAGGTTGATACCTTTCACTCCCGAGATCAGATATGCTTGCAAAAGGTTGTCGTGTCAAACTGAGGACACAGCGCCCCACAGCAACTAACCTCTTTGAGCCTCTCAGCCCGGGAACTACTAGATACACATCCTCTCTCTCTCTAGGCACACATTTGTGTTCCTTGCTCCAGCTGTGGGAGCGGTGTTCTGGTTCCACGTGTCACTGAGTCCTGAGTCGCCGTGTTCAGGCACAGACAGCCAGCGGGAAACATTTCCTCAACCCGCTTCACCTGCCTGCCTTGAAATGCTGTATTCCTGTCAGAGCCACACATTCCTATTGTGTGTTTTTTTTTCTCTCTCTCTCCATATGCTACTTTCCTCCATCATTCAACAGAGACACATCTCACGCAACAGATTTAAGAGAGATTGCGCTTGTGTTGCTCAAGTCATCCACAGGATTACAAGAAAATAGCATCACAGAACATCCGCCCACGTCCCCAATCCGCCATCATTACTGACAGGTTGGGGCAGAAGCCTCCGAGGGAGAGGAAGCAGCGTGTCAGCACCACAGGAAGAGCCGCCGCCTGGAAGCCGAGTGTACCGGGGAGATTCAGCACTGGCAGCTGGACAGCTCCGATCCCAGCCGCCTGACTCCTGGCCCCGGAGCAGAGACGAAGGCCAACTGGGGCCAAAGGAGGAGGAGCCGGGGGTTGAAACAAAGGGGAGATGGATCAGACACAAAGACTAGCAAACAGGGCAGGTGAGAGGATCACATCCTTCCATCTCACCCCTCCCCTCCCCAATACTGCAATCCGTCAACTCCTCCTGTGTCTCCTCGACTTGAACTGACAGAGAACTCTTCAAGTTAAACAGAGGTGCTGAAATCTTGCATTGCTTTCACTAAGTATGTTTGTGTGTCCAAAGTAATGGATGTGAAAGGGACCTCAGACTACAGACCTGAGCACAGACCAAAATTGTGTTAAGTTTCCGACCGATTGCAGGAAGTTAAGAGGGCATTCACCAACAGAGGAAGGTAAACAAGAGGAAACTGGATTGCTTGCAGTCTTCACCTGCAAGCAATCCAGTGGGAGTGTTTCCTCACCTGACTGACATTCCTTCTACAGTCAAACATTAATGAGAAAAGCAACACAGCCTCATCTCGGAGAAGAATTTCATCTGCCCCATTCAATTATTCCACACTCTTCAAAACTCACACAATGGTGCAATACTTGTGGAGTCTTTCTTGATGACATGCAGTATTTACAGAGTATAGTCCTCACATTGTGTTGTTTGTATGGTGTATGGTCAGTGTCTGTGCAAGTCTTTGTAATGTTGTTCGTGGAGATTTGCTGCAGGCGTCTTGAAACGGAGCCGTGAGCAACAAATACTTTCCATTTCCTAAAATCTATATACTTAACCACAATGCATATGCTTTGTTGCCTTGGAAACACCTCTTCTTCCTCCTCAAATGAGACATGACACTTCACACATCATCTTTAACTGAAGTACACAGAGAGGCCTCCGAGCTGCAATGGCAAAGTTGTCCACAAACACACACTCCACACACTTTGCTACACACTTATCGAGTGCTGTCCTTGCTGTGAACTCTGGAGCCACAGTCTGGGGGGAGGGTGGGTACAGTGGGACGGTGGCCTGGAGGTTCAAGCAGTGAGCTTGTTATGCCAAGGTCGGCTTTTTCAGTCCCACCGTGGGAAAAAAAATCTCTGCGGGGAAATTGAGTGCGAAAGGCTTTCCGCTCCCTTAGCATCCCCCTTTGAGGCCCCTTGGGCCAGATACCACACTCCACTTGCCTCCGGGGGGGGGAATAGTCAAGCGGCCAACAGTGGTAGAAGGCAGTTATACAGAGCAGCAGCAGTGTCACGACGTGTTAAAGTGCGAGTGTGAAGGAGGCCACAGTTGTAACGGGATGAGAGCACGGTCACAACTCCCTTGACGAGGTTTTTTTTTCATGGTCACTGAGATGAGAAACAGCGAGTGGAAGTGCTTTTCTTTGGGAGTAACCAAATGTGAAAAGGGTTCAAACGGTTCTGAGGAGAAACGTTCGCGTCTCAAGGACGTAACCGAGGCAGCGCTGCCTCTCTCCGCCCGCCTGTCTGCCAAGCAGCTACGTCAGGTGGAAGAGTGAGAGCGTGAAATCAAAGAGGCAAAAGTGTCGAGGCCAAAAGAGGAGCTCGACTTGAAACAACAAGGAGACGGTGAAAAGGGAAAAAACCTTTGGAAGGAGCAACAGAGTCGAGGACGCGCCAAGGTTGGATATTTTTGTCAAAAGTTGGCACTGAGAATAGACGTGTGTTCGATCTGTGCTCGGCTTAACTCCAGAGAGTTATTCATCACAGATGGGTTCAAATAATGAGTCGATGGTCTGATGAGCTGATCAGGAGAAAATCAATTAACCTGTGTCAATCAAAACTGATTAAACCTTTACACACTTAATAGGAATGTTTAATTTTCTTGTTTTTATCTGGATTCAGGACATTTGTTTGTGTGGATCAAGATGAAAAACAACTCACACAACCGATACACATTCGAAAAAATTAACTAACAATAGCAAAACATGTATTTTACAAGCAAGGGATATGAAGTAGTATTCTGCATGTCCGAAGAACCATTACAGCAACAGGGCCAATCTAAAAGCATATATTTACATCTAGTGTTGTACTTGTGTGAAATTAAAAGGCAAAATGAGATTCTGCTCCCAGGAGAAATTAAATTATAAGAGAAATTAAATCCAATCTGTTCCCTACTGCTGATTTACATCTCCTGTTTCATCTACACAATACGTGGCTCTGTGCATTATACAGTATCTTTCAGTCCACCCGCTCGTGGCTCTATAAATACACACGCAGCACCACTAGCATTAATGCAATGCAAATCATGTTATTCTAAACAGCAACAACAGGAAATCAGCTTTGGTGCCCAAGCAAAGTTTGCGATTAGGTGCCTTTTGGGGATTTGAGCATATATGACTGAGATTAGTAGATAAAAAAGGGAAGTTGGTTGAAGCCCCAAAAACATGTTTAGATGCCTTCTCAAAAGTTAGTTTTATTCAAGTGGATGAATAAATTGATTGTAGATGATCTCATTTATAAATAATTATGACACAACTTTAAAAGAAAAGACGTGTGTCGCTATAGAGTTGGTATGAATTTCAACACAACAGGAATTGCCTCCTCTGCCATTTCAACTGAAACAAGAACATTTATTTAATGTGTGCTCTGATGCAAGCAGACAGGGTCTTCACAGAGGCACTCACATGAATCAGGCTCAAAGTGAAGCCGACGCACCTGTTTCCTTAGCACCGCTAGGACCCCATCCAGTCGAGTACAGTAGCTCCGCAGGGGGTCGAATGTATTCCTCCTCGAGATCGCAAACGTATCCAAAGGCAGGATATGATGAGTCACGGTACAGATTCACCAGAGCTCGGGAAACTGTTTACTCACATGCAGGGCGTTTGTGTTTGCAAATAGTAGATCCCCTCCTTGCAATTGCTTAAAGGGAGAAAGAGTAATAGGAGACATTCATAATTATTAAACATGACATGTTGACTTTGTAGTTTACTCAGCTGTGAATGTAACACGGGCACATGTGTTGCCTGGGAGCTGTCATGTAAAGGGTGTGAAGTGGGATCCGGTAAAGCACACAAAAGGGAAAGTGAGGACACAGATACTGGCTGTGCTGGTCAGATGTATGTGTAAATGGTGAGACAATTGGTGGAAAATAACCTGCTTTAATACCCATACAAAATGGGAGAGAAAAATGGGAATCAATGGCCTCCCTTATCTCCTGCAGGAGAATTATTTGAATATCAATACAGGACAGCCGTCTGTTGGAATTATCCCAACTCATCCACAATGAGACATGGAATATTTGTAGGTAATAGAAAGGAAGGGCAGGAAAGATGTGGATGAACAGGAGATAGGGATTGGGGGACAGATACAGTGACTCAGACGGGTAAATAAGACTAAAACAGGGGGAGGAGAAAAGCAGCTTGAGGAGGGAAAAATGGGGAAGAGAGAAAAACAGAAAGAGATTGGGGGTTTGAGAGGCTGAGAAGAGAGAGAGACTGAGGCAGCGTGAAGACGGAGGCTCATCATTAGCGCCAGGCCCTCCCTCTCTGCCAGCGACCACTGCGGCCACATCTGCATCAGAGCAGCTAAACGTTATCGAATGGCCTGCGGAGCTGTGAGGCGGAGAAGACAGGTGGAACTGCCTTCTAACACCTCCGATTAAGATGATCAATAGTAGCCGGGGCTAATGAGGAGGACGGAGGCGGAGAGAGGAGAGGATGCAGGAGAGGAAGTGAGACCGAGAAGGAGGAGGGCACGAGAGAGCGATGGCGGGAGGAAGAGGGAAAAGTTTGATTACAGCACACACGGGCAGATTATCATCCTGCCCGGGGAGGCCACAGGTGGACAGAGGGGAGTGTGGTGTGGGGGTGACTGAGCATTTGAGTGAAAAGATTTCCCCAGAGGAGCGAGAGGGGAGAGAGAGAGAGAGAGAGAGAGAGAGAGAGAGAGAGAGCAGGGGGCAGGGAGGGGATTCGCTTGCGGAGGAGAACGTCTCTTTCTGTTTTGCCGCCGCTGCATCGTTCTCCTCGGGAAGTTTCACCCAGTCTGACAGCATCCAGATGGAGCGGGACAATATAAATGTCAGATCCAATAAGGACCCAGCGGCGCCAGCTCGTCTTAAATCTTAATATCGGAGTCTTCCTCGCGTTTGTTTCCCTTTTGCCACTTTGCCGAAAACAAATGTCAACAGAGCAGGATCTAGCAAGGATAAACTCCATCCAGCGGAGTCAATACACCGTGTGTGTGTGTGTGTGTGTGTGTGTGTGTGTGTGTGTGTGTGTGTGTGGGTGTGTGTGTGTGTGTGTGTGTGTGTGTGTGTGTGTGTGTGTGTGTGTGTGTGTGTGTCTGTGTGTGTATGTGTGTGTGCAGGATAGCTGTTGTGCTCAGTTTGCTAATTGATAAGCTCGGCTCCCCAAAACCACGCCGGGCACCTAACAAACAGGAGCCCTGAGTCTCTGCAAGCAAATAAGCCATTTCACGCTCAGCGGGAGTTACAGGTGTTGAGCTGAATATACATACACACACTAACAAACACACACAAACACACACACTTTAGTGTCACACACATACATCAGAGGGCTCAAGCACAGACATTTCTAATTTAAGCTTTTAAAAATTGCATCTGAAACAATATTACCATAATTTATTCCTGCCACCACTTGAGCTAACAATAAAGAGACAACTAGTGCCACATGTTGATGCTAATTCCACTTCAATTAAGAGAATGGATCAGGCCACGTCCTGTTTTGATGCAGAATACGCACGTGCATCACCTCCTGCAGTATAGACACTTCTACTGGGACAATGTGTTAAGGGCATAAAGCATGGTTTAGGTCCACTGCACAGGGGTCAGGTACATGGGGCCTGTTGATGTTCAGCAAAGTTATATTTTCAATGCCGCCTCTCTGCTGTGTCGCTCCCAGCCCGTCGCCCGAGCTGCAAATGTTCCAGATGGTGGGACTAATGAAGGTCGCTCAACATGTGTATGGGATGGTGGGTGGGTGGGGGGGGGCTGAGGGTTCTGTGTTCAGC